>OZ024743.1:315618871-315753871 GCA_964016885.1 Eledone cirrhosa | reverse complement strand
ATACATACATTCATACATACACAGAGACCAATGTATGACTGAACATTTTTTTTGTGGACAAAGACTACAGCTCCTTAATTCCATTTTGTTTTGAAAATCTTGAAAGTATGTTTATATGTATACATTTTCATAAGATTTGCGTAGTTGTCTCTGTGGCCTAGCAGTAGGTACTAGAGACGGTGGAGATCCTGGTTTTGGGTTCAATCCTGGTCAAGAGGTACATGTAATCTTTTTCAGTATTTATTTTACAGTCAATAGAAAAAAAAACTGAAAAGGTTTACTGGGAACCTTATTCTCGACCAGGATCAAACTTCAAACCAAGATCACCACCGTCTATGATTCCTCGAACTAGGCCGCCGAGACAACTACAAAAGTACAATGAAAATTGATAATTATAAACCTACTTTCAAAAACAAAGTTATAAAGATGTGGTGTCGTTCTTGGCTTTCCTAGAGCTATTAGTAATATTTAGGGTCGACTTGTCAATCTTCTGGCCTTTTGGTAACAACTTTATTATTTCTGTGTGTTTAACTGTTGAATTAATTTAATTTGATTAATTTAGCAAACAAATAATATATGTAATAATATATACATATATATATATATAATGCCAATCACTAAGTTTGAATCTGACATGCAAAAACATATATATATGAATAAAGTAAGCCCAAATCATAGTAGATTCAAATATCACAGAGACAGAAAGAGAGAGAGAGGAGAAATGAGGTGCAACAGAAATAAAACATGGATTACAGGTTAAAGTATAGTCTAGATATATGTGAAACAAAACGAGGATGTAGTTTATGGAATACCAAATGATTTAGAAGTCAACCTTAGGTAGGAGCAATAAGATTAAGAAAGACATGAAGGACACCACAACACTATTTTGAAAATTTTGAAAGTAGGTTTATAAGTATAAATTTTCATAAGATTTTTGAAGTTGTCTCTGTAGGTACTAGAGACGGTGGCGATCCTGGATTTGGGTTCAATCTTGGTCAAGAGGTACATGTAACCTCTTTCAGTTTTTATTTTACAACCCACAAAAAGAAAACCGAAAAAGTTTACTGGGTACTCTACTCCTGACCAGGATCGAACTTCAGACCAGGATCACCATCGTCTATGATTCCCCGAAGTAAGCTACCGTGACAGCTACAAAAGTATAATGAAAATTGATAATTATAAACCTACTTTCAAACTGAAAGTTAAAATGATGTGGTATCGTTCATGGCTTTCCTAGAGCTATTAGTAATATTTAGGGTCGACTTCTGGTCATTATTGAAAGTCGCTGGATTTCTCAAAAAACATTTTTTATTGGAGAAGGTAAGATATTTTTCCGTAAAAATTTGATTGCACTGTTTTGTTTCCACTTATGTATTTTTTGAAAATGTTATTTATTCATTATAAAAATTAAATGATAACATTCTATCTGTAGGTGTGCCCCCTTCATCTCATGGCAACTAATTTTTTAGAGCCAGTCCACCACTGTATACTGTGTGCTTGCTTTTTACGCAAAGATATGTTCGTGAGCGCAGCGCGTAAAGCAAATTACCGTAATTCAAGTCTAATTTTATGATAAATAAAAAAATTAAAAACCACGCGCGTTATAGCGCGTTTTTCGCGCAAAATAGAACAGACTGTGAATATATATATATATATATATATATATATATATATATATATATATATATATATATATATATATATATATAAAATATAAAGGTTTACATATACATAAAGTTATAGATATATTTGCATATATATCTATAACTTTATGTATATGTAAACCTTTATATTTAATAATCTCCCGTTAGGTTGAGATACAATTTGGCGAGATACAATAAGCCTACCCGCCGTAAGCAACCAATCACATTCTTTCTAGCTTGACCACAGCCACATTGCGATTCTTAGCCATTTTTTAATCTAATTTTGGCGCGATCACGTTGGAAAACTAAATGTCTGATTTTGAGTTTGTTTCCTGATGAATCCTAACTCAAGACATTCCTATTAATTGGATGTCTAAAAATACGGATGAAACCATGGTAGAGATATAATTACGGTATGTACACATTTCTTCTAAGTTTAATTTTACACCTAATTGTGTATGGTTGATGGTATATTTATTCAGTTTCTACATGCTGTCGAAATGTTGGATAAATACTCTATTGGAGCCACCGCGAAGAGGCCACTTTCGGTTATTTGTCGGAGATTTCTTCATAAGAGCCTTTCTTCTTATAGCTTGGTCTAATTGATTTTTTATATGGTTAATTATGCTAATTGGGAGAGGAAATGGTATATATTTTATCTAATAATTCTAAGGACATGATTTATGATATATATATATATATATATATATATATATATATATATATATATTTATTTATGCATGTGTGTGGGTGTTTTCATTTTATGTTCCAATCCCTCCTACTCCTACGTCAACTTTGTCTTGTCTTTCACATTCGTCCGGAATCGAAATAAAATAAAGTACTGGTCTAGCACTTGGATCAATGTAGTATACATATCTCCAACACCACCACCAACATCACTATCCCCATACCCACCACACGAACCACCATCATCACCACCAAAATGCTGGTCTTGTGCCTAAATAAGATATAATTAACCACTATTCATTAAACATTATTCATTAAATATTATTCATTGTTCATTAGTATTTCTTCATCTACTTTGAACTTCCACCAGAAGATTATTTCTCCAATAGATAATTCATCTAGCTCAGTAGCTTTCCTTTATTTTTCTTCTTATTTCACAAAGAAATTATTGATTTTGAAAGTCTTTAAAATCAATAAATAATTCAATGAATACATATATGTAATACATTTAAAAAATAAATAGATTCTACAAAGGAAAAAATGAAAGGCTTTATCTTACGAAGCTGAAATTCTTTAAATAAATTATTCACGCATAAAGCAGTGTCTGTTTTAATATCATTATATACACTAGATAGCAACAGTTACAAAAGTGGTCGACATTGATTCATAGTTTTCGATATTGATTTCAAGAGGTCAATTGGACTATTCAGATGTTCGATTGGATAATACCAGGGTTCGATTAGACTACTCAGGTTTCGATTACTCTACGAGAGTAGCCTGTACTTGACGACGAAACACCATGTAAGAAATAAATTTTGTTTTTAAATGCCTTGCTTTCTGCGCCATATATTTCTGATTATATATATATATATATATTATATATACTAGCAGAAAAACCACCCAACGAGCGATTTTCTGCTAGCATGTGTAGTGTGTATATTGATATTATACACAAATATATATGCATGTAGATATGATACATCAAATAAAATCGTAATTGACAATATACAGAGAAATTGAACGAAGTCTATGTTACACTGTCTTCTGTAATCAGTAAAGTAATCCACGATACATTGAAAAAAAAGACGATATTATATATAAACTGCATTAGGAAAAAATTAACGACGGAAATATATTGCGATATTTTTATAAGTGTTATAATATAACGGCCGCTAGCCGGAAGTGTTGACATTTGAAAATTTTAAAGAAGTGAATTTTAAAGGTCTTTAAATAAGCTATGAAATATATTTAATCAACAGCCACGAAATTTAGCACATAGATTATGTAATATTCATTCGCCATTCTGAGTTCAAATTCCGCCGAGGTTAACTTTGCCTTTCATCTTTACGTGATCGATAAAATAAAGTACCAGTAATGCACTGTGTAATAACTGGCATTGTGCCAAAAGTAGAAACAATTATTTATTCAAAGTAATCCAACTCATTTTACTAACGGGGTAAAAAAAAAAAATTCTGGACGCAATCCCGACCTCCTTTTTTATTATAGTTTATATATATATGTTATATATATATATATATATATATATATATATATATATATATATATATATATATATATATATATATATATATATATATATATTTATATATATATATATATACAAAATTAAATTAAGGGTTGTCATGTCTGAGAGACATGCGCTATATCCACTGCAGAGTAAGCTCAAAGATTCTAATGAATAGATCCGAACATTTTATATCAACTAGAAATAGATTGACATATATATATATATATATAAAATAAACACATGGAACAATCACAGGGAATAATTTGTAAAGTCTAATTTACAAATTATTCCCTGTGATTGTTCCATATGTTTATTTTATATATATATATATGTCAATCTATTTCTAGTTGATATATATATATATATATATATATATATATATATATATGAGAGTATTGAAGTTTGCTTGAAGCATTGTGGAATAATAGGTAAATATCTTTAAGTCGTGTGGAAGCCTCGACAATGCAAATGGGTAAATCTCCGGGTAACAAGATCCGATGGTGGAGAGAGAGATGTAAGTGGGTGTACGTTGAGATGCGTGGTGTGTATAAGACGTGTAGAAGAATGAAGGAAAGAGTATAAAGGATAAAATAAAAATAAGAACACGAGAGAGAGTTACCTTGGGAGAGATTTAATTGTCCCTATATATTTCGGATTCACATCCATCAACTGGGGGGTTTTCCGGGGTGGGGGAAAGGTTATCTCTCGGAAAGGTGCGAAACGCGTCCTCCGCTGTTTGTTGTTTTGAATATCTGAGGTATTCAGCAGAGCGCGCGTGCGTGTGAAATGGGGTCGGTCGGGCAGAGGTCAGCGGCCGAATGTGGGAGTGGGGTGGTGCTAGCTGTCAGTCCATTCTCTGCCTGTTTGTTAAATGTTACTGTGTGTGTGTGTGTGTTGTTGTCTCGCTTGAGTGTGTATGTGTGTGTTGTTGCCTTGTTCCTCTGTATTGGCAGTGTAGTATGTTCGTATGGTGGAATGCTACTGTGTGTGCGTGTGCGTGTGTAGTTGTCTCGTTTGTGTGTGTGTGTGCGTGTGCGTGTGTAGTTGTCTCGTTTGTGTGTGTGTGTGCGTGCGTTGCTGCATCGTTTGTTAACTTAAACCAGCCACCTCATTTCGCTTCTCTCGGATCGATTGTTTATTTGCGGTGTAAGGCGTTTGATAAAAAGCGCTTCCTTGATACGTAACGTGCCGACGTTTCTTTCAGTCGCTAGAATTGTGACAATGGGCCTTCCGTCTTTGTTTCCGCATTTGTCTATGTGTTTCCGGAAAGACAAGGCCCTGGTTTTAGTGTGTTGCTTGATCCGGATGTGCAAAGGTCGGATTGTGCTACCTATATAGTATTGGTTGCACCTGTCACATTCTATCTTATACAGTTCGCATTGCGTATCGGGCAGTCTCTGAGGGAGCACGCGTCAGTATATTTCCCGGGTTTCCTGGAGAGGCATCTTCGCAGGGAGGGGCCCGAGTGGGCCAGGTGGATGTCGAGGCCCTCCCTCCGTATAGCCTTGCGGATAGTGTTGGTGGTATTCTCGCCCAGGTGTGGCATTTTAAGAAAGCACTTGCCTTGGGTGCCTCTCTGTTTCTTGTGTCTGGTGTCTCCTACTCTGCCTGTGAGCGAGGTAGGGTACCCGTTCTTCTCCAGCACCTCGAGGAATCGCTTGGTATGAGTGACACCACTCGTGGGATCGCTGTATCTGTTTTTGATTCGCGCGATCTCGTTCGTGATGTATCCTCTTTTGGCACTGTTAGGTAGGGCGGACTTGTAGTGAACGAACAGGTCCCTGCAGGCTGCCTTTCGGTAGAAGTTGCAGTGGATCCTTCTCTGTTCCGTGATGTTGATTCGGAATTCGAATATATACATATATATATATATTATAGGTGAGACAGTAAATAAAAAAACAAAAAAACAACGTGGAAGCGAAGAGGCAGTACAAATGTTAATATTAGTTTCACGCTTGAGAATGAGGGGTGGGGGACGACGTTTCGGGCATCAGCCCTTCACCAGGAGAAAAGGGAGCAGCAAAAGAGTTTGTGAGGGGGAGTATGAGGGGGTGCGTGGAAAGACATTAAAGGGGTGGGGGAGAGAAAAGGGAGGAAAACATTTTTTTTAGAGGGTAAAAAAAACAAAAAAATTAAAATGAAACAAGAGGTAAAAGGGTGTGAGGCGTGTAGGGGTGGTGGTGAGTGGAGGGGGTAGAGACGGGAGAGGGAGACGAGGTATCCGAACGGTGAGGGCTGAAGGTGGTGTGTGTAGGTGTACGTGTGTGTGCGTGCGTGCGGATGTGAATGTGAGAGTTGGGGTAGAACGAGGTTCCATGTTCAGGTAATAGGTGGGGGGTTAAAGTCGGTGTGTGTGTGTGCGTGTGAATGAAGAGGGGTCAGAGGGGGTGGGGGAGAGGGTGTGTGTGGAGTCCGGAGGCTGAGTGTATGTTTGTGAAGATACGCACGTGTGTGTGTGTGTTTTGTGTAGTGTCGGTGTATGGTGGCGTGGTGCGAAAATAGTGTAAGTGTTTGTGTGTGTGTGTGTTCCTGGATGATTTTCCACTTTCAATGACTCAACATACCGACAAACCCCAGGAACTCCAATGGGCACAAAGGTAGCCCCCACATACGCCAACTTAGTCATGGGATTCCACTAACAACAAATCTACAACCAATCCCTTCTATTATTAGGAGACTCTTTCCTTACGCATCTCAAAAATAATTGGAAGAGATACTTAGACGATTGCTTCATACTATGGCAGGAAGTCATGAATACACTTACTCTTTTCAAAAATATGATTAACAACATTAACAATAACATACCATTCACAATGGAATCCAACTCCAAGTAATTAGCCTTCCTGGATATTCTCATTCTAAAAACAGATAGGAAAATAGAGACAGACATGTTTTACAAACCAACGGACTCCAAACAGTACCTCCTATTCATATCAAATCACCCAAAACATACAAAATTTAACATCCCTTTTAATTTAGCCAAACGTATATGCACCATAGTATCGGACCCAGCTAAACGGTAACAAAGACTAACTGAACTAAAAAACACACTTACCTTAAGAGCCTTCCCACTTGACATAATTAATAACGGAATAGACAGAGCAAAACACGCAAATTTTCATCAACCCAACATCCCAAAGCACAACCACAAACACTACCTTACCATATGTAACCACGTTTAACCTCAGAAACACCGAAATGTTCGACCTCAGAAACACCGAAATGTTTGACCTCCTACACAAAAACCTCCCCATTCTATTTAAAGATGAAAAAATGAACAAAATTCTAGAAACACACAAGATCATCAAAACCAAAAGGCAACCAAAATCACTAAAACACATTCTCACTGGAACAAAGATACACAAACCTCTCTCCAACCTTACTTTAACAAAATGCGGAAGAACAAACTGTGGAACTTAACTGAAGTACATACATTCACGTTTAAAGATGGCCAAACGTTCACAGTGAAAAATAACTTCACTTGCAACTCGGAGAACCTGATCTATGTAATCACATGCGGTGGCTGTCGACATAACTATATAGGAGAGACGGGGGTGTCATTACGCAAAAGAATCACCATCTATCGCCAACAAATCAGAGACACTTGAAAAATCCCCTTCATTAGCCACATTGCAGGTTGTGCAGAAATGACTCTCCCCAACTTTAAAATCTTCCTCCTTTACAAGTGCTCCGAATCTTTCACTCAAGAACAAAGAATAAATAAGGAAAAACTATTTATTAACAAATTCAAACCGAAACTAAATATGTAATCACCCCCCATTAGATCCCACCACCCAAGCACACACACACACTACAAAATATATTTTAGATTTTGACAATTTTCTAAATTTTTGAGAAAACATTTTTAAATTTCCCACCACAAAGAGACCTGTGACAGCACAGATGGAAAACATACACGCACCCCTACCCCCATGTTGAAGGAATTTTTAGGTTCTGGGAATTTTTTGAATTTTGAAAAGAAAATGTTCTTTAATTTCCACCACAAAGGGATCTGTGACAGACAGGCTGAACCCCCACCCCCTCCCCACACATATGTGTGTATTGTTAAAGGGACCTGTGACAGACAGGCGAAACAATACACACACATATGTGTATTGTTATATATACACCCTCACACACACTATATATATACACACACGCGCTAAAACCATATTCCTGCTGCTGCCATAGAATTTACCTCTAGCTTACAATTCTCCATCTCCTTTTGAACTCTTGACCAGTCAATTAATACAATCAGATATACACACACATGTTTACAGGATGTTTCCTTTGCCCCCCCCCCCCCTCCAAAAAAAAATCAACTTTGTTCTGTGAAGAAACAGCTGCTGCTATCTTCACTACCACCTCTCTATTAACAAGAACTCATTCTCCAGCCTAATTTTGAGCAAGAAAAATGGAAAAAAAACTTACTCCAACATTTAATTTTAATTTTAAATCTTTAATTTTTAGTTTTTAACTCCTATTAATTCTTTTTATAATATACATTATAAAACTTTTTTTAAAAAGAATTGTCCTCTCATTTTTTCAATAATGTCACCTTTTCAATAATGTCATTTTGACGAATCAAAGAAAAGATAAAAAAAGAAAATATATTTCCACGCTATTTCCAACTTCACCTTCTCTCTCTCTCTCTCTATATATATATATAAACATACACACACACACACACACACATATATATATACATATATATGGTTAAAGAAAGAAGTGTAACATGGTTGGCTGTACAATAAGGGCTTTATTTAAAGTACTGACAATTGTTTCGTTGATCAGGTGTGTCTAGAGTTCGCTAATCACTTAAGGTTGCGTCAATCGATCTGCAATACATGGTTTGCCACTGGTCAACACATCAGAGCACATAGATATGAAAATAATTCACTCGAGGCAAGACTTATATAGAAGAGTAGCGTAAAACAAAACAGTAACATCAATAATATAATAGCATATAATTAAAACAACAACATCAATAATAAAACATGTATGGTAAATAGATAGAGAAGCTACAGATGTAAAAAGTGACAAGTAAAATTTAAGATAGGGTACATTAAAAAATAATAATAATAAGAAGAAAATGAGGAAATGGAAAATACAAAGAAATAAAAGAATAAAAGAGTGAGACAGTATAGTTAGAATTAGATCTTAGTAGTTCTTGGGGAAGTGTTCTTTGGTGCTAACATGAGATGCCAGATTTGAGATGTAGATAAATTTGTGTGGAGGGTCCGATAAAATAAAAGACAATAAAATAGAGATTAATTGATGTATACTATTTATGGGTTGACAGTTCGTTGTAGATGTTTTGTTGTTTGTTCTATCTTAATGAGATTGATGGTGAGGGTGAAAGAAGTGTACAGAGATTTATGGTCCTGTGTTCAGTTGGCAGTTTGATAGCTAATAGCGGTGTGAAAGTGTAATTTTATATATGTTAAAGTCTAGGTGGTTCAGTGCTAATTTAGGGATTGCTGGTTCGAATCATGGTGGTTTGAAGTTTGTAAATCTAGTAGCTATTTTATGCCTACAGAAAATGGATCTTTCTATTTTAACTCTGTTTTCCAGGACTTCATACTTTTGCTCAACAACTGTGTGATGTTATCTGCCACCTTGAAGATCTCTAGGTTTTTGCTTATCCAAGAATGAGGTACCATGTCGAATTCTTTTTTGTAATCTATCCATCCCAGGGCAAGACCAGTGTGTCTCCTCTTGCAATTCCTCATTACCATCTTATCAATAAGTAACTGGTCTTTTGTACCACGGGACTTCTTTCGGCATCCTTTCTGTTCGTCCGACAAGTTGTTTATTTGGAGGTGATGGTAGATTTCCTCAGACACAATGCTTGTTAACAGTTTCCACATTACGGATAGACATGTGATAGGTCTATAGTTGGTAACATCATTACCCTTGATTCGGTCTTTCATTTTCAGAACTGTGGAACCTTTTGTCAACCACTCTGGTACCTCACCCGACATCAAGCAGTCATTGAACATAGCTATCAGTTTTGGGTCGAGGGATGTTATATTTTTTATCCAATATCCTTGCACACCATCTTATTATTACTATTATTATTATTATTATTATTATTATTATTATTATTATTTTTCGACGACTATCAGATCTTCGCATTTGTTAGCAGGCCGGCAATGGAAGGTGGGGTGGCAGTACTGTTTAGGAAAGGCCTGGATCTCGAGGTATGGTCGATCTGCCGGGGGGATCCGGACGGTAAGTTGGTGGTCCTGGATGTGAGCAGTAGCGAACGTGGTGCCCTTAGACTGCTGGCCGTCTACCCTCTACGGGGGCCGGATGACAGGACTTCTTTAGGCGCCTGGAAACCTTTCTGGGTACGTCTCGCCCATTACTGTTAGCGGGGGACTGGAACGGCTTCTTAGAAGCATGCTGGGTTTGTGTGGGAGTAGCTGATAGGAGCGGGGTGTGCAAAAGCCTCAAGCATCTAATCAGCCAGTTCCAACTGTCTGACAGGTATCGACTAGATTGCCCCAATGCGCCAGTGTGGACGTGGACCAACCGCATAGGGTCATCTAGATCGTATATACACAGGATCTTCATTAGGAAAATAGGTAGAAATAGTGTAGGCTGCCCACTTTTTAAAACGGTCGCCTATTCAAATCACATATTTGTGATCTGTTTAGTGGACCTAGATAAAACGCGTGGGTTGGGACCGGGTTACTGGAAGCTGAAAATGTCATTTCCGGCACGTAAGGCTTACAGGGACCGAGTCAACAATTTAGTTAAGCAAAAGTTGACAGGGGGGATCATCAACAACAGATGGTGGGTGGCGCTTAAAAGAGAGATTAGAGTAACTTCGATAGAGTTCAGCAAAGAACTAGCGTTAGAGAAAAATCGAAAGGAGGGGGAGCTGGTAGATAAGTTAGACGAGGCTATTGGTAGTGGCATTGCAACTGACGTGCTAGCGGCAAGAATGGCATTACACCATTTCTTCAATGCGAAACACGAAGGTTGCATTGTCAGAGCTAAGGCACAAGCGCTGAGAAACGAGGGAACTAAAGCTGCTCGAAAGACCCTGTGGCAGAGGCGCAGCGTAGTAATACAACCACAATTTCGTCTTTGGTGGACCGAGACGGACACGAGATAAGCGATTCCAAGGGATGTCTGAGGCCTTTCGCCAACACTTTGCTCGGTTGTTCGGGGAGAGTGGCGAGTCAGAGTCATTAGCGGATTCCAGTCCCTACGTTGACGGCTTGCCGCGCATCTCGACGGTCGACGCTGACGCTACGAAAGGCCGATTACTTCAGCCGAAATTCAAGACGCCCTTGTCGGCTGCATGAGGCGCAAGTCACTCGGCTTGGATGGCCTGTTCTCCGAGCTTTACGTAAATATGCCAGACTTGTTCTCCCATCTCCTCGAAGCGCCCTACTGCAACTGGCAGCAGAATGGGAGTATACCCAGTTCTGTGAGCAGGGGAGTGGTGACGCTGATAAGGAAAGACGAGAACAAGAGGGATACATTAGACAACTTCAGGGCCATAACTCTGCTCAACACAGAGTTTAAGATTTTGGCCAACGTGTTAGCAAAGAGATTGGCGCTTGTCGTCGAGGATTTGGTTGGGGAGGCGCAAACTTGCACAACCCCAGCCAGGTCCATACACGACAACCTCCACCTGATGCGATATATCATAGAGAGGGTAGGGTGTAAACCTGGCTTCAGTGCGGCACTGATCAATTTAGATCCATCGAAAGCATTCGATAACGTCGACCATCGGTATCTCGAGGCTGTCCTCAAAGCAGCTGGGTTCGGCCCTATCTTCAGAAGCTGGATCGCTGCAATGCACAGCGGCACCTGCTCGGTCGTCAAGGTTAATGGCCACCTTTCGGAACCGTTTCGGCTATCTCGATCGGTCCGTCAAGGGTGCCCTCTCTCATCCCTTCAGTACGTATTGACTCTCGAGCCTTTACTGCGGAACTGGAATTGTTGCAGGGCATCCTGCTCGAACCGGGACGTGGAAAGGTTGTGTCGGCTTATACGGACGACATCACAGTGATGGTGTGGGACACCTAGGAAATGGAGGTGGTCGGCACCTTATTGAAGGAATATGAAAGGTTGACAGGAGCAAAACTTAACCCGGAAAAGTCGGTGGGCTTGCAGTTCGGAACCTCGAGAGGCAAGTCCATGCCGTCCAACAGCGTTGTGGGGCGCTGGACGGACGGACTGTAAAGTTGCTCGGGGTTTGGTTCGGACCAGACCTCCAGGTGGAAAATAATTGGGACGAGGTAACGAGCAGAGTAGCCAGTCTAACGCCAAAATGGTCTGTGAGGAAGCTATCACTGGAAGGTCACGCGGACGTGGCGAATGCGTACATCGCGTCCGTCATCTACTATCGCCTGACCCTCGTGCCTTGCCTCCGTCCGCGCCTCGCCAAGTTGGAACGGTTTCTCTTCAAATTCTTGTGGAGAGGACAATTTGCGTTGGTGAGGTGGTCCATCTGCTGCCAGCACCCTCTACGCGGAGGGCGGAGAATGCCGTGGCTAATGATGCGCAGACATGCGCTGAGGCTGCGACATGTCTAGAAATTCTGCTTAAACGTGAACAGGTGTGGTCATCGTTTATCAGACGGGCCTTTCCGCAGCTCGTTTCTTTGGCTGAGCTGCAGTCATGGGTCAAGAAGAGACCGAGACTGGGTGACTGGCACCTGGAATGTTGCCAGGCACTCACTGCCTCCTAACAAGCGGGCAATGCGGTCAGTGGAACTTCCACTCTCAAGTTTTATAGAGGATTAGTAGTGAGCAAGTGCGATGACGCACTCGGAGTAGCTTTGGGCCTCGACGAAGTCGAACTGACCAGTCTGTTCCGGAGGACTTTCGAGCCGGGGACGATGGACAATTTCCAGAAATCCCTCGATTGGCAGTGCTACCGGGGGGCACTGCCGGTTAGGGATAAACTCTACAGGCACGGAAGTGCTGTCAGACGGACCCGTCCGAGATGCGCACAGAGCGACGAAACTGTTCTGCACGCACTTGTCCAATGTCCGTGCATTACTCCCTTGTGGAGTTATGTCGAACAGCTACTGTCGCGTGTAGAACGGATCCGGCTATCGGCCGAGCCCATAGTGAAGATCGACCCGCCGCCTTCCTTTGGCCAGGAAGCGCAGGCAATTTTCCTCTGTCTGGTGGCAGTTGCAAAAGAAGTTATATGGTGGACCAGATTGAAAGGACTGAAGACAGACACTTTTCTCTTCGGCCAATCCCTCATCAATTTCTTCAAGTTTCACCTGGAAAGGAAGGTGAGGGTGTAGAGAGGAGTGCTGCACCCCAGTAAATTTTCTAAAAGGTGGATGAATGTGACGAGAATGGCCTGTGTGAATGGGCCTACTCTGACCATGCGCCTATAGGCTAGTTAATTTGAGGAGAGAGGTGCTCTCACGTGGTGCCCTAGAAGCGCAGGGTGGTTCAGGATTGGTTGGGTACCTGAGTCACTCCTGGGTCGCCTACCCCTATAGGGGAATTTATTTTGTTATATTTATGCATGGTTTATTTTATATTTTTATATCTTCATTGTTAAATTAGTCTTGCCATTGTAAAGCCCCACTGTCCGTGTCTTTGTATTGTCCCCTACATGTCGGCCCTTGTGGCCAATATATGAAATATAATAATAATAATAATAATAATAATAATAATAATAATAATAATAATAATAATTTCCTTTATTAGCCACAAGGGCCGACATGTAGGGGACAATACAAAGACAGGGACAGTGGGGGTTTACAATACGGTCGAGTAAAAGTGCACAATGGCAAGACTAATTTAACAATGAAAATATAAAAATATAAAATAAACTATGCATAAATATAACAAAATAAATTCCCCGATAGGGGGTGGACGACCCTGGGGTGACTCGGGTACCCCACCAATCCTGAACCACCCTGCGTTTCTAGGGCACCCAGAGAGAGAACCCCTCTCCTCAAGTTAGCTAGCCTATAGGCGCATGGTCAGAGTAGGCCCATTCACACGAGCCATTCTCGCCACATTCACTCACCTTTTAGCAAATGTCCTGGGGAGCAGCACTTCTCTCTCCACCCTCACCTTCCTTTCCAGGTGAAACTTGAAGAAGTTGATCGAAGTTGATTGGCCGAAGAGAAAAGTGTCTATCTTTAGTCCTTTCAACCTGGTCCACCATATAATCTCTTTCGCAACTGCCACCAGACAGAGGAAAATTTCCTGCTCTTCCTGACCTAAGGAAGGCGGTGGATCGATCTTCACTATGGACTCGGCCGATAGCCGGATTCGTTCCACATCGACAGTAGCTGTTCGACATAACTCCACAAGCCAGTAATGCACGGACATTGGAAAAGTGCGTGCAGAACGGTTTCGTCGTTCTGTGCGCATCTTGGGCACGTCCGTCTGACAGCACTTCCGTGCTTGTAGAGTTTATCCCGAACCGGCAGTGCCCCCCGGTAGCACTGCCAAGCGAGGGATTTCTGGAAATTGTCCATCGTCCCCGGCTCGAAAGTCCTCCGGTTCAGACTTGTCAGTTCGACTTCGTCAGGCCCAAAGATTCTCCGAGTGCGTCATCGCACTTGCCCACCACTAATCCTCTATAGAACTCGAGAGTGGAAGTTCCACTGATCGCATTGCCCGTTTGGTAGAGGGCAGTGAGTGCCTGGCAACATTCCAGGTGTCAGTCACCCAGTCTCGGTCTCTTCTTGACCCAGGACTGCAGCTCAGTCAAAGAAATGAGCTGCGGAAAGACCCGTCTGATAAACGGCGACCACACCTGTTCACCGTTGAGGCAAAATATCTGGAGATGTCGCAGCCTCAACGCATGTCTGCGCATCATTAGCCACGGCATGCCCAGCCCTCCGCGTAGAGGGTGCTGGCAAAAGATGGACCGCCTCACCAACGGAACTTGTCCTCTCCACAAGAATTTGAAGACGAGCCGTTCCAACTTGACGAGGCGCGGACGGGGGCAAGGCACGAGGGTCAGGCGGTAGTAGATGACGGACGCGATGTACGCATTCGCCACGTCCGCGCAACCTTTCAGTGATAGCTTCCTCCCAGCCCATTTTTGGGTGAGACTGGCTACTCTACTCGTTACCTCGTCCCAATTCTTTTCCACATGGAAGTCTGGTCCGATACAAACCCCGAGCAACTTTACCGGTTCGTCCGTCCAGCGTCCCACGACGCTGTTGGACGGCATCGGCTTGCCTCTCCAGGTTCCGAGCTGCAAGCCCACCGACTTTTCCGGGTTAAGTTTGGCTCCTGTCAACCTTTCATATTCCTTCAATAAGGTGCCGACCACCTCGATTTCTGAGGTGTTCGACACCATCACTGTGATGTCGTCCGCATAAGCCGACACCGCCTTTCCACGTCCCGGTTCTAGCGGGATGCCCTGCAACAGCTCCAGCTTCCGCAGTAAAGGCTCGAGAGTCAATACGTACAGAAGGGATGAGAGAGGACACCCTTGATGGACCGATCGGGAGAGCCGAAATGGTTCCGAGAGGTGGCCATTAACCTTGACCACCGAGCGTGTGCCGCTGTGCATTGCAACGATCCAGCTTCTAAAGACAGGGCCGAAGCCAGCTGCTTTGAGGACAAACTCCAGATACCGATGGTCGACCCTATCGAATGCTTTCGATTGATCTAAATTGTTCAGTGTCCCACAGAAGCCATGTTTACACCCTATGATGTATCGCATGAGGTGGAGATTGTCGTGTATGGACCTGGCTGGGATTGCGCAAGTTTGCGCCTCCCCAACCAAATCCTCGACGACGAGCGCCAATCTCTTTGCTAATACCTTGGCCAAAATCATAAACTCTGTGTTGAGCAGAGTTATGGCCCTGAAGTTGTCTAATGTATCCCTCCTGTTCTCGTCTTTTCTTATCAGCGTCACCATTCCCCTGCTCACAGAACTGGGAATACTCCCATTCTGCTGCCAGTTGCAGTAGAGTGCTTCGATGAGTTCGGAGAACAAGTCTGGCATATTTACGTAAAGCTCGTAGGGCAGGCCATCCAAACCGGGTGACTTGCGCCTCATGCAGCCGACAAGGGCATCCTGAATTTCGGCTGAAGTAATCGGCCTTTCGCAGCGCTCAGCGTCGACCGTCGAGATACGCGGCAAGCCGTCAACATAGGGACTGAAATCCGTTACTCTCTCTGACTCGCCACTCTCACTGAACAACCGAGCAAAGTGCTGGCGAAAGGCCTCACACATCCGCTTGGAATCGCTTATCTCGTGTCCGTCTCGGTCCGCCAAAGATCGAATTGTGGTTTTATTACCACGCTGCACCTCCGCCACACGGGCCCATCGAACAGCTTTAGTTCCCTCGTTTCTCAGCGCACGCGCCTTAGCTCTGACAATGCAACCTTCGTGTTTGGCATTGAAGAAATGGTCTAATGCCATTCTCGCCGCTAGCACGTCAGTTGCGATGCCACTACAAATAGCCTCGTCTAACTTATCTACCAGCTCCCCCTCCATTCTATTTTTCTCTAACGCTAGTTCTTTGCTGAACTCTATCGAAGTTACTCTAATCTCTCATTTGAGCGCCACCCACCATCTGTTGTTGATGATCCCCTTGTCAACTTTTGCTTAACTAAATTGTTGACTCGGTCCCTGTAAGCCTTACGTGCCGGAAATGACATGTTCAGCTTCCAGTAACCCGTCTTAACCTACGCGTTTTATTTAGGTCGAGCGTACAGATCACAATTTTGTGATCTGAATAGGTGACCGTTTTAAAAAGTGGACAGCCCACACTATTTCTATCTATTTTCCTAATGAACATCCTGTCTATATACGATCTAGATGACCCCATTCGGTTGGTCCATGTCCATACTGGCACATTGGGTAAATCTAGTTGATACCTGTCAGACAGTTGGAACTGGCTGAGTAGGTGCTTGAGGCTTTTGCACCCCCCGCTCCTATCGGCTACTCCCACACAATCCCAGCGTGCGTCTAAGATGCCGTTCCAGTCCCCCGCTAACAGTAAAGGACGAGACGAGACGTACCCAGAATGGTCTCCAGGCGCCTAAAGAAGTCAGGTCATCTGGCCCCTGTAGGGGCGTAGACGGCCAGCAGTCTAAAGGCACCACCTTCGCTACTGCTCACATCCAAGACCACCAACTTACCGTCCGGTTCCCGGAAGATCGACCTTACCTCGAGATCCAGTCCTTTCCTAAACAGCACTGCCCCCCCCCCCCATTCCCGGCCTGCTAACAGATGCGAAGATCTGATAGTCGTCGAAAATGGGGGCTAGTGCGCGCGTGTCGGAAATTCTGGTCTCGCTGACGGAGGTCGTTGAGCAAGCGACCCTGCTTCCAGGGTGACCCCAGGCCTCGAACATTCAAACATCCTACTCTTAATATGGCCATATTGGTAAGCTAAGAGAGAGAGGGAAGGTTTACTTACCTCCCGGGGTCTTGTGAAGGTCGGGTGGTTCGACCTCCACGGTTGGTGGGGTTTCTTTTGGGAACCCCTTTAAAAGTCTTGATGTGGCTTTCACATTCGTGGTTCCCACGTTTGAGGAAAGCTCTCTCGAATTTCTTTGAAGTAATTGAGTGACATTCGGACCAGAAGCAAATCTTCTGGCACGCAAAATGTGCTCATTTCAAAAATCCCCCCCTCTGTTTGAATGTCCTGGCTTCGTGCTAAGAGGGCCATCAGTTTATCGTTGGCCCTTCTGACAAGCACGAAGTTTTTAACATTTTTTTGGTGTGGTTTTATTTGTTTTCGTTTTGGTGACTGTGGTGGTGATGGTTTTGGTGGTGTTGTTTCGGGTATGTCTATGTTTGTTGTAGGTGTGGTGTCTGCAATTTCAGGTATTTGTGTGTTTATTTGTACTTGTGTTTGTTTAGGTTGTTTGCGTTTCGGGGATTGTGGAGGTGGTGTCGATGTTGCTGTTGGTGATGATGTTATTGGGGAAGTGTTTGCGTTAGTGGTGTCTGTATTTTTTGTTGTGTATGTTTTTGTGTTTTGTTGGGGCTTTTGTTTTTGTGAGTTTTCTCTGTTTTTTTGCACTTTTGGGTTTTCCTTCATCTTCGCTGCAGAAAGACAAAGGGTCTGTGTCTGTGAGTGTCTCTGTGTCTGTGTGTGCGTTTATTGTTTTGTCTATGTGTATAATTTAGGGTGAGTGGGAGAGCTTTCCGCGTTTTCTCCTTGAATTGGTTTTGGTGTTGGTGGTGATCCGGCTGTTTTTGATGTTGGTCTCCGTGTTTTTGTTAGTGTTGTGGTGGTGGTGCAGCTTTCCGTGCTGACACTGGCGTTGGCAACAAAGGAGGTTTGCGACCCCCTGCATTTTTGCGCTGAGGGCAGAAGGCTTGAAGATGCGTTGCTTCCCCGCAGACAAAGCAGCGTGGCCTTCTTCCGTCAATGATTAGTTGGATTGTTGTCCCGTCCTGCAGGCGGGCAAAATCCGGGATGTTATTCATATCCTCCGGTTTCATTTGGAGAAGAATCTCCAAATCCATTCCGGACCAGTCCTCTCTCTCTGTCCTTTTGATATCCAGAAGGGTAGTGTCTGTCCCCTCCTCGATTACGCATCCCAGCAGCCACCATATGTTCATTCCTGGTGGGATGCTGGGAATGCGTACCTTTACTGTCCTTTTACCCATGAAGGACGGATGCATGATAATGCGTTCCGTTCTGCAGGGGGTCACCGAGTGCTTAATAGCGAGGGCCTTGGTTTTGAACAGTACCGAGATGGTACCGAACTGTTTGCCTCTTGCTTTGTACTGTATGTTACTTCCGATGTACTCCAAAGCAGCCTCGACCTCTGCTTGGCTCGCAAGTTCTACTTTTCGTGTCTGCACCGAAATACATCGAAAGAACACCGTCCTCCTTTGCATGACCGCTATTGCCTCGTCCGGGATGGTCAGGTTTTCCCAGAACTACTCCCGTTTAATTAGCCTCCACGCTTTGGCCAACTGTTCGTCTTTATCGCTAATATCAATATCAATATTCAATATGCGCTTTGTTTTTGCTGCTGCTGCAGCAACTGTGGTGCTTCTGATGCTCTTATTGTTGGTGTTGTCATTCTTGCTGTTGTTATCGGTGTTGTTGTTGTTTTGTTTGTTGATGCTGTTGCCACCGCCATCCGTGTTTACATTGAAACTGTCGGTGTTATTGTCGTTATTGCTCTGAGTTGTTGTTGTTGTGGTGGTGGTGGTGGCGGCGGTGGTGGTGATGTCGTTTTCAGATGATACTGCTGCTATCACAGAAGGTTGAGTTTTGCCTTCACATTCAGTAGAGTGGATGACAGGCATGACTGTAGCCGTCGTAGTCGTGGTGAAATCTACAGTGGCTGCCTTTAAACTTTTGACCTGAACGTTGTTTACCGTTTCAAGGTCGAATTTTTCCATAATTTTTTTGGTGTGGAAGCGATTTTTTTCGAAGTTTTTAAAAATAAAACTGAATATTCGGGCTTAAAGTCCGAATATTGAGAGGTATCCCTCTCTTTAAATCAATATGTGTGCCTTAAGTTTCGTTAACGACAAGAAAATACAAAAAATGACACTTTAAAACAGCTTAAAGTTACGAAACTTTCCCCCGCAGATTTGTACTGTCTTCACACATGTGCGGCCATAATAATAATAATGATTTCATTTATTGGCCACAAGGGCCGACATATAGGGGACAATACAAAAGACTGGGACAGTGGGGTTTTACAGAAAAATCGACTAAACAATATGAATACACAAAGTAAGAATAACAAAGTAACAATAAAATAACAAGAAAATTACAACAAGAAAACATTCCCCAATAGGGGGGATGACCACCTAAGGTTCGCTCAGGTACCCCACCAGTCCTGAACGACCCGTCGCTTCGAGAGAACCCTGGAAGGGCACCCCTCTCCTCTTCAAATTTACCTACCTACAGCCGCATGACCAGAGTAGGCCCACTCACACGGGCCATTCTCGCCACATTCACCCACCTTTCAGCAAATGTACTGGGTGGTAGCACTTCTCTCTCCCCCTTCACCTTCCTTTCCAAGTGAAACTTGAAAAAGTTGATGAGGGATTGGCCGAAGAGAAAAGTGTCTGTCTTTTGTCCTTTCAACCTCGTCCACCATACAACCTCTTTCGCTACTGCCACCAGACAGAGGAAAATTGCCTGCCTTTCCTGGCCAAAAGAAGGCGGCGGGTCGATCTTCACTATGGACTCGGCCGATAGCCGGATCCGTTCTACACGCGACAACAGCTGTTCAACATAACTCCACATGTCAGTAATGCACGGACACTGGACGAGTGCGTGCAGAACGGTTTCGTTGCTCTGCGCGCATCTCAGGCAGGTCCGTCTGACAGCACTTCCGTGCCTGTAGAGTTTATCTCGAACCGGCAGTGCGCCCCGATAGCACTGCCAAGCGAGGGATTTTTGGAAATTATCCATCGTCCCCGGCTCGAAAGTCCTCCGGTACAGACTGGTTAGTTCGACTTCGTTGACTCCCAGAGCCTCTCCGAGTGCGTCGTCGCACTTGCCCACCACTAATCCTCTATAGAACTCGAGAGTGGAAGTTCAACTGACCGTATTGCCCGCCTGGTAGAGGGCAGTGAGTGCCTGGCAACATTCCAGATGCCAGTCACCCAGTCTCGGTCTCTTCTTGACCCAGGACTGCAACTCAGTCAAAGAAACGAGCTGCGGAAAGGCCCGTCTGACAAACGGCGACCACACCTGCTCACCGTTTAGACAGAATTTCTGGAGATGTCGCAGTCTCAGCGCGTGCTTGCGCATCATTAGCCACGGCATACCCAGCCTTCCACGTAGAGGGTGCTGGCAGCAGATGGACCGCCTCACCAGCGGAACCTGACCCCTCCACAAGAATTTGAAGAGGAGCCGCTCCAAGATGGCGAGGCGCGAACGGGGGAAAGGGACGACAGTCAGACGGTAGTAGATGCCGGACGCGATGTACGCGTTCGCCACCTCCGCTCGACCTTTCAGTGATAGCTTCATCCCAGCCCATTTCTGGGTGAGACTGACTACCCTGCCCGTCACCTCGTCCCAATTCTTATCCACCTGGAGGTCTGGCTCGAACCAAAACCCTAGCAACTTTACCTGTCCGTCCGTCTAGCGCCTAACGACGCTGTTGGACGGCATGGACTTGCCCCTCCAGGTGCCGAGTTGCAAGCCCACTGACTTTTCCGGGTTAAGTTTTGCTCCCGTCAACCTTTCATATTCCTCCAATAAGTTGCCGACCACCTCGATTTCATCACGGTGATGTCGTCCGCATAAGCCGACACAGACTTTCCGCGTCCCGGTTCGAGCTGGATGCCCTGCAACAGCTCCAGCTTCCGCAGTAAAGGCTCGAGAGTCAATACGTACAGAAGGGAGGAGAGAGGGCACCATTGACGGACCGATCGGGAGACCTGAAACGATTCCGAGAGGTGGCCATTAATTTTGACCATAGAGCAGGTGCCGCTGTGCATTGCAGCGATCCAGCTTCTGAAGACGGGGCTGAAGCCAGCCGCCTTGAGGACAGCCTACCGATGGTCGTAGGGCAGACCATCCAAACCGGGTGACTTGCGCCTCATACAGCCTACAAGGGCACCCTGAATCTCGGCTGAAGTAATTGGCCTTTCGCAGCGCCCAGCGTCAGCCGTCGAGAGTTGCGGTAAGCCATCGAGGTAGGGACTGAAGTCCGCCACCATCTCTGACCCGCTACTTCCCCCGAACAACCGAGCAAAATGTTGGCGAAAGGCCTCACACATCCTCTTGGAATCGCTCAGCTCGAGCTCGTCTCGGTCCGTCAATGACCGAATCGTGGTTTTATTACCACGCTGCGCCTCTGCCACGCGGGCCCATCGAACAGCTTTGGTTTCCTCGTTTCTCAGAGCACGCGCCTTAGCTCTGACAATGCAACCTTCGTGTTTGGCATTGAAGAAATGGTCTAATGCCATTCTCTCCGCTAGCAGATCAGTTGCAATGCCACTACCAATAGCCTCGTCTAACTTATCTACCAACTCTCCCTCCTTTCTATTTTTCTCTAATGCTACTTCTTTGCTAAACTCTATCGACATTACTCTAATCTCTCTTTCTAGAGCCCCCCACCACCTATTGTTGACGACTCCCCCTGTCAACTTTTTCTTAACTAAATTGTTGACCTGGTCCCTGTAAGCCTTACGTGCCGGAAATGACATGTTTAGCTTCCAGTAGCCAGGTCCTAACCTACGCGTCTTATCTAGGTCGACCATACAGATCACAAACTTGTGATCTGAATAGGCGACCGTTTCAAAACGTGGACAGCTTACACTATTTCTGTCTATTTTCCTAATGAATATCCTGTCTATATACGATCTAGATGACCCTATGCGGTTTGCCCAGGTCCACACTGGCGCATTAGGGAAATCTAGTCGGTACCTGTCAGACTGTTGGAACTGGCTGATCAGGTTCTTGAGGCTTTTGCAACCCACGCTCCTATCGGATACTCCCACACAGTCCCAGCGTGCTTCTAAGATGCCGTTCCAGTCTCCCGCTAACAGTAAAGGGCGAGACGTACCCAGAAAGGCTTCCAGGCGTCTAAAGAAGTCCGGCCGTCCTTCCCCAGTAGGAGCATAGACGGCCACCAGTCTAAAGGCACCACCTTCATTATTGTTCACGTCCAGGACCACCAACTTCCCGTCCGGGTCCCAGAAGATCGACCTTACCTCGAGATCCAGGCCTTTCCTAAACAGTACTGCCCCCCCCCATTCCCGGCTGGCTAACAGATGCAAAGATCTGATAGTCGTCGAAAATGGGGGCTAGTGCGCGCGTGTCGGAAATCCTGGTCTCGCTGACTGCAATTACATCCATTTCTATAGACCTGAGGTCATTGAGCAGGTGACCCTGTTTCCAGGAAGATCCCATGCCTCGAACATTTAAACATCCTACTCTTAATACGGCCATGTTGGCAGGTTAAACAGATAGAGAGGAAGGTTTACTTACCTTCCGGGCTCTTGTGAAGGTCGGGTTGTTCGACTTCCATAGTTAGTGGGGTTTCATTTGGGAACCCCTTTTAAAGTCTTGAAGTGGGTTTTACGTTCGGGGTTCCCACGTCCCGAGGAAAGCTGTCTCGTATTTCTTTGAATATGTCGAGCGACATTCGCACCAGAACCAAATCTTCCGGCACGCGAAATGTGCTCGATTTAAACATTTCCCCCTCTTTTTGTATATTTTCACTTCGTGCTACGAGGGCCATCAGTTCCTTGTTGGCCCTCATGACGAGCACGATGTTTTGTATGTTTTGTTGGTGTGATTTTATTTGTTTGCGTGGCTGTGGTGGTGATGGTTTTGGTGGTGTTGTTTCGGTTGTATCTGTGTTTGTTGTGAGTGCGGTGTCTGTGGTTTCAGATGTTTGTGTGTATATTTGTTTTTGCGTCTGTTTCGGTTGTTTGCGTTTGGGGGATTCTGGTGATGGTGATGGTGGTGTTGATGTTGGTGTTATTGGAGATATGTTTGCGTGGGTGGTGTCTGCGTTTTTTATTGTGCGTGCTTTTGTGCTTTGTTGAGTTCTTTTTTTCTTTTTGTGTTTCCTTTTTTGTATTTTGGGGGATTTTGGATTTCCCTCATTTTCACTACTGGTCTGTGTCTGTAAGTGTGTCTGTATGTATGTTTATGGTTTTATTGGTGTGTGTATTTTGGGGGGAGGGGGAATTTGACAGCTTTCCTCTTTTTCTCCCCTCGGTGGTCAATGTTGGTGGTGGTCTTTCTATTGGTGTTGTTGTTGGTGGTTTTGCCGGTGCTGGTGTTGGTTGTGTTCCTCGCCCCGGCCTCAGCAGCAGTGGAGCCTTTCGACCCCTTGCCTCTTTCAGCAGTTGAGGGCAGAAGGCTCGCAAATGGGTTTTTTCCCCACAAACAAAACACTGCGGCCTTTTGCCTTCGGTCATAATGTGAATGACCGTCCCATTCTGAAGGCGGATGTGGTCCGGGATTGTCTTCACATTCTCGGGCCTGATCTGGAGAAGGATCTCCAGGTCAACCCCGAACCAGTCCTCTCTGGCCATTCTGGTCACTTCTATAGGGACTGTATCCATCCTCTCCACAATCACACATCCCAGAAGCCACCACATGTCAAGCCCTGGTGGGATTCTGGGAATGCGGAGACGGGCCGTTCTTTTTCCCATGTGGGAGGGGTACATTATGACCTTACTGGTTTTGCAAGGAGTCATAGCGTGTTTCATAGCGAGGGTTTCTGACTTGAACAACACCGAAATGGTGCCGTACTGTCTGCCCCTCTCTATGTACTGGGTGTCTTCTCTGATGCACTTCAGCGCGACTTCGACATATTCTTGTGGGATTAAAGCTGCCCTTTTGGTTTGTGCTGAGATGCATCTATAATGCACCGTTTTGCGCTCCACTGCCTCAATAGCTTCTACCGGAACAGTTAAGTTGGCCCAAGTTTGCTCTTGCTTGATGAGCTTCCATGCCTGGGCCAACTTTTCATTTTTGTTTGAGAGGTCCATGTTGAAGCATGGCCTCTTTTTTGCTGCTGCCGCAGCGAAAGTGTTCTTCTTGTTTTCGTTGGAGGTTTTGTTGTCGTTGTTCTTGTTGGTGTTGTTGGTAGCACTGTCGCTGTTATCATTGTTGTCTTTGTTGCCACCGTTGTTCTCGGTGCAGTTGGTATTGTTGCTGTTGGTGTTGTCGCTATTTGTTTTCATGTTAGTGGTGTTGATATTGTTGTTGTATTTGTTATTTTTTTTTTTTGTTATCTGTATTTTCGTTGTTGCTGTTACTGTCATTTTTTTCAAAATTAGAGTTCTCATTGGTATCATTGGTGACGTTGTTTACTTTGTTTGTGGTGGTGTTTGTGTTATAAATGTGTGTTAATTTCGCTGTAGCGCTCCTCTCAACTTGTACGTCGTTGTCGCACGACAGCCGAGTTATCGCTGGGAGGCGTGGCTCAGCCATGTTTTTTTTTCTTCGTAATTTTTTTAACATGTAAAAAAAAAAACATATTTGGGCCAAAAGGCCCACATATTATACTTTTCCCTTCACGGGGCAAAGTCTAAGGGCTTATATCCCTTATACAACAAGAAATATTTAACAGCAAATAATGTTAACAGGCAAATAAAGCGACGTACTGTGAGCGAGCAAAATACATCCGCTTAGACCAATAATAATAATAATAATAATAATATATATATATATATATATATATATATATATATATTTCAATTTAGTAGTCAAATACAATTATTAAGCTCTAAGAAAATACTTCTGAGCATTACAGTACAATTAAAAAAAATATGATCAACACTAATGTGTTTTTTTTGCAAAATGACAATAATTTTTTAGCCAGATAGAAATACCTTAATTCAAGTACATATAGTCTGCCTGTATCGATCTAGAAAATATTAAATAGTAAATCTATACTTACAGACGTAAAATGGCAACTGCCTGGTGCCTAGACAAGTTTAAATTTCAAAATTCAAACCTTTTCAGCAGATCGGTCGGAACTTCAAAACATAAACCTTTTTCACAAGGGATGGTATACTAATGAATAATTAATTAATTACGGAACAACTATTTATAAATAATTTTTAGTGAAGTAATCAATTTTCTGTGATTTTCAATAGGCACCCATATAAATTATAGTTACTTCTCCTAAGATGAGAATCTTAAGACTGATCTGTCGCAAGCCTAATACGTGTGCTTTTGCACACGACCTTCTCAGCATTCTGGCTCATATCCATGGCGCTAGAAATAACAGCCGTAAATATGGGATTATGAATTCAGCTCTACCGAAGGAGCAGATTTATTTCAATTTAGTAGTCAAATACAATTATTAAGCTCTTATTAGTGTTGATCATATTTTTTTAAATTGTACTATATATATATATATATATATATATATTATGTATATATATATATATATATAGAGAGAGAGAGAGTGGGGGGGGGGGATATAAAATCTACACAGAAATAGCTGTAGAAAGACAAGAAGCTGCACCGAAACTACAAGAAAATTTCTTGTAATACTTTTCGTCTTCAGTATAACACATGTATTAGTTGTGATAAGATAAATATGTGGCTCTCAATTCCTTATAAAGTTACCAAAGTTTATTGTTATTTAAACAAGAAAATCACAAGCATTCTCTTCGATTATATTCATCAGCATTCTTTTCATTGCAGGCAAATTCTATACTTTCTGGTTTGTTATCTACTACAATCAGCCCAAGAATTACTGAAGTTCTTTAAACATTTATTTTGTTTGAGCTTTAAAATACACGCCCCCCCCCCCTCCCCCACACACAAAAACAAACAATAACAAATATTAAGAACTGCAAAGACAAAGATTATTTCTTGGTTTAGAACACAAATATGTAGTCACTATAGACATACAGTTTTAATTTTAGAACATTTCTTACATTGAAATTGAGAGTCGTAGATAAAACGTCAAAAAGCAGATATTTTCACCAACGCCACCATTACTGATGCATGTCGCGAGGTTGTCAAAATACACTTAAATTTCAAGAGCCTTCTACTGTCAAAAAATGTAAAGTCTAGAGATTCATATGACGTTAAGCCACTGAAAGTACAAGATGGCTCCTTAGATAAAACATCAGTCTGTCATTCCGTGACCGATGGTACTCATTTTTTTTATATAGGTGAGTTGAATGGAGCAATGTGAAATATTGTGCGTTCCTTAAAATCAGATCGCTCCATTCTGTCATTGGATCAAAGCCACAACTTTCCGATCGTTAGATAAACAATCTAAGTCCGTACTTGAATTGTCATTTATGAAATTTCTCCTCCCCACTCCCCTATCTCTCTCTCTCCCTCCCCCTCTCTCTCTCTCTCTCTCTATATATATATATATATAAATATACAGAGAGAGAGAGAGAGAGAGAGAGAGAGAGAGAGAGAGAGAGAGAGAGAATGAAAGAGAGAGTGTGTGTGTGTGAAAGAGAGAGAATGAGAGAAAGAGTGTGTGTGTGTGTGTGTGTGTGTGTGTGTGAGAGAGAGAGAGAGAGAGAGAGAGAGAGAGAGAGAGAGAGAGAGAGAGAGAGAGTAGATCCGAAGTGAGTGTTGCAGAATATGTACAAACCTTATTGGCAACCTTATCATGAGCCAATAAGGTTTGTACTTATGCTGCAACACTGACTTCAATTCTACTTACACTATGAACACTACAGTGGTCTTAACTGTGGAATGCAACCCAAAAAGGAGACGGACCCCTTAACAGCATTAAGTGCTTCGAACGGCGCACCGCTTGTAACTGTAGTTACACACCGTACTAACACACACACACACACACATATATATATATATGAAGGCGTGTGGCTTAGTTGTGAGTTCGATTCCCGGACCGGGTCATGCTTTATGTCCTTGTGCAAGACATTTTATTTCACGTTGCTCCTTCTGCCTAGATTTGCGATCGAAGATAGTATTAGCAATTGGAAAGACCTATGGAAACATTGTTTCCTCGGCCCGATTTGATGAGGTCTGGAATCTTGTCGATCGACTGAAACTAGAAACAATATCATTTGTACTGCCTCTTTGTTTTTTGTTCTCTGTGCATTTATTAAACTACACACACACACACACACACACACACACACACACACACACACACACATGTATATATATATAACAGTTGCAGTGATTTTCCCAGTCGCAATAAGTATACACGTGAGCTTTTGTTTCGACTCGAACTTAATTATGGACAGTTAATATCTTGTCTAATTAATAAGATTAGCTATTGATGAGGTTCACCTTCTTTACATCACTCATTATTCATTCGTCATTAATTATTCATTTAATAATGGTAATTTGTTCTGTTTTCTCAAGATCCGAAGCAATAATCTATATATTTTTACTGTTCTGTTTAGTTCAATGTTATTTATTTGCAAGATTTTAAACAATGTTGTATCCATAACATTATCGTTTATTTATGATTGCGTTCTGCTTTGGTTGTTTTCGCGCTTAATTTACATTCAACAGCTATGGTACAGTGTGTCGGTACCTTTGTATATCGATTTAAATTCATATATATATAGGAAAAAAACGCCAGCCTAACGAGCATCTACAGCGGGGTTTCTGTGATATAACCCTGATGAAAGACGAAATATCTGAAATATAGATACAATAAATTGAAAGGTACAATCACCTCTGGTTTCTCTTCTTTTTCTTATTTTTATTCACTACATAATACCTGGATATTTTCACCACAACTGCATTGTAGTGGCTTTCAAACCTCACAGTTTATATATATATATAGTGCATATATATATATATAATATAGTGCATATTAATTTCGGTTAATCTGTAGAAGATATATTTTATTGGAATTCTCAGCACAATAACGAACTCTTCGTTTCGCTAGGTCACTCTTGTTTGAGATCAGTAAAAGAGAAGAATTAATGTCAATAATAATCCTCTTGATAAAATTTAAGTATATCAAAATGAATTCTAGATGAAACTAGAGGGAAATTGTAAACATCTATACTCGGGTTAAAGCCTCTTAAGTCCAAACTGCATACAAGAGACTTTATCTTTGCTGTAAACACATAGGCTGTAATACTGTACAGTGCTGAGATCATCAAGTGGACTATATTGATGAGATATACAGCAGAACAAGAAAAATAGTGACCATACATTACATCCAAAAGCATGTATAAAACGACTGTAGATTAAATGCACAACTGAAGGAAGAAAACTGATAAATTCTACAGAATATATCGAGAATGCGGAAGGTGGCGAATTGGTAGAATCGTTAGTACGTCAGATAGAATGCTTTGCAGTATTCGTTTCGGGTCTCTGTTCTCTGAGTTCAAATTCTGCCGAGGTCAACTTTGCCTTTTATCCATTCGAGGTTGATAAAAAAGTACCAATCAAGTAGATTTTTCCTCTATATCTCTTTCACACTTCTATTCTCTCACTCTCTATATTCTTCTCTGCAAGAAATCTGTTGTATTCAGACCTGGTGAGGAGATGGACTCCGCCAGGTTTTAAAATACCCTAGAAACGCTGTATGTCAATATGGTGCCCTTACAACTCCCTCAGGTATTCATGAAAAAAAAAAAAAAGAATGAGAGATGAGCCATTAATTACCATCTGACAAATAATAAAGAAAGTCTTCTACAGTATGTCCAGAAGAAAGGTAGAGAGTAAAGAAGAGTTTAAGAAACGAATCTCTGCGGAGAAGAGAGAAGTAAGGATTAGAAAGGAATTGTATGGCTAATTTAAACGATAAACTTCTGTATCTAAGATAGAAAGGTCTTGGAATTGCCTCTCCTGCAGTGATCTATAAAGGGAGACTGAAACACTGCTGATCTCAACCCAAGACCAATTATTGAGTACGAAGTCGGTGACTAAAGGGATATATAATTTTGATGAAAGTATGTAAGTCTCCTGTGTAGAATTAATACAGAAAGTTTCCTCTATATAGTGATCACGTGTAAAATGCCAGAGTATTAATAAACTTATGGCTTGCATGTACCGTCAATTGTAAAAAAAAAAGAAAATATAAAAGAAATGGGTATCAAATAACGGATAAGCAGTACCAGAATGTCCTAGAAAGTTTGCTCGATGACAGAAACAATCCCAAGATAATCTGTGACGTAACGGACCGAAGACATGAACATAACTGACCTAATATTGTAGTTAAGCTCAGAAATAAACGTGCAGATTATTGATGTTACTATCCCAGGAGACCATAACATAGCCTTGAAAGGAATTAAAACAAGACATATACTGATTTGAAGATTGAAATTTCACAAATGTATACAATACACCTAACAACATCAAAATAATTCGGTTGTTATCGAAGCATATTGCTGAATACCACTAAAACTGAGGGGGTGTCTCGAGCAAATAGACCTTGATACATACATTGTTCTACAAAAGACTGCTGAGCTGGGCACTGCACATATACTCATGAAAGTACAGTCTGTTTAAGGTCCTTGTTCAGATATTTTTGACCATATACCAGAAGTCATTGTATGTTGCAGTAATCCACTTTCAGAAGACAAGGCCGAATCTAACTGCCTGGAGGACAGCCATCGAGTACCGATGGTTGACGCTATAGAAAACTTTCGATAGATATAACTTGATCAAAGTCCCATCCGTGCCAGATTCATTATATACCATCTCGATTTATCGCATGAGGTTGAGGTTGTCATGGATGCATTTGTACGGGGTGCTGCATTTCTGCACATGCCCTATCAGATCACCGACGACAATTGTTAACCTCTTGGCAAAAATCTTAAACACTGCGTTTACCTGTTATGGGCAGAAACTGGGGATTCTACTATTCTGCTACCAGTTGCGATATACATCTGCCAAGATGTCAGCGAACAAGGCTGATATATGCGGGTAAATTTCGCAAGGCAGACCATCACCCTCCCCCACCCCCGTATTTCAGTGGCTGTTAAAGGCTTTTCGCAACAAGTCGTCGTGACAGGACATCAAAATAGGCACTGGAGTCTATCCTGCGATATGACCTACCACTCATACCAAACAGTTGAGCCAAGTGCCTCTTGTGACCGAGAACATACACACATCGCAATCCGCCAAAGACTGTACTTTAAGTTTGTTGTTGCACGTGCCTCTCCCACATGGACCCATTGAACGTCTTTCACCCCTTCATGTGTTAGAGCACGTACCTTACTTCTGACAAGACAGTCTTCGTTGGCGACGAAGAATTGGTCTAGAGCCAATTTCGCCACAAGCACTTCGGTCGCGATACCTTTCTTATAAACCTCTTTTGGTTTCCAACTAACGAAATAATAATAATAATAATAATAATAATAATAATAATAATAATAATAATAATAATAATAATAATAATAATAATAATAATAGTAGCAGCGACAAGTCTGTTGATGGCAACAAGTCAAAAGGAATACTTTTTATCCATTTTTCATTCTCGCCAGAGAATTAAAGATAGAAATCTGTGTTGAAGAAGAAAATCAATAATGAAAATACATTTTAGTTGTGAAAGTAGATTTTTTTCTCTCTCCTTATCCATTCACTTAGAGATTACATGCACACACTTACACTTAGACACACATACACACAAATGTATATATATATATATATATATATATTAGATACATGTATACATACGCACACTCATATCCATTTATGTATACATGCACCTACTCATATTTATATATATATGTTTAGATAGTCGTGTATATTCGGTCGTTTTGCTTGATATATATATATATATATATATATATATATATATATATATATATATATATATATAAGTATGCACATAAAGCCGTATATATTTTGTATTTATTGAATTAACTCTCTCTCTCTCTCTCTCTCTCTCTCTCTCTCTCTCTCTCTCTCTCTCTCTCTCTCTCTCTTACACACGCATATATACGTACATGTATATATAAATGTATACACACATCTATATGGATTTGTATAAGTATATGTATATATATATCTATATATATATATATTCAATATATATTTATACATATACACATGTATGTGTATATATGAATGTATATATATATATATATATATATATGTATCTATGTATGTATGTATGCATATATATAATATATATATATATATATATATATATATATATATATGTGTGTGTGTGTGTGTAATGTACTGGAATGCATATAAAATAAAATGGATATTAATTTAAAATGTCAATGTTCTGTATGTAATGAGTCGCCGCGTTTTGAATTCTCACTGCGCAGTCTTCAGTCTTGGATCTCACAGTGATGTTACCATCGAACATTATCTACGGTATTTAGACATTCACTTTCTTCCATTGCTTCTATTATTCTCTCTCTCTCTCTGTATATATATATATATATATACCTACCCTTATTGAGTGCTTTGCTAACTCATTCATATTGTAGGTCGACTTTTGCTTGCTCACAGCCAAAGCTTCGATTTTACTAAGCTTCCACACACACACACACACACACACACACACACACACACACACATATATATATATATATATATATATATATATATATATATACCTGGCTGTCTACATACCTATCCATCTTTCTATGTATCTATCTATCAGATAAAGAGGAGGTAACTCTTGTATACTGTATACTTGTATACTGTATTATAGTTGTATTCTGTGATAGACAGTTATTTCTTAGCAAGGTCAGCTCTTACAAAGCAGATTTATATGATCAAAGCTGTTCCAGCCATAAATAACTCTTGGCTAGATTTTCCCAATGGGTGTTGTTTTTTATGACTAAGACAGTAAACACTGGAATAGCTGCGTGGTTAAGAATTTCACTTCTCAATCATGTAGTCTCAGGTTTTTATCGAAGGGTATTTCTAGTGGTTATTATGATGATAACATGGTTGTTATTTGTTATAGTGAGAAATGTAACGTTAAGTGAGAGAGAGGCAAAGTTAGCCATAAAGTGAATGTTTGTTGAAGTAGTTGAAGTTCATTGTAGGCTTCGTAGAAAATAATATTATGAGACTTTATAATATTTTACAAGCTTATTTAGAACCGACCACAAATGTTAAGCTGGGTTGACAAGTCAAAGAAGAGAACAGACAAAATTAAGAGTTTTAAGAAGTAAAGAAAAGGCGCTGAGCCGGGCCAAAGGCGGCCGACAGGCCAAAGTGAAAATCTCACCGTTACATTATTGCGTGTTCACCTTTCAGAGTCTAAATCAGCAAGAGAGAGAGTTTTGCATTGCCGCGGGAATTTTTCCCTGTGGGCGGAAGTCGAGACACATTCTCATACGTTGATAGCGATTGGCTGAACTGAGCCAAACAACGTACGGAGAATGTATCCATGAGCCCTCGGAATGTAGGTCACTACAGGTTTGATGCCACTGTGTGTCTCTAAACTCTGTTTCGAGCCTGGGGCCTTATCAGGCCGATGCTTATCATAGTTTCCGCATCTGAGAGTTGATGACTCCCCCTGGACAGGACGCCAGCGATTGCTAGTACTGATTTTAGTACTGAGTATACTGGAGCAACGTGAAATGAATATTTTTGCTCAAGAATACAACACACAATCGAACTCACGACATTCAGATCGCAAGTCCAACAGCCTTACTACTAGACCACCCACCTCCACTGTGTGTCACCTTGGGGCGAATGTCTTTATCATAACCTCAGAACGACACAAGTATTTTGAATGAAATTGGATTGACGAAAGCTGTGGAATTATATGAAATAGATCCTACTTTTAATTGAAAGGGGCAGCCTTGTCATATATTGTTTCATACTGTAAAATTGTGTTTAAATTACACGTGTTTATGGTTATTAGTGATAATTCTTTCTACTTTTGGCACAAGGACAGCAAATACCCAGTGTATTACTGGTACTTTATTTTATCGAGCCGTAGGAGGAAAGGCAAAGTTAACCTCGGCGGGATTTGAAATCAGATCATAAAGGGACGTAACTACGCTGGACCGATACCGATACTGCCAATTCACTAATGATTGTGATTATGATTGTGATGGTAGCAAACCATAGTAGTGATTGTGCTGGTGATTATGGTGTTGGGGATAGTGGTGTTGGTGATAGTAGAGATGGTGGTGCTATTAGTGGCAATGGTGTTACTGTTGATAGAGATGGTGATGGTGGTGATTTTAATGATGCAACTGCTAGAGATAGTGGTGTTATGTAATGGTGGTGTTGTGTGATGGTGGTGTTGTGTGATGGTGGTGTTGTGCGATGGTGGTGTTGTGTGATGGTGGTGTTGAGTGATGGTGGTGTTGTGTGATGGTGGTGTTGTGTGATGGTGGTGTTGTGCGATGGTGGTGTTGTGTGATGGTGGTGTTGAGTGATGGTGGTGTTGTGTGATGGTGGCGTTGTGTGATGGTGGTGTTGTGTGATGGTGGTGTTGTATAATGGTGGTGTTGTGTGATGGTGGTGTTATATGATGGTGGTGTTGTGTGATGGTGGTGTTGTGTGATGGTGGTGTTGTGTGAGGGTGGTGTTGTGCGATGGTGGTGTTGTGTGATGGTGGTGTTGAGTGATGGTGGTGTTGTGTGATGGTGGTGTTGTGTGATGGTGGTGTGTGATGCAGGTGTTGTGTGATGGTGGTATTGTGTGATGGTGGTGTTGTGTGATAGTGGTGTTGTGTGATGGTGGCGTTGTGTGATGGTGGTGTTATGTGATGGTGGTGTTGTGTGACGGTGGTGTTGTGCGATGGTGGTGTTGTGTGATGGTGGTGTTGAGTGATGGTGGTGTTGTGCGATGGTGGTGTTGTGTGATGGTGTTGTTGTGTGATGGTGGTGTTGTGTGACGCTAGTGTTGTGTGATGGTGGTGTTGTGTGATGGTGGCGTTGTATGATGGTGGTGTTGTGTGACGGTGGTGTTGTGTGATGCCGGTGTTGTGCGATGGTGGTGTTGTGTGAGGGTGGTGTTGTGTGATGGTGGCGTTGTATGATGGTGGTATTGTGTGATGGTGGTGTCGTGTGATGGTGGTGTTGTGTGATGGTGGTTTTCTGTGATGGTGGTGTCGTGTGATGGTGGTGTTGTGTGATGGTGGCGTTGTATGATGGTGGTGTTGTGTGATGGTGGTGTTGTGTGATGGTGGCATTTTGTGATGGTGGTGTTGTGTGATGGTTGTGTTGTATGATGGTGGTGTTGTGTGATGGCCGTGTTGTGTGATAGTGGTGTGTGATGGTGGTGTTGTATGATGGCGGTGTTGTGTGTTGGTGGTGTTGTGTGATGGTGGTGTTGTGTGATGGTGTCGTTGTGTGATGGTGGTGTTGTTTGATGGTGGTGTTGTGCGATGGTGGCGTTGTGTGATGGTGGTGTTGTGTGATAGTGGTGTTGTATGATGGTGGTGTTGTGTGATGGTGGTGTTGTGTGATGGTGGTGTTGTGTGATGGTGGTGTTGTATGATGGTGGTGTTGGTTGTGTGATGGTGGTGTCGTGTGATGGTGGTGTTGTATGATGGTGGTGTTGGTTGTGTGATGGTGGCGTCGTGTGATGGTGGTGTTGTATGATGGTGGTGTTGTGTGATGGTGGTGTCGTGTGATGGTGTCGTTGTGTGATGGTGGCGTTGTATGATGGTGGTGTTGTGTGATGGTGGTGTTGAGTGATGTTGGCGTTGTGTGATGGTGGTGTTGTGTGATGGTGGTGTTGTGTGATGGTGTCGTTGTGTGATGGTGGTGTTGTGTGATGGTCGTGTTGAGTGATGGTGGTGTTGAGTGATGGTGGCGTTGTGTGATGGTGGTGTTGTGTGAGTGGTGGTGTTCTGTGATGGTGGTGTTGTGTGATGGTGGTGTTGTGTGATGGCAGTGTTGTGTGATAGTGGTGTGTGATGGTGCTGTTGTGTGATGGTGGTGTTGTGTGATGGTGGTGTTGTGTGATGGTGGTGTTGAGTGATGGTAGTGTTGTGTGATGGTGGTGTTGTGTGATGGTGGCGTTGTGTGATGGCGGTGTTGTGTGATGGTGGTGTTGTGTGATGGTGGTGTTGTATGATGGTGGTGTTGTGTGATGGTGGTGTTGTGTGATGGTGGTGTTGTGCGATGGAGGTGTTGTGTGATGGTGGTGTTGAGTGATGGTGGTGTTGTGTGATGGTGGTGTTGTGTGATGGTGGTGTAATGTGATGGTGGTGTTGTATAATGGTGGTGTTGTGTGATGGTGGTGTTGTATGATTGTGGTGTTGTGTGATGGTGGTGTTGTGTGATGGTGGTGTTGTGTGATGGTGGTGTTGTGCGATGGTGGTGTTGTGTGATGGTGGTGTTGAGTGATGGTGGTGTTGTGTGATGGTGGTGTTGTGTGATGGTGGTGTTGTGTGATGGTGGTGTTGTATAATGGCGGTGTGGTGTGATGGTGGTGTTGTATGATGGTGGTGTTGTGTGATGGTGGTGTTGTGTGAGTGGTGGTGTTCTGTGATGGTGGTGTTGTGTGATGGTGGTGTTGTGTGATGGCAGTGTTGTGTGATAGTGGTGTGTGATGGTGCTGTTGTGTGATGGTGGTGTTGTGTGATGGTGGTGTTGTGTGATGGTGGTGTTGAGTGATGGTGGTGTTGTGTGATGATGGTGTTGTGTGATGGTGGCGTTGTGTGATGGCGGTGTTGTGTGATGGTGGTGTTGTGTGATGGTGGTGTTGTATGATGGTGGTGTTGTGTGATGGTGGTGTTGTGTGATGGTGGTGTTGTGCGATGGTGGTGTTGTGTGATGGTGGTGTTGAGTGATGGTGGTGTTGAGTGATGGTGGTTTGTGTGATGGTGGTGTTATGTGATGGTGGTGTTGTATAATGGTGGTGTTGTGTGATGGTGGTGTTGTATGATTGTGGTGTTGTGTGATGGTGGTGTTGTGTGATGGTGGTGTTGTGTGATGGTGGTGTTGTGCGATGGTGGTGTTGTGTGATGGTGGTGTTGAGTGATGGTGGTGTTGTGTGATGGTGGTGTTGTGTGATGGTGGTGTTGTGTGATGGTGGTGTTGTATAATGGCGGTGTGTTGTGATGGTGGTGTTGTATGATGGTGGTGTTGTGTGATGGTGGTGTTGTGTGATGGTGGTGTTGTGCGATGGTGTTGTTGTGTGATGGTGGTGTTGTGTGATGGTGGTGTTGTGTGATGGTGGTGTTGTGCGATGGTTGTGTTGTGTGATGGTGGTGTTGTGCGATGGTGGTGTTGTGTGATGGTGTTGTTGTGTGATGGTGGTGTTGTGTGACGCTGGTGTTGTGTGATGGTGGTGTTGTGTGATGGTGGCGTTGTATGATGGTGGTGTTGTGTGACGGTGGTGTTGTGTGATGCCGGTGTTGTGCGATGGTGGTGTTGTGTGAGGGTGGTGTTGTGTGATGGTGGCGTTGTATGATGGTGGTATTGTGTGATGGTGGTGTCGTGTGATGGTGGTGTTCTGTGATGGTGGTGTCGTGTGATGGTGGTGTTGTGTGATGGTGGCGTTGTATGATGGTGGTGTTGTGTGATGGTGGTGTTGTGTGATGGTGGTGTTGTGCGATGGTGGTGTTGTGTGATGGTGGTGTTGTGTGATGGTTGTGTTGTATGATGGTGGTGTTGTGTGATGGCCGTGTTGTGTGATAGTGGTGTGTGATGGTGGGGTTGTATGATGGCGGTGTTGTGTGATGGTGGTGTTGTGTGATGGTGGTGTTGAGTGATGGTAGTGTTGTGTGATTGTGGTGTTGTGTGATGGTGGCGTTGTGTGATGGCGGTGTTGTGTGATGGTGGTGTTGTGTGATGGTGGTGTTGTATGATGGTGGTGTTGTGTGATGGTGGTGTTGTGTGATGGTGGTGTCGTGCGATGGAGGTGTTGTGTGATGGTGGTGTTGAGTGATGGTGGTGTTGTGTGATGGTGGTGTTGTGTGATGGTGGTGTAATGTGATGGTGGTGTTGTATAATGGTGGTGTTGTGTGATGGTGGTGTTGTATGATTGTGGTGTTGTGTGATGGTGGTGTTGTGTGATGGTGGTGTTGTGTGATGGTGGTGTTGTGCGATGGTGGTGTTGTGTGATGGTGGTGTTGTGTGATGGTGGTGTTGTGTGATGGTGGTGTTGTATAATGGCGGTGTGGTGTGATGGTGGTGTTGTATGATGGTGGTGTTGTGTGATGGTGGTGTTGTGTGAGTGGTGGTGTTCTGTGATGGTGGTGTTGTGTGATGGTGGTGTTGTGTGATGGCAGTGTTGTGTGATAGTGGTGTGTGATGGTGCTGTTGTGTGATGGTGGTGTTGTGTGATGGTGGTGTTGTGTGATGGTGGTGTTGAGTGATGGTGGTGTTGTGTGATGATGGTGTTGTGTGATGGTGGCGTTGTGTGATGGCGGTGTTGTGTGATGGTGGTGTTGTGTGATGGTGGTGTTGTATGATGGTGGTGTTGTGTGATGGTGGTGTTGTGTGATGGTGGTGTTGTGCGATGGTGCTGTTGTGTGATGGTGGTGTTGAGTGATGGTGGTGTTGAGTGATGGTGGTTTGTGTGATGGTGGTGTTATGTGATGGTGGTGTTGTATAATGGTGGTGTTGTGTGATGGTGGTGTTGTATGATTGTGGTGTTGTGTGATGGTGGTGTTGTGTGATGGTGGTGTTGTGTGATGGTGGTGTTGTGCGATGGTGGTGTTGTGTGATGGTGGTGTTGAGTGATGGTGGTGTTGTGTGATGGTGGTGTTGTGTGATGGTGGTGTTGTGTGATGGTGGTGTTGTATAATGGCGGTGTGTTGTGATGGTGGTGTTGTATGATGGTGGTGTTGTGTGATGGTGGTGTTGTGTGATGGTGGTGTTGTGCGATGGTGTTGTTGTGTGATGGTGGTGTTGTGTGATGGTGGTGTTGTGTGATGGTGGTGTTGTGCGATGGTTGTGTTGTGTGATGGTGGTGTTGTGTGATGGTGGTGTTGTGCGATGGTGGTGTTGTGTGATGGTGTTGTTGTGTGATGGTGGTGTTGTGTGACGCTGGTGTTGTGTGATGGTGGTGTTGTGTGATGGTGGCGTTGTATGATGGTGGTGTTGTGTGACGGCGGTGTTGTGTGATGCCGGTGTTGTGCGATGGTCGTGTTGTGTGAGGGTGGTGTTGTGTGATGGTGGCGTTGTATGATGGTGGTATTGTGTGATGGTGGTGTCGTGTGATGGTGGTGTTGTGTGATGGTGGTGTTCTGTGATGGTGGTGTCGTGTGATGGTGGTGTTGTGTGATGGTGGCGTTGTATGATGGTGGTGTTGTGTGATGGTGGTGTTGTGTGATGGTGGCATTTTGTGATGGTGGTGTTGTGTGATGGTTGTGTTGTATGATGGTGGTGTTGTGTGATGGCCGTGTTGTGTGATAGTGGTGTGTGATGGTGGGGTTGTATGATGGCGGTGTTGTGTGTTGGTGGTGTTGTGTGATGGTGGTGTTGTGTGATGGTGTCGTTGTGTGATGGTGGTGTTGTTTGATGGTGGTGTTGTGCGATGGTGGCGTTGTGTGATGGTGGTGTTGTGTGATAGTGGTGTTGTATGATGGTGGTGTTGTGTGATGGTGGTGTTGTGTGATGGTGGTCTTGTGAGATGGTGGTGTTGTATGATGGTGGTGTTGGTTGTGTGCAGGTGGTGTCGTGTGATGGTGGTGTTGTATGATGGTGGTGTTGGTTGTGTGATGGTGGTGTCGTGTGATGGTGGTGTTGTATGATGGTGGTGTTGTGTGATGGTGGTGTCGTGTGATGGTGTCGTTGTGTGATGGTGGCGTTGTATGATGGTGGTGTTGTGTGATGGTGGTGTTGAGTGATGTTGGCGTTGTGTGATGGTGGTGTTGTGTGATGGTGGTGTTGTGTGATGGTGTCGTTGTGTGATGGTGTTGTTGTGTGAGGTGTCGTTGTGTGATGGTCGTGTTGTGAGATGGTGGTGTTGTGTGATGGTCGTGTTGAGTGATGGTGGTGTTGAGTGATGGTGGCGTTGTGTGATGGTGGTGTTGTGTGAGTGGTGGTGTTCTGTGATGGTGGTGTTGTGTGATGGTGGTGTTGTGTGATGGCAGTGTTGTGTGATAGTGGTGTGTGATGGTGCTGTTGTGTGATGGTGGTGTTGTGTGATGGTGGTGTTGTGTGATGGTGGTGTTGAGTGATGGTAGTGTTGTGTGATGGTGGCGTTGTGTGATGGTGGTGTTGTGTGATGGTGGTGTTGTGTGATGGTGGTGTTGTATGATGGTGGTGTTGTGTGATGGTGGTGTTGTGTGATGGTGGTGTTGTGCGATGGAGGTGTTGTGTGATGGTGGTGTTGAGTGATGGTGGTGTTGTGTGATGGTGGTGTTGTGTGATGGTGGTGTTATGTGATGGTGGTGTTGTATAATGGTGGTGTTGTGTGATGGTGGTGTTGTATGATTGTGGTGTTGTGTGATGGTGGTGTTGTGTGATGGTGGTGTTGTGTGATGGTGGTGTTGTGCGATGGTGGTTTTGTGTGATGGTGGTGTTGAGTGATGGTGGTGTTGTGTGATGGTGGTGTTGTGTGATGGTGGTGTTGTGTGATGGTGGTGTTGTATAATGGCGGTGTGGTGTGATGGTGGTGTTGTATGATGGTGGTGTTGTGTGATGGTGGTGTTCTGTGATGGTGGTGTTGTGTGATGGTGGCATTTTGTGATGGTGGTGTTGTGTGATGGTTGTGTTGTATGATGGTGGTGTTGTGTGATGGCCGTGTTGTGTGATAGTGGTGTGTGATGGTGGGGTTGTATGATGGCGGTGTTGTGTGTTGGTGGTGTTGTGTGATGGTGGTGTTGTGTGATGGTGTCGTAGTGTGATGGTGGTGTTGTTTGATGGTGGTGTTGTGCGATGGTGGCGTTGTGTGATGGTGGTGTTGTGTGATAGTGGTGTTGTATGATGGTGGTGTTGTGTGATGGTGGTGTTGTGTGATGGTGGTCTTGTGAGATGGTGGTGTTGTATGATGGTGGTGTTGGTTGTGTGATGGTGGTGTCGTGTGATGGTGGTGTTGTATGATGGTGGTGTTGGTTGTGTGATGGTGGTGTCGTGTGATGGTGGTGTTGTATGATGGTGGTGTTGTGTGATGGTGGTGTCGTGTGATGGTGTCGTTGTGTGATGGTGGCGTTGTATGATGGTGGTGTTGTGTGATGGTGGTGTTGAGTGATGTTGGCGTTGTGTGATGGTGGTGTTGTGTGATGGTGGTGTTGTGTGATGGTGTCGTTGTGTGATGGTGTTGTTGTGTGAGGTGTCGTTGTGTGATGGTCGTGTTGTGAGATGGTGGTGTTGTGTGATGGTCGTGTTGAGTGATGGTGGTGTTGAGTGATGGTGGCGTTGTGTGATGGTGGTGTTCTGTGAGTGGTGGTGTTCTGTGATGGTGGTGTTGTGTGATGGTGGTGTTGTGTGATGGCAGTGTTGTGTGATAGTGGTGTGTGATGGTGCTGTTGTGTGATGGTGGTGTTGTGTGATGGTGGTGTTGTGTGATGGTGGTGTTGAGTGATGGTAGTGTTGTGTGATGGTGGTGTTGTGTGATGGTGGCGTTGTGTGATGGTGGTGTTGTGTGATGGTGGTGTTGTGTGATGGTGGTGTTGTATGATGGTGGTGTTGTGTGATGGTGGTGTTGTGTGATGGTGGTGTTGTGCGATGGAGGTGTTGTGTGATGGTGGTGTTGAGTGATGGTGGTGTTGTGTGATGGTGGTGTTGTGTGATGGTGGTGTTATGTGATGGTGGTGTTGTATAATGGTGGTGTTGTGTGATGGTGGTGTTGTATGATTGTGGTGTTGTGTGATGGTGGTGTTGTGTGATGGTGGTGTTGTGTGATGGTGGTGTTGTGCGATGGTGGTTTTGTGTGATGGTGGTGTTGAGTGATGGTGGTGTTGTGTGATGGTGGTGTTGTGTGATGGTGGTGTTGTGTGATGGTGGTGTTGTATAATGGCGGTGTGGTGTGATGGTGGTGTTGTATGATGGTGGTGTTGTGTGATGGTGGTGTTCTGTGATGGTGGTGTTGTGTGATGGTGGTGTTGTGTGATGGCAGTGTTGTGTGATAGTGGTGTGTGATGGTGCTGTTGTGTGATGGTGGTGTTGTGTGATGGTGGTGTTGTATAATGGCGGTGTGTTGTGATGGTGGTGTTGTATGATGGTGGTGTTGTGTGATGGTGGTGTTGTGTGATGGTGGTGTTGTGCGATGGTGTTGTTGTGTGATGGTGGTGTTGTGTGATGGTGGTGTTGTGTGATGGTGGTGTTGTGCGATGGTTGTGTTGTGTGATGGTGGTGTTGTGCGATGGTGGTGTTGTGTGATGGTGTTGTTGTGTGATGGTGGTGTTGTGTGACGCTGGTGTTGTGTGATGGTGGTGTTGTGTGATGGTGGCGTTGTATGATGGTGGTGTTGCGTGACGGTGGTGTTGTGTGATGCCGGTATTGTGCGATGGTGGTGTTGTGTGAGGGTGGTGTTGTGTGATGGTGGCGTTGTATGATGGTGGTATTGTGTGATGGTGGTGTCGTGTGATGGTGGTGTTGTGTGATGGTGGTGTTCTGTGATGGTGGTGTCGTGTGATGGTGGTGTTGTGTGATGGTGGCGTTGTATGATGGTGGTGTTGTGTGATGGTGGTGTTGTGTGATGGTGGCATTTTGTGATGGTGGTGTTGTGTGATGGTTGTGTTCTATGATGGTGGTGTTGTGTGATGGCCGTGTTGTGTGATAGTGGTGTGTGATGGTGGGGTTGTATGATGGCGGTGTTGTGTGTTGGTGGTGTTGTGTGATGGTGGTGTTGTGTGATGGTGTCGTTGTGTGATGGTGGTGTTGTTTGATGGTGGTGTTGTGCGATGGTGGCGTTGTGTGATGGTGGTGTTGTGTGATAGTGGTGTTGTATGATGGTGGTGTTGTGTGATGGTGGTGTTGTGTGATGGTGGTGTTGTGAGATGGTGGTGTTGTATGATGGTGGTGTTGGTTGTGTGATGGTGGTGTCGTGTGATGGTGGTGTTGTATGATGGTGGTGTTGGTTGTGTGATGGTGGTGTCGTGTGATGGTGGTGTTGTATGATGGTGGTGTTGTGTGATGGTGGTGTCGTGTGATGGTGTCGTTGTGTGATGGTGGCGTTGTATGATGGTGGTGTTGTGTGATGGTGGTGTTGAGTGATGTTGGCGTTGTGTGATGGTGGTGTTGTGTGATGGTGGTGTTGTGTGATGGTGTCGTTGTGTGATGGTGTTGTTGTGTGAGGTGTCGTTGTGTGATGGTCGTGTTGTGAGATGGTGGTGTTGTGTGATGGTCGTGTTGAGTGATGGTGGTGTTGAGTGATGGTGGCGTTGTGTGATGGTGGTGTTGTGTGAGTGGTGGTGTTCTGTGATGGTGGTGTTGTGTGATGGTGGTGTTGTGTGATGGCAGTGTTGTGTGATAGTGGTGTGTGATGGTGCTGTTGTGTGATGGTGGTGTTGTGTGATGGTGGTGTTGTGTGATGGTGGTGTTGAGTGATGGTAGTGTTGTGTGATGGTGGTGTTGTGTGATGGTGGCGTTGTGTGATGGTGGTGTTGTGTGATGGTGGTGTTGTGTGATGGTGGTGTTGTATGATGGTGGTGTTGTGTGATGGTGGTGTTGTGTGATGGTGGTGTTGTGCGATGGAGGTGTTGTGTGATGGTGGTGTTGAGTGATGGTGGTGTTGTGTGATGGTGGTGTTGTGTGATGGTGGTGTAATGTGATGGTGGTGTTGTATAATGGTGGTGTTGTGTGATGGTGGTGTTGTATGATTGTGGTGTTGTGTGATGGTGGTGTTGTGTGATGGTGGTGTTGTGTGATGGTGGTGTTGTGCGATGGTGGTGTTGTGTGATGGTGGTGTTGTGTGATGGTGGTGTTGTGTGATGGTGGTGTTGTATAATGGCGGTGTGGTGTGATGGTGGTGTTGTATGATGGTGGTGTTGTGTGATGGTGGTGTTGTGTGAGTGGTGGTGTTTTGTGATGGTGGTGTTGTGTGATGGTGGTGTTGTGTGATGGCAGTGTTGTGTGATAGTGGTGTGTGATGGTGCTGTTGTGTGATGGTGGTGTTGTGTGATGGTGGTGTTGTGTGATGGTGGTGTTGAGTGATGGTGGTGTTGTGTGATGATGGTGTTGTGTGATGGTGGCGTTGTGTGATGGCGGTGTTGTGTGATGGTGGTGTTGTGTGATGGTGGTGTTGTATGATGGTGGTGTTGTGTGATGGTGGTGTTGTGTGATGGTGGTGTTGTGCGATGGTGGTGTTGTGTGATGGTGGTGTTCTGTGATGGTGGTGTCGTGTGATGGTGGTGTTGTGTGATGGTGGCGTTGTATGATGGTGGTGTTGTGTGATGGTGGTGTTGTGTGATGGTGGCATTTTGTGATGGTGGTGGTGTGTGATGGTTGTGTTGTATGATGGTGGTGTTGTGTGATGGCCGTGTTGTGTGATAGTGGTGTGTGATGGTGGGGTTGTATGATGGCGGTGTTGTGTGTTGGTGGTGTTGTGTGATGGTGGTGTTGTGTGATGGTGTCGTTGTGTGATGGTGGTGTTGTTTGATGGTGGTGTTGTGCGATGGTGGCGTTGTGTGATGGTGGTGTTGTGTGATAGTGGTGTTGTATGATGGTGGTGTTGTGTGATGGTGGTGTTGTGTGATGGTGGTGTTGTGAGATGGTGGTGTTGTATGATGGTGGTGTTGGTTGTGTGATGGTGGTGTCGTGTGATGGTGGTGTTGTATGATGGTGGTGTTGGTTGTGTGATGGTGGTGTCGTGTGATGGTGGTGTTGTATGATGGTGGTGTTGTGTGATGGTGGTGTCGTGTGATGGTGTCGTTGTGTGATGGTGGCGTTGTATGATGGTGGTGTTGTGTGATGGTGGTGTTGAGTGATGGTGGTGTTGTGCGATGGAGGTGTTGTGTGATGGTGGTGTTGAGTGATGGTGGTGTTGTGTGATGGTGGTGTTGTGTGATGGTGGTGTTATGTGATGGTGGTGTTGTATAATGGTGGTGTTGTGTGATGGTGGTGTTGTATGATTGTGGTGTTGTGTGATGGTGGTGTTGTGTGATGGTGGTGTTGTGTGATGGTGGTGTTGTGCGATGGTGGTTTTGTGTGATGGTGGTGTTGAGTGATGGTGGTGTTGTGTGATGGTGGTGTTGTGTGATGGTGGTGTTGTGTGATGGTGGTGTTGTATAATGGCGGTGTGGTGTGATGGTGGTGTTGTATGATGGTGGTGTTGTGTGATGGTGGTGTTCTGTGATGGTGGTGTTGTGTGATGGTGGTGTTGTGTGATGGCAGTGTTGTGTGATAGTGGTGTGTGATGGTGCTGTTGTGTGATGGTGGTGTTGTGTGATGGTGGTGTTGTATAATGGCGGTGTGTTGTGATGGTGGTGTTGTATGATGGTGGTGTTGTGTGATGGTGGTGTTGTGTGATGGTGGTGTTGTGCGATGGTGTTGTTGTGTGATGGTGGTGTTGTGTGATGGTGGTGTTGTGTGATGGTGGTGTTGTGCGATGGTTGTGTTGTGTGATGGTGGTGTTGTGCGATGGTGGTGTTGTGTGATGGTGTTGTTGTGTGATGGTGGTGTTGTGTGACGCTGGTGTTGTGTGATGGTGGTGTTGTGTGATGGTGGCGTTGTATGATGGTGGTGTTGCGTGACGGTGGTGTTGTGTGATGCCGGTATTGTGCGATGGTGGTGTTGTGTGAGGGTGGTGTTGTGTGATGGTGGCGTTGTATGATGGTGGTATTGTGTGATGGTGGTGTCGTGTGATGGTGGTGTTGTGTGATGGTGGTGTTCTGTGATGGTGGTGTCGTGTGATGGTGGTGTTGTGTGATGGTGGCGTTGTATGATGGTGGTGTTGTGTGATGGTGGTGTTGTGTGATGGTGGCATTTTGTGATGGTGGTGTTGTGTGATGGTTGTGTTCTATGATGGTGGTGTTGTGTGATGGCCGTGTTGTGTGATAGTGGTGTGTGATGGTGGGGTTGTATGATGGCGGTGTTGTGTGTTGGTGGTGTTGTGTGATGGTGGTGTTGTGTGATGGTGTCGTTGTGTGATGGTGGTGTTGTTTGATGGTGGTGTTGTGCGATGGTGGCGTTGTGTGATGGTGGTGTTGTGTGATAGTGGTGTTGTATGATGGTGGTGTTGTGTGATGGTGGTGTTGTGTGATGGTGGTGTTGTGAGATGGTGGTGTTGTATGATGGTGGTGTTGGTTGTGTGATGGTGGTGTCGTGTGATTGTGGTGTTGTATGATGGTGGTGTTGGTTGTGTGATGGTGGTGTCGTGTGATGGTGGTGTTGTATGATGGTGGTGTTGTGTGATGGTGGTGTCGTGTGATGGTGTCGTTGTGTGATGGTGGCGTTGTATGATGGTGGTGTTGTGTGATGGTGGTGTTGAGTGATGTTGGCGTTGTGTGATGGTGGTGTTGTGTGATGGTGGTGTTGTGTGATGGTGTCGTTGTGTGATGGTGTTGTTGTGTGAGGTGTCGTTGTGTGATGGTCGTGTTGTGAGATGGTGGTGTTGTGTGATGGTCGTGTTGAGTGATGGTGGTGTTGAGTGATGGTGGCGTTGTGTGATGGTGGTGTTGTGAGAGTGGTGGTGTTCTGTGATGGTGGTGTTGTGTGATGGTGGTGTTGTGTGATGGCAGTGTTGTGTGATAGTGGTGTGTGATGGTGCTGTTGTGTGATGGTGGTGTTGTGTGATGGTGGTGTTGTGTGATGGTGGTGTTGAGTGATGGTAGTGTTGTGTGATGGTGGTGTTGTGTGATGGTGGCGTTGTGTGATGGTGGTGTTGTGTGATGGTGGTGTTGTGTGATGGTGGTGTTGTATGATGGTGGTCTTGTGTGATGGTGGTGTTGTGTGATGGTGGTGTTGTGCGATGGAGGTGTTGTGTGATGGTGGTGTTGAGTGATGGTGGTGTTGTGTGATGGTGGTGTTGTGTGATGGTGGTGTAATGTGATGGTGGTGTTGTATAATGGTGGTGTTGTGTGATGGTGGTGTTGTATGATTGTGGTGTTGTGTGATGGTGGTGTTGTGTGATGGTGGTGTTGTGTGATGGTGGTGTTGTGCGATGGTGGTGTTGTGTGATGGTGGTGTTGTGTGATGGTGGTGTTGTGTGATGGTGGTGTTGTATAATGGCGGTGTGGTGTGATGGTGGTGTTGTATGATGGTGGTGTTGTGTGATGGTGGTGTTGTGTGAGTGGTGGTGTTTTGTGATGGTGGTGTTGTGTGATGGTGGTGTTGTGTGATGGCAGTGTTGTGTGATAGTGGTGTGTGATGGTGCTGTTGTGTGATGGTGGTGTTGTGTGATGGTGGTGTTGTGTGATGGTGGTGTTGAGTGATGGTGGTGTTGTGTGATGATGGTGTTGTGTGATGGTGGCGTTGTGTGATGGCGGTGTTGTGTGATGGTGGTGTTGTGTGATGGTGGTGTTGTATGATGGTGGTGTTGTGTGATGGTGGTGTTGTGTGATGGTGGTGTTGTGCGATGGTGGTGTTGTGTGATGGTGGTGTTCTGTGATGGTGGTGTCGTGTGATGGTGGTGTTGTGTGATGGTGGCGTTGTATGATGGTGGTGTTGTGTGATGGTGGTGTTGTGTGATGGTGGCATTTTGTGATGGTGGTGGTGTGTGATGGTTGTGTTGTATGATGGTGGTGTTGTGTGATGGCCGTGTTGTGTGATAGTGGTGTGTGATGGTGGGGTTGTATGATGGCGGTGTTGTGTGTTGGTGGTGTTGTGTGATGGTGGTGTTGTGTGATGGTGTCGTTGTGTGATGGTGGTGTTGTTTGATGGTGGTGTTGTGCGATGGTGGCGTTGTGTGATGGTGGTGTTGTGTGATAGTGGTGTTGTATGATGGTGGTGTTGTGTGATGGTGGTGTTGTGTGATGGTGGTGTTGTGAGATGGTGGTGTTGTATGATGGTGGTGTTGGTTGTGTGATGGTGGTGTCGTGTGATGGTGGTGTTGTATGATGGTGGTGTTGGTTGTGTGATGGTGGTGTCGTGTGATGGTGGTGTTGTATGATGGTGGTGTTGTGTGATGGTGGTGTCGTGTGATGGTGTCGTTGTGTGATGGTGGCGTTGTATGATGGTGGTGTTGTGTGATGGTGGTGTTGAGTGATGTTGGCGTTGTGTGATGGTGGTGTTGTGTGATAGTGGTGTTGTGTGATGGTGTCGTTGTGTGATGGTGTTGTTGTGTGAGGTGTCGTTGTGTGATGGTCGTGTTGTGAGATGGTGGTGTTGTGTGATGGTCGTGTTGAGTGATGGTGGTGTTGAGTGATGGTGGCGTTGTGTGATGGTGGTGTTGTGTGAGTGGTGGTGTTCTGTGATGGTGGTGTTGTGTGATGGTGGTGTTGTGTGATGGCAGTGTTGTGTGATAGTGGTGTGTGATGGTGCTGTTGTGTGATGGTGGTGTTGTGTGATGGTGGTGTTGTGTGATGGTGGTGTTGAGTGATGGTAGTGTTGTGTGATGGTGGTGTTGTGTGATGGTGGCGTTGTGTGATGGTGGTGTTGTGTGATGGTGGTGTTGTGTGATGGTGGTGTTGTATGATGGTGGTGTTGTGTGATGGTGGTGTTGTGTGATGGTGGTGTTGTGCGATGGAGGTGTTGTGTGATGGTGGTGTTGAGTGATGGTGGTGTTGTGTGATGGTGGTGTTGTGTGATGGTGGTGTTATGTGATGGTGGTGTTGTATAATGGTGGTGTTGTGTGATGGTGGTGTTGTATGATTGTGGTGTTGTGTGATGGTGGTGTTGTGTGATGGTGGTGTTGTGTGATGGTGGTGTTGTGCGATGGTGGTTTTGTGTGATGGTGGTGTTGAGTGATGGTGGTGTTGTGTGATGGTGGTGTTGTGTGATGGTGGTGTTGTGTGATGGTGGTGTTGTATAATGGCGGTGTGGTGTGATGGTGGTGTTGTATGATGGTGGTGTTGTGTGATGGTGGTGTTCTGTGATGGTGGTGTTGTGTGATGGTGGTGTTGTGTGATGGCAGTGTTGTGTGATAGTGGTGTGTGATGGTGCTGTTGTGTGATGGTGGTGTTGTGTGATGGTGGTGTTGTATAATGGCGGTGTGTTGTGATGGTGGTGTTGTATGATGGTGGTGTTGTGTGATGGTGGTGTTGTGTGATGGTGGTGTTGTGCGATGGTGTTGTTGTGTGATGGTGGTGTTGTGTGATGGTGGTGTTGTGTGATGGTGGTGTTGTGCGATGGTTGTGTTGTGTGATGGTGGTGTTGTGCGATGGTGGTGTTGTGTGATGGTGTTGTTGTGTGATGGTGGTGTTGTGTGACGCTGGTGTTGTGTGATGGTGGTGTTGTGTGATGGTGGCGTTGTATGATGGTGGTGTTGCGTGACGGTGGTGTTGTGTGATGCCGGTATTGTGCGATGGTGGTGTTGTGTGAGGGTGGTGTTGTGTGATGGTGGCGTTGTATGATGGTGGTATTGTGTGATGGTGGTGTCGTGTGATGGTGGTGTTGTGTGATGGTGGTGTTCTGTGATGGTGGTGTCGTGTGATGGTGGTGTTGTGTGATGGTGGCGTTGTATGATGGTGGTGTTGTGTGATGGTGGTGTTGTGTGATGGTGGCATTTTGTGATGGTGGTGTTGTGTGATGGTTGTGTTCTATGATGGTGGTGTTGTGTGATGGCCGTGTTGTGTGATAGTGGTGTGTGATGGTGGGGTTGTATGATGGCGGTGTTGTGTGTTGGTGGTGTTGTGTGATGGTGGTGTTGTGTGATGGTGTCGTTGTGTGATGGTGGTGTTCTTTGATGGTGGTGTTGTGCGATGGTGGCGTTGTGTGATGGTGGTGTTGTGTGATAGTGGTGTTGTATGATGGTGGTGTTGTGTGATGGTGGTGTTGTGTGATGGTGGTGTTGTGAGATGGTGGTGTTGTATGATGGTGGTGTTGGTTGTGTGATGGTGGTGTCGTGTGATGGTGGTGTTGTATGATGGTGGTGTTGGTTGTGTGATGGTGGTGTCGTGTGATGGTGGTGTTGTATGATGGTGGTGTTGTGTGATGGTGGTGTCGTGTGATGGTGTCGTTGTGTGATGGTGGCGTTGTATGATGGTGGTGTTGTGTGATGGTGGTGTTGAGTGATGTTGGCGTTGTGTGATGGTGGTGTTGTGTGATGGTGGTGTTGTGTGATGGTGTCGTTGTGTGATGGTGTTGTTGTTTGAGGTGTCGTTGTGTGATGGTCGTGTTGTGAGATGGTGGTGTTGTGTGATGGTCGTGTTGAGTGATGGTGGTGTTGAGTGATGGTGGCGTTGTGTGATGGTGGCGTTGTGTGAGTGGTGGTGTTCTGTGATGGTGGTGTTGTGTGATGGTGGTGTTGTGTGATGGTGGTGTTGTGTGATGGCAGTGTTGTGTGATAGTGGTGTGTGATGGTGCTGTTGTGTGATGGTGGTGTTGTGTGATGGTGGTGTTGTGTGATGGTGGTGTTGAGTGATGGTAGTGTTGTGTGATGGTGGTGTTGTGTGATGGTGGCGTTGTGTGATGGTGGTGTTGTGTGATGGTGGTGTTGTGTGATGGTGGTGTTGTATGATGGTGGTGTTGTGTGATGGTGGTGTAGTGTGATGGTGGTGTTGTGCGATGGAGGTGTTGTGTGATGGTGGTGTTGAGTGATGGTGGTGTTGTGTGATGGTGGTGTTGTGTGATGGTGGTGTTATGTGATGGTGGTGTTGTATAATGGTGGTGTTGTGTGATGGTGGTGTTGTATGATTGTGGTGTTGTGTGATGGTGGTGTTGTGTGATGGTGGTGTTGTGTGATGGTGGTGTTGTGCGATGGTGGTGTTGTGTGATGGTGGTGTTGATTGATGGTGGTGTTGTGTGATGGTGGTGTTGTGTGATGGTGGTGTTGTGTGATGGTGGTGTTGTATAATGGCGGTGTGGTGTGATGGTGGTGTTGTATGATGGTGGTGTTGTGTGATGGTGGTGTTGTATGATGGTGGTGTTGTGTGATGGTGGTGTTGTGTGATGGCAGTGTTGTGTGATAGTGGTGTGTGATGGTGCTGTTGTGTGATGGTGGTGTTGTGTGATGGTGGTGTTGTGTGATGGTGGTGTTGTGTGATAGTGGTGTTGAGTGATGATGGTGTTGTGTGATGATGGTGTTGTGTGATGGTGGCGTTGTGTGATGGCGGTGTTGTGTGATGGTGGTGTTGTGTGATGGTGGTGTTGTATGATGGTGGTGTTGTGTGATGGTGGTGTTGTGTGATGGTGGTGTTGTGCGATGGTGGTGTTGTGTGATGGTGGTGTTGAGTGATGGTGGTGTTGAGTGATGGTGGTTTGTGTGATGGTGGTGTTATGTGATGGTGGTGTTGTATAATGGTGGTGTTGTGTGATGGTGGTGTTGTATGATTGTGGTGTTGTGTGATGGTGGTGTTGTGTGATGGTGGTGTTGTGTGATGGTGGTGTTGTGCGATGGTGGTGTTGTGTGATGGTGGTGTTGAGTGATGGTGGTTTTGTGTGATGGTGGTGTTGTGTGATGGTGGTGTTGTGTGATGGTGGTGTTGTATAATGGCGGTGTGGTGTGATGGTTGTGTTGTATGATGGTGGTGTTGTGTGATGGTGGTTTTGTGTGATGGTGGTGTTGTGCCATGGTGTTGTTGTGTGATGGTGGTGTTGTGTGATGGTGGTGTTGTGTGATGGTGGTGTTGTGCGATGGTTGTGTTGTGTGATGGTGGTGTTGTGCGATGGTGGTGTTGTGTGATGGTGGTGTTGTGTGATGGTGGCGTTGTGTGATGGTGGTGTTGTTTGATGGTGGTTTTACGTGATGGCAGTGATGTGTGATAGTGGTGTGTGATAGTGGTTTTGTATGATGGTGGTGTTGTGTGTTGGTGGTGTTGTGTGATGGTGGTGTTGTGTGATGGTGTCGTTGTGTGATGATAGTGTTGTGTGATGGTGGTGTTGAGTGATGGTGGTGTTGTGTGTTGGTGGTGTTGTGTGATGGTGATGTTGTATGATGGTGGTGTTGTGTGATGGTGGTGTTGTCTGATGGTGGTGTTGTGTGATGGTGGTGTTGTGCGATGGTGGTGTTGTGTGATGGTGGTGTTGAGTGATGGTGGTGTTGTGTGATGGTGGTGTCGTGTGATGGTGGTGTTGTGTGATGGTGGTGTTGTGTGATGGTGGTGTTGTGTGATGGTGGTGTTGTGTGATGGTGGTGTTGTGTGATGGTGGTGTTGTGTAATGGTGGCGTTGTGTGATTGTGGTGTTGTGTGATGGTGGTGTTGTGTGATGGTGGTGTTGTGTGATGGTGGTGCTGTGTGATGGCAGTGTTGCGTGATAGTGGTGTGTGATGGTGCTGTTGTGTGATGGTGGTGTTGTGTGATGGTGGTGTTGTTTGATGGTGGTGTTGTGTGATGGTGGTCTTGAGATAATGGTGGTGTTGTGTGATGGTTTCGTTGTGTGATGATAGTGTTGTGTGATGGTGGTGTTGAGTGATGGTGGTGTTGTGTGATAGTGGCGTTGTGTGATGCTGGTGTTGTGTGATGGTGGTGTTGTATAATGGTGGTGTTGTGTGATGGCAGTGTTGCGTGATAGTGGTGTGTGATGGTGCTGTTGTGTGATGGTGGTGTTGTGTGATGGTGGTGTTGTGTGATGGTGGTGTTGTGCGATGGTTGTGTTGTGTGATGGTGGTGTTGTGCGATGGTGGTGTTGTGTGATGGTGGTGTTGTGTGATGGTGGCGTTGTGTGATGGTGGTGTTGTTTGATGGTGGTTTTACGTGATGGCAGTGATGTGTGATAGTGGTGTGTGATAGTGGTTTTGTATGATGGTGGTGTTGTGTGTTGGTGGTGTTGTGTGATGGTGGTGTTGTGTGATGGTGTCGTTGTGTGATGATAGTGTTGTGTGATGGTGGTGTTGAGTGATGGTGGTGTTGTGTGTTGGTGGTGTTGTGTGATGGTGATGTTGTATGATGGTGGTGTTGTGTGATGGTGGTGTTGTCTGATGGTGGTGTTGTGTGATGGTGGTGTTGTGCGATGGTGGTGTTGTGTGATGGTGGTGTTGAGTGATGGTGGTGTTGTGTGATGGTGGTGTCGTGTGATGGTGGTGTTGTGTGATGGTGGTGTTGTGTGATGGTGGTGTTGTGTGATGGTGGTGTTGTGTGATGGTGGTGTTGTGTGATGGTGGTGTTGTGTAATGGTGGCGTTGTGTGATTGTGGTGTTGTGTGATGGTGGTGTTGTGTGATGGTGGTGTTGTGTGATGGTGGTGCTGTGTGATGGCAGTGTTGCGTGATAGTGGTGTGTGATGGTGCTGTTGTGTGATGGTGGTGTTGTGTGATGGTGGTGTTGTTTGATGGTGGTGTTGTGTGATGGTGGTCTTGAGATAATGGTGGTGTTGTGTGATGGTTTCGTTGTGTGATGATAGTGTTGTGTGATGGTGGTGTTGAGTGATGGTGGTGTTGTGTGATAGTGGCGTTGTGTGATGCTGGTGTTGTGTGATGGTGGTGTTGTATAATGGTGGTGTTGTGTGATGGCAGTGTTGCGTGATAGTGGTGTGTGATGGTGCTGTTGTGTGATGGTGGTGTTGTGTGATGGTGGTGTTGTTTGATGGTGGTGTTGTGTGATGGTGGTCTTGAGAGATGGTGGTGTTGTGTGATGGTTTCGTTGTGTGATGATAGTGTTGTGTGATGGTGGTCTTGAGAGATGGTGGTGTTGTGTGATGGTTTCGTTGTGTGATGATAGTGTTGTGTGATGGTGGTGTTGAGTGATGGTTGTGTTGTGTGATAGTGGCGTTGTGTGATGCTGGTGTTGTGTGATGGTGGTGTTGTATAATGGTGGTATTGTGTGATGGTTGTGTTGTATGATGGTGGTGTTGTGTGATGGTGGTGTTGTGTGATGGTGGTGTTGTGCCATGGTGTTGTTGTCTGATGGTGGTGTTGTGTGATGGTGGTGTTGTGTGATGGTGGTGTTGTGCGATGGTTGTGTTGTGTGATGGTGGTGTTGTGCGATGGTGGTGTTGTGTGATGGTGGTGTTGTGTGATGGTGGCGTTGTGTGATGGTGGTGTTGTTTGATGGTGGTTTTACGTGATGGCAGTGATGTGTGATAGTGGTGTGTGATAGTGGTTTTGTATGATGGTGGTGTTGTGTGTTGGTGGTGTTGTGTGATGGTGGTGTTGTGTGATGGTGTCGTTGTGTGATGATAGTGTTGTGTGATGGTGGTGTTGAGTGATGGTGGTGTTGTGTGTTGGTGGTGTTGTGTGATGGTGATGTTGTATGATGGTGGTGTTGTGTGATGGTGGTGTTGTCTGATGGTGGTGTTGTGTGATGGTGGTGTTGTGCGATGGTGGTGTTGTGTGATGGTGGTGTTGAGTGATGGTGGTGTTGTGTGATGGTGGTGTCGTGTGATGGTGGTGTTGTGTGATGGTGGTGTTGTGTGATGGTGGTGTTGTGTGATGGTGGTGTTGTGTGATGGTGGTGTTGTGTGATGGTGGTGTTGTGTAATGGTGGCGTTGTGTGATTGTGGTGTTGTGTGATGGTGGTGTTGTGTGATGGTGGTGTTGTGTGATGGTGGTGCTGTGTGATGGCAGTGTTGCGTGATAGTGGTGTGTGATGGTGCTGTTGTGTGATGGTGGTGTTGTGTGATGGTGGTGTTGTTTGATGGTGGTGTTGTGTGATGGTGGTCTTGAGATAATGGTGGTGTTGTGTGATGGTTTCGTTGTGTGATGATAGTGTTGTGTGATGGTGGTGTTGAGTGATGGTGGTGTTGTGTGATAGTGGCGTTGTGTGATGCTGGTGTTGTGTGATGGTGGTGTTGTATAATGGTGGTGTTGTGTGATGGCAGTGTTGCGTGATAGTGGTGTGTGATGGTGCTGTTGTGTGATGGTGGTGTTGTGTGATGGTGGTGTTGTGTGATGGTGGTGTTGTGCGATGGTTGTGTTGTGTGATGGTGGTGTTGTGCGATGGTGGTGTTGTGTGATGGTGGTGTTGTGTGATGGTGGCGTTGTGTGATGGTGGTGTTGTTTGATGGTGGTTTTACGTGATGGCAGTGATGTGTGATAGTGGTGTGTGATAGTGGTTTTGTATGATGGTGGTGTTGTGTGTTGGTGGTGTTGTGTGATGGTGGTGTTGTGTGATGGTGTCGTTGTGTGATGATAGTGTTGTGTGATGGTGGTGTTGAGTGATGGTGGTGTTGTGTGTTGGTGGTGTTGTGTGATGGTGATGTTGTATGATGGTGGTCTTGTGTGATGGTGGTGTTGTCTGATGGTGGTGTTGTGTGATGGTGGTGTTGTGCGATGGTGGTGTTGTGTGATGGTGGTGTTGAGTGATGGTGGTGTTGTGTGATGGTGGTGTCGTGTGATGGTGGTGTTGTGTGATGGTGGTGTTGTGTGATGGTGGTGTTGTGTGATGGTGGTGTTGTGTGATGGTGGTGTTGTGTGATGGTGGTGTTGTGTAATGGTGGCGTTGTGTGATTGTGGTGTTGTGTGATGGTGGTGTTGTGTGATGGTGGTGTTGTGTGATGGTGTTGCTGTGTGATGGCAGTGTTGCTTGATAGTGGTGTGTGATGGTGCTGTTGTGTGATGGTGGTGTTGTGTGATGGTGGTGTTGTTTGATGGTGGTGTTGTGTGATGGTGGTCTTGAGATAATGGTGGTGTTGTGTGATGGTTTCGTTGTGTGATGATAGTGTTGTGTGATGGTGGTGTTGAGTGATGGTGGTGTTGTGTGATAGTGGCGTTGTGTGATGCTGGTGTTGTGTGATGGTGGTGTTGTATAATGGTGGTGTTGTGTGATGGCAGTGTTGCGTGATAGTGGTGTGTGATGGTGCTGTTGTGTGATGGTGGTGTTGTGTGATGGTGGTGTTGTTTGATGGTGGTGTTGTGTGATGGTGGTCTTGAGAGATGGTGGTGTTGTGTGATGGTTTCGTTGTGTGATGATAGTGTTGTGTGATGGTGGTCTTGAGAGATGGTGGTGTTGTGTGATGGTTTCGTTGTGTGATGATAGTGTTGTGTGATGGTGGTGTTGAGTGATGGTTGTGTTGTGTGATAGTGGCGTTGTGTGATGCTGGTGTTGTGTGATGGTGGTGTTGTATAATGGTGGTGTTGTGTGATGGTGGTGTTGAGTGATGGTGGTGTAGTGTGATGGTGGTGTCGTGTGATGGTGGTGTTGTGTGATGGTGGTGTTGTATGATGGTGGTGTTGTGTGATGGTGATGTTGTGTGATGGTGGTGTTGTGTGATGGTGATGTTGTGTGATGGTGGTGTTGTGTAATGGTGGCGTTGTGTGATTGTGGTGTTGTGTGATGGTGGTGTTGTGTGATGGTGGTGTTGTGTGATGGCAGTGTTGCGTGATAGTGGTGTGTGATGGTGCTGTTGTGTGATGGTGGTGTTGTGTGATGGTGGTGTTGTTTGATGGTGGTGTTGTGTGATGGTGGTCTTGAGAGATGGTGGTGTTGTGTGATGGTTTCGTTTTGTGATGATAGTGTTGTGTGATGGTGGTGTTGTGTGATGGTGGTGTTGAGTGATGGTGGTGTTGTGTGATGGTGGTGTAGTGTGATGGTGGCGTTGTGTGATGGTGGTGTTGTGTGATGGTGGTGTTGTGTGATGGTGGTGTTGTGTGATGGTGGTGTTGTATAATGGTGGTGTTGTGTGATGGTGGTGTTGTATGATGGTGGTGTTGTGTCATGCTGGTGTTGTGTGATGGTGGTGTTGTGTGATGGTGGTGTTGTGCGATGGTGGTGTTGTGTGATGGTGGTGTTGAGTGATTGTGGTGATGCGTGATGGTGGCGTTGTGTGATGGTGGTGTTGGGCGATGGTTGTGTTGTGTGATGGTGGTGTTGTGCGCTGGTGGTGTTGTGTGATGGTGGTGTTGTGTGATGGTGGTGTTGTGTGATGGCAGTGTTGTGTGATAGTGGTGTCTGATGGTGGTGTTGTATGATGGCGGTGTTGTGTGATGGTGCTGTTATGTGATGGTGGCGTTGAGTGATGGTGGGTTTGTGTGATTGTGGTGCTGTGTGATGGTGGTGTTGAGTGATGGTGGCGTTGTGTGATTGTGGTGTTGTGCGATGGTGGTGTTGAATGATGGTGGCGTTGTGTGATGCTGCTGTTATGTGATGGTGGTGTTGTGTGATGGTGGTGTTGTGTGATGGTGGTGTTGTGTGATGGTGTTGTTGTGTGATGGTGGTGTTGTGTGACGCTGGTGTTGTGTGATGCCGATGTTGTGCGATGGTGGTGTTGTGTGATGGTGGTGTTGTGTGATGATGGCGTTGTATGATGGTGGTGTTGTGTGATAGTGGTGTCGTGTGATGGTGGAGTTGTGTGATGGTGGTGTTGTGTGATGGTTGTGTTGTATGATGGTGGTGTTGTGTGATGGCCGTGTTGTGTGATAGTGGTGTGTGATGGTGGTGTTGTATGATGGCGGTGTTGGTTGTGTGATGGTGGTGTCGTGTGATGGTGGTGTTGTATGATGGTGGTGTTGTGTGATGGTGCTGTTGTATGATGGTGGTGTTGGTTGTGTGATGGTGGTGTCGTGTGGTGGTGGTGTTGTATGATGGTGGTGTTGTGTGATGGTGGTGTCGTGTGATGGTGTCGTTGTGTGATGGTGGCGTTGTATGATGGTGGTGTTGTGTGATGGTGGTGTTGTGTGATGGTGGCGTTGTGTGATGGTGGTGTTGTGTGATGGTGGTGTTGTGTGATGGTGGTGTTGTATGATGGTGGTGTTGGTTGTGTGATGGTGGTGTCGTGTGATGGTGGTGTTGTATGATGGTGGTGTTGTGTGATGGTGCTGTTGTATGATGGTGGTGTTGGTTGTGTGATGGTGGTGTCGTGTGGTGGTGGTGTTGTATGATGGTGGTGTTGTGTGATGGTGGTGTCGTGTGATGGTGTCGTTGTGTGATGGTGGCGTTGTATGATGGTGGTGTTGTGTGATGGTGGTGTTGTGTGATGGTGGCGTTGTGTGATGGTGGTGTTGTGTGATGGTGGTGTTGTGTGATGGTGTCGTTGTGTGATGGTGGTGTTGTGTGAGGTGTCGTTTTGTGATGGTCGTGTTGTGAGATGGTGGTGTTGTGTGATGGTCGTGTTGAGTGATGGTGGCGTTGTGTGATGGTGGTGTTGTGTGAGTGGTGGTGTTCTGTGATGGTGGTGTTGTGTGATGGTGGTGTTGTGTGATGGCAGTGTTGTGTGATAGTGGTGTGTGATGGTGCTGTTGTGTGATGGTGGTGTTGTGTGATGGTGGTGTTGTGTGATGGTGGTGTTTAGTGATGGTGGTGTTGTGTGATGGTGGTGTTGTGTCATGGTGGCGTTGTGTGATGGCGGTGTTGTGTGATGGTGGTCTTGTGTGATGGTGGTGTTGTATGATGGTGGTGCTGTGTGATGGTGGTGTTGTGTGATGGTGGTATTGTGCGATGGTGGTGTTGTGTGATGGTGGTGTTGAGTGATGGTGGTGTTGTGTGATGGTGGTGTTGTGTGATGGTGGTGTTATGTGATGGTGGTGTTGTATAATGGTGGTGTTGTGTGATGGTGGTGTTGTATGATTGTGGTGTTGTGTGATGGTGGTGTTGTGTGATGGTGGTGTTGTGCGATGGTGGTGTTGTGTGATGGTGGTGTTGAGTGATGGTGGTGTTGTGTGATGGTGGTGTTGTGTGATGGTGGTGTTGTGTGATGGTGGTGTTGTATAATGGCGGTGTGGTGTGATGGTGTTGTTGAGTGATGGTGGCGTTGTGTGATGGTGGTGTTGTGTGAGTGGTGGTGTTCTGTGATGGTGGTGTTGTGTGATGGTGGTGTTGTGTGATGGCAGTGTTGTGTGATAGTTGTGTGTGATGGTGCTGTTGTGTGATGGTGGTGTTGTGTGATGGTGGTGTTGAGTGATGGTGGTGTTGTGTGATGGTGGTGTTGTGCGATGGTGGTGTTGCGTGATGGTGATGTTGTGTGATGGTGGTGTCGTGTGATGGTGGCGTTGTGTGATGGTGGTGTTGTGTGATGGTGGTGTTGTGTGATGGTGGTGTTGTGTGATGGCAGTGTTGCGTGATAGTGGAGTGTGATGGTGCTGTTGTGTGATGGTGGTGTTGTGTGATGGTGGTGTTGTTTGATGGTGGTGTTGTGTGATGGTGGTCTTGAGAGATGGTGGTGTTGTGTGATGGTGGTGTTGTGTGATGGTGGTGTTGTATGATGGTGGTGTTGGTTGTGTGATGGTGGTGTCGTGTGATGGTGGTGTTGTATGATGGTGGTGTTGTGTGATGGTGGTGTCGTGTGATGGTGGTGTTGTGTGATGGTGGTGTTGTATGATGGTGGTGTTGTGTGATGGTGGTGTTGTGTGATGGTGGTGTTGTGTGATGGTGGTGTTGTGTGATGGTGGTGTTGTGTAATGGTGGCGTTGTGTGATTGTGGTGTTGTGTGATGGTAGTGTTGTGTGATGGTGGTGTTGTGTGATGGCAGTGTTGCGTGATAGTGGAGTGTGATGGTGCTGTTGTGTGATGGTGGTGTTGTGTGATGGTGGTGTTGTTTGATGGTGGTGTTGTGTGATGGTGGTCTTGAGAGATGGTGGTGTTGTGTGATGGTGGTGTAGTGTGATGGTGGCGTTGTGTGATGGTGGTGTTGTGTGATGGTGGTGTTGTGTGATGGTGGTGTTGTGTGATGGTGGTGTTGTATAATGGTGGTGTTGTGTGATGGTGGTGTTGTATGATGGTGGTGTTGTGTCATGCTGGTGTTGTGTGATGGTGGTGTTGTGTGATGGTGGTGTTGTGCGATGGTGGTGTTGTGTGATGGTGGTGTTGAGTGATTGTGGTGATGCGTGATGGTGGCGTTGTGTGATGGTGGTGTTGGGCGATGGTTGTGTTGTGTGATGGTGGTGTTGTGCGCTGGTGGTGTTGTGTGATGGTGGTGTTGTGTGATGGTGGTGTTGTGTGATGGCAGTGTTGTGTGATAGTGGTGTCTGATGGTGGTGTTGTATGATGGCGGTGTTGTGTGATGGTGCTGTTATGTGATGGTGGCGTTTTGTGATGGTGGGTTTGTGTGATTGTGGTGCTGTGTGATGGTGGTGTTGAGTGATGGTGGCGTTGTGTGATTGTGGTGTTGTGCGATGGTGGTGTTGAGTGATGGTGGCGTTGTGTGATGCTGCTGTTATGTGATGGTGGTGTTGTGTGATGGTGGTGTTGTGTGATGGTGGTGTTGTGTGATGGTGTTGTTGTGTGATGGTGGTGTTGTGTGACGCTGGTGTTGTGTGATGGTGGTGTTGTGTGATGGTGGCGTTGTATGATGGTGGTGTTGTGTGACGGTGGTGTTGTGTGATGCCGATGTTGTGCGATGGTGGTGTTGTGTGATGGTGGTGTTGTGTGATGATGGCGTTGTATGATGGTGGTGTTGTGTGATGGTGGTGTCGTGTGATGGTGGTGTTGTGTGATGGTGGTGTTGTGTGATGGTTGTGTTGTATGATGGTGGTGTTGTGTGATGGCCGTGTTGTGTGATAGTGGTGTGTGATGGTGGTGTTGTATGATGGCGGTGTTGGTTGTGTGATGGTGGTGTCGTGTGATGGTGGTGTTGTATGATGGTGGTGTTGTGTGATGGTGCTGTTGTATGATGGTGGTGTTGGTTGTGTGATGGTGGTGTCGTGTGGTGGTGGTGTTGTATGATGGTGGTGTTGTGTGATGGTGGTGTCGTGTGATGGTGTCGTTGTGTGATGGTGGCGTTGTATGATGGTGGTGTTGTGTGATGGTGGTGTTGTGTGATGGTGGCGTTGTGTGATGGTGGTATTGTGTGATGGTGGTGTTGTGTGATGGTGGTGTGGTATGATGGTGGTGTTGGTTGTGTGATGGTGGTGTCGTGTGATGGTGGTGTTGTATGATGGTGGTGTTGTGTGATGGTGCTGTTGTATGATGGTGGTGTTGGTTGTGTGATGGTGGTGTCGTGTGGTGGTGGTGTTGTATGATGGTGGTGTTGTGTGATGGTGGTGTCGTGTGATGGTGTCGTTGTGTGATGGTGGCGTTGTATGATGGTGGTGTTGTGTGATGGTGGTGTTGTGTGATGGTGGCGTTGTGTGATGGTGGTGTTGTGTGATGGTGGTGTTGTGTGATGGTGTCGTTGTGTGATGGTGGTGTTGCATGAGGTGTCGTTTTGTGATGGTCGTGTTGTGAGATGGTGGTGTTGAGTGATGGTGGCGTTGTGTGATGGTGGTGTTGTGTGAGTGGTGGTGTTCTGTGATGGTGGTGTTGTGTGATGGTGGTGTTGTGTGATGGCAGTGTTGTGTGATAGTGGTGTGTGATGGTGCTGTTGTGTGATGGTGGTGTTGTGTGATGGTGGTGTTTAGTGATGGTGGTGTTGTGTGATGGTGGTGTTGTGTCATGGTGGCGTTGTGTGATGGCGGTGTTGTGTGATGGTGGTGTTGTGTGATGGTGGTGTTGTATGATGGTGGTGCTGTGTGATGGTGGTGTTGTGTGATGGTGGTATTGTGCGATGGTGGTGTTGTGTGATGGTGGTGTTGAGTGATGGTGGTGTTGTGTGATGGTGGTGTTGTGTGATGGTGGTGTTATGTGATGGTGGTGTTGTATAATGGTGGTGTTGTGTGATGGTGGTGTTGTATGATTGTGGTGTTGTGTGATGGTGGTGTTGTGTGATGGTGGTGTTGTGTGATGGTGGTGTTGTGTGATGGTGGTGTTGTATAATGGCGGTGTGGTGTGATGGTGGTGTTGTATGATGGTGGTGTTGTGTGATGGTGGTGTTGTGTGATGGTGGTGTTGTGCGATGGTGTTGTTGTGTGATGGTGGTGTTGTGTGATGGTGGTGTTGTGTGATGGTGGTGTTGTGCGATGGTTGTGTTGTGTGATGGTGGTGTTGTGCGATGGTGGTGTTGTGTGATGGTGGTGTTGTGTGTTGGTGGTGTTGAGTGATGGTGGTGTTGTGTGATGGCGTCGTTGTGTGATGATAGTGTTGTGTGATGGTGGTGTTGAGTGATGGTGGTGTTGTGTGATGGTGGTGTTGCGTGATGGTGATGTAGTGTGATGGTGCGTTTATGTGATGGTGGCGTTGTGTGATGGTGGTGTTGTGTGATGGTGGAGTTGTGTGATGGTGGTGTTGTATGATGGTGGTGTTGGTTGTGTGATGGTGGTGTCGTGTGATGGTGGTGTTGTATGATGGTGGTGTTGTGTTATGGTGGTGTCGTGTGATGGTGTCGTTGTGTGATGGTGGCGTTGTATGATGTTGTTGTTGTGTGATGGTGGTGTTGTGTGGTGGTGGCGTTGTGTGATGGTGGTGTCTTGTGATGGCGGTGTTGTGTGTTGCTGGTGTTGAGTGATGGTTGTGTTGTGTAATGGTGTCGTTGTGTGATGGTGGTGTTGTGTGATGGTGTCGTTGTGTGATGGTGGTGTTGTGTGATGGTGGAGTTGTGTGATGGTCGTGTTGAGTGATGGTGGTGTTGAGTGATGGTGGCGTTGTGTGATGGTGGTGTTGTGTGATGGTGGTGTTGTGTGATGGTGGTGTTGTGTGATGGTGGTGTTGTGTGATGGCAGTGTTGTGTGATAGTGGTGTGTAATGGTGCTGTTGTGTGATGGTGGTGTTGTGTGATGGTGGTGTTGTGTGATGGTGATGTTGAGTGATGGTGGTGTTGTGTGATGGTGGTGTTGTGTGATGGTGGCGTTGTGTGATGGTGGTGTTGTGTGATGGTGGTGTTATGTGATGGTGGTGTTGTATGATGGTGGTGTTGTGTGATGGTGGTGTTGTGTGATGGTGGTGTTGTGCGCTGGTGTTGTTGTGTGATGGTGGTGTTGAGTGATGGTGGTGTTGTGTGATGGTGGTGTTGTGTGATGGTGGTGTTATGTGATGGTGGTGTTGTGTGATGGTGGTGTTGTGTGATGGCGGCGTTGTATGATGGTGGTGTTCTGTGACGATGGTGTTGTTTGATGCCGGTGTTGTGTGATGGTGGTGTTGTGTGATGGTGGTGTTGTGTGATGGTGGTGTTGTATGATGGTGGTGTTGTGTGATGGTGGTGTCGTGTGATGGTGGTGTTGTGTGATGGTGGTGTTGTGTGATGGTGGTGTCGTGTGATGGTGGTGTTGTGTGATGGTCGCGTTGTATGATGGTGGTGTTGTTTGATGGTGGTGTTGTGTGATGGTGGAATTGTGTGATGGTGGTGTTGTGTGATGGTGGTGTTGTATGATGGTGGTGTTGTGTGATGGCCTAGTTGTGTGATAGTGGTGTGTGATGGTGGTGTTGTATGATGGCGGTGTTGTGTGTTGGTGGTGTTGAGTGATGGTGGTGTTGTGTGATGGTGTCGTTGTGTGATGATAGTGTTGTGTGATGGTGGTGTTGAGTGATGGTGGTGTTGTGTGATGGTGGTGTTGTGTGATGGTGGTGTTGTGTGATGGTGATGTTGTGTGATGGTGGTGTTGTGTGATGGTGGTGTTGTATGATGGTGGTGTTGTGTGATGGAGGTGTTGTGTGATGGTGGTGTTGTGCGATGGTGGTGTTGTGTGATGGTGGTGTTGAGTGATGGTGGTGTTGTGTGATGGTGGTGTTGTGTGATGGTGGTGTTGTGTAGTGGTGGTGTTGTATAATGGTGGTGTTGTGTGATGGTGGTGTTGTGTGATGGTGGTGTTGTGTGATGGTGGTATTGTGCGATGGTGGTGTTGTGTGATGGTGGTGTTGTGTGATGGTGGTGTTGTGTGATGGTGGTGTTGTGCGATGTTTGTGTTGTGTGATGGTGGTGTTGTGCGATGGTGGTTTTGTGTGATGGTGGTGTTGTGTGATGATGGTGTTGTGTGATGGTCGCGTTGTATGATGGTGGCGTTGTGTGATGGTGGTGTTGTGTGATGGTGGTGTTGTGTGATTGCAGTGTTGTGTGATAGTGGTGTGTGATGGTGGTGTTGTATGATGGCGGTGTTGTGTGATGGTGCTGTTATGTGATGGTGGCGTTGCCTGATGGTGGAATTGTGTGATTGTGGTGCTGTGTGATGGTGGTGTTGAGTGATGGTGGCGTTTTGTGATTGTGGTGTTGTGTGATGGTGGTGTCGTGTGATGGTGGTGTTGTGTGATGGTGGTGTTGTGTGATGGTGGTGTCGTGTGATGGTGGTGTTGTGTGATGGTCACGTTGTATGATGGTGGTGTTGTTTGATGGTAGTGTTGTGTGATGGTGGAATTGTGTGATGGTGGTGTTGTGTGATGGTGGTGTTGTATGATGGTGTTGTTGTGTGATGGCCTAGTTGTGTGATAGTGCTGTGTGATGGTGGTGTTGTATGATGGCAGTGTTGTGTGTTGGTGGTGTTGAGTGATGGTGGTGTTGTGTGATGGTGTCGTTGTGTGATGATAGTGTTGTGTGATGGTGGTGTTGAGTGATGGTGGTGTTGTGTGATGGTGGTGTTGTGTGATGGTGTCGTTGTGTGATGGTGGTGTTGTGTGATGGTGGTGTTCTGTGATGGTGGTGTTGTATGATGGTGGTGTTGTGCGATGGAGGTGTTGTGTGAAGGTGGTGTTGTGCGATGGTGGTGTTGTGTGATGGTGGTGTTGAGTGATGGTGGTGTTGTGTGATGGTGGTGTTGTGTGATGGTGGTGTTGTGTGATGGTGGTGTTGTATAATGGTGGTGTTGTGTGATGGTGGTGTTGTATGATGGTGGTGTTGTGTGATGGTGGTGTTGTGTGATGGTGGTGTTGTATGATGGTGGTGTTGTGTGATGGTGTTGTTGTGTGATGGTGGTGTTGTATAATGGTGGTGTTGTGTGATGGTGGTGTTGTATGATGGTGGTGTTGTGTGATGGTGGTGTTGTGTGATGGTGGTGTTGTGCGATGGTTGTGTTGTGTGATGGTGGTGTTGTGCGATGGTGGTTTTGTGTGATGGTGGTATTGTGTGATGGTGGCGTTGTGTGATGGTGGTGTTGTGTGATGGTGGTGTTGTGTGATTGCAGTGTTGTGTGATAGTGGTGAGTGATGGTGGTGTTGTATGATGGCGGTGTTGTGTGATGGTGCTGTTACGTGATGGTGGCGTTGTCTGATGGTGGAATTGTGTGATTGTGGTGCTGTGTGATGGTGGTGTTGAGTGATGGTGGCGTTGTGTGATTGTGGTGTTGTGTGATGGTGGTGTCGTGTGATGGTGGTGTTGTGTGATGGTGGTTTTGTGTGATGGTGGTGTCGTGTGATGGTGGTGTTGTGTGATGGTCGCGTTGTATGATGGTGGTGTTGTTTGATGGTGGTGTTGTGTGATGGTGGCATTGTGTGATGGTGGTGTTGTGTGATGGTGGTGTTGTATGATGGTGTTGTTGTGTGATGGCCTAGTTGTGTGATAGTGGTGTGTGATGGTGGTGTTGTCTGATGGCAGTGTTGTGTGTTGGTGGTGTTGAGTGATGGTGGTGTTGTGTGATGGTGTCGTTGTGTGATGATAGTGTTGTGTGATGGTGGTGTTGAGTGATGGTGGTGTTGTGTGATGGTGGTGTTGTGTGATGGTGGCGTTGTGTGATGGTGGTGTTGTGTGATGGTGGTGTTGTGTGATGGTGGTGTTGTATGATGGTGGTGTTGTGTGATGGAGGTGTTGTGTGATGGTGGTGTTGAGTGATGGTGGTGTTGTGTGATGGTGGCGTTGTGTGATGGTGTTGTTGTGTGATGGTGGTGTTGTGTGATGGTGGTGTTGTATGATGGTGGTGTTGTGTGATGGTGGTGTTGTGTGATGGTGGTGTTGTGCGATGGTGGTGTTGTGTGATGGTGGTGTTGAGTGATGGTGGTGTTGTGTGATGGTGGTGTTGTGTGATGGTGGTGTTGTGTGATGGTGGTGTTGTATAATGGTGGTGTTGTGTGATGGTGGTGTTGTATGATGGTGGTGTTGTGTGATGGTTGTGTTGTGTGATGGTGGTGTTGTGTAATGGCAGTGTTGTGTGACAGTGGTGTGTGATGGTGGTGTTGTATGATGGCGGTGTTGTGTGTTGGTGGTGTTGAAAGATGGTGGTGTTGTGTGATGGTGTCGTTGTGTGATGATAGTGTTGTGTGATGGTCGTGTTGTGTGATGGTGGTGTTGAGTGATGGTGGTGTTGTGTGATGGTGGTGTTGTGTGATGGTGGTATTGTGCGATGGTGGTGTTGTGTGATGGTGGTGTTGAGTGATGGTGGTGTTGTGTGATGGTGGTGTTGCGTGATGGTGGTGTTGTGTGATGGTGGTGTTGTATAACGGTGGTATGTGTGATGGTGGTGTTGTATGATGGTAGTGTTGTGTGATGGTGGTGTTGTGTGATGGTGGTGTTGTGCGATGGTGGTGTTGTGTGATGGTGGTTTTGTGTGATGGTGGTGTTGTGTGATGGTGGTGTTGTGCGATTGTGGTGTTGTGTGATGCTGGTGTTGCGTGATGGTGGGGTTGTGTGATGGTGGTTTTGTATGATGGTGGCGTTGTGTGATGGTGGTGTTGTGTGATGGTGGTGTTGTATGATGGTGGAATTGTGTGATGGTGGTGTTGTGTGATGGTGGTGTTGTATGATGGTGGTGTTGTGTGATGGTGGTGTTGTGTGATGGTGGTGTTGTGTGATGGTGGCGTTGTGTGATGGTGGTGTTGTGTGATGGTGGCGTTGTGTGATGGTGGTGCTGTATGATGGTGGCGTTGTGTGTTGGTGGTGTTGTGTGATGGTGGTGTTGTATGATGGTAGTGTTGTGTGATGGTGGTTTTGTGTGATGGTTGTTTTGTATGATGGTGGTGTTGTGTGATGGTGGTGTTGAGTGATGGTGGTGTTTTGTGATGGTGGTGTTGTGTGATGGTGGTGTTGTGTGATGGTGGCGTTGTGTGATTGTGGTGTTGTGTGATGGTGGTGTTGAGTGATGGTGGCGTTGTGTGATGGTGGTATTGTGTGATATTAGTGTTGTGTGATGGTGGTGTTGTGTGATGGTGGTGTTGTGTGATGGTGGCGTTGGGTGATGGTGGTGTTGTGCGATGGTAGTGTTGTGTGATGGTGGTGTTGTGTGATGGTGATATTGTTTGATGGTGGTGTCGTGTGATAGTGGTGTTGTGTGATGGTGGTTTTGAGTGATGGTGGTGTTGAGTAATAGTCGTGTTGTGTGATGGTGGTGTTGTGCGATGGTGGTGTTGAGTGATGGTGGTGTTTTGTGATGGCGGTGTTGTGTGATGGTGGTGTTGTGTGATGGTGGCGTTGAGTGATGGTGATATTGTTTGATGGTGGTGTTGTGTGATGGTTGCGTTGTGTGATGGTGGCGTTGTGTGATCGTTGTGTTTTGTAGTGGAGGTGTTGTGTGATGGTGGCGTTGTGTGATGGTGGTGTTGTATGATGGTGGCGTTGTGTGATGGTGGTGTTGTGTGATGCTGGTGTTGTGTGATGTGGTGTTGTATGATGGTGGTGTTGTGTGATGGTGGTGTTGTGTGATGGTGGTGTTGTGCGATGGTGGTGTTGTGTGCTGGTGGTGTTGAGTGATGGTGGTGTTGTGTGATGGTGGTGTTGTATGATGGTAGTGTTATGTGATGGTGGTGTTGTATAATGGTGGTGTTGTGTGATGGTGGTGTTGTGTGATGGTGGTGTTGTGTGATGGTGGTGTTGTGCGATGGTGGTGTTGTGTGATGGTGGTGTTGAGTGATGGTGGTGTTGTGTGATGGTGGTGTTGTGTGATGGTGGTGTTGTGTGATGGTGGTGTTGTATAATGGCGGTGTGGTGTGATGGTGGTGTTGTATGATGGTGGTGTTGTGTGATGGTGGTGTTGTGTGATGGTGGTGTTGTGCGATGGTGGTGTTGTGTGATGGTGGTGTTGTGTGATGTTGGTGTTGTGTGATGGTGGTGTTGTGCGATGGTTGTGTTGTGTGATGGCAGTGTTGTGTGATAGTGGTGTGTGATGGTGGTGTTGTATGATGGCGGTATTGTGTGTTGGTGGTGTTGAGTGATGGTGGTGTTGTGTGATGGTGGCGTTGTGTGATGGTGGTGTTGAGTGATGGTGGTTTTGTGTGATGGTAGCGTTGTGTGATGGTGGCATTGTGTGATAGTAGTGTTGTGTGATGGTGGCATTGTGTGATGGTGGTTTTGTGTGATGGTGCTGTTATGTGATGGTGGAGTTGTGTGATGGTGGAGTTGTGTGATTGTGGTGCTGTGTGATGGTGGTGTTGAGTGATGGTGGCGTTGTGTGATTGTGGTGTTGTGTGATGGTGTTGTTGTGCGATGGAGGTGTTGAGTGATGGTGGCGTTGTGTGATGCTGCTGTTGTGTGATGGTGGTTTTGTGTGATGGTGGGGTTGTGTGATGGTGGTGTTGTGTGATGGTGGTGTTGTGTGATGGTGGTGCTGTGTGATGGTGGTGTTGTGTGATGGTGGTGTTGTGTGATGGTGGCGTTGTATGATGGTGGTGTTGTGTGACGGTGGTGTTGTGTGATGCCGGTGTTGTGTGATGGTGGTGTTGTGTGATGGTGGGGTTGTATGATGGGGGTGTTGTGTGATGGTGGTGTCGTGTGATGGTGGTGTTGTGTGATGGTGGTGTTGTGTGATGGTGGTGTCGTGTGATGGTGGTGTTGTGTGATGGTCGCGTTGTATGATGGTGGTGTTGTTTGATGGTGGTGTTGTGTGATGGTGGAATGGTGTGATGGTGGTGTTGTGTGATGGTGGTGTAGTATGATGGTGGTGTTGTGTGATGGCCTAGTTGTGTGATAGTGGTGTGTGATGGTGGTGTTGTATGATGGCGGTGTTGTGTGTTGGTGGTGTTGAGTGATGGTGGTGTTGTGTGATGGTGTCGTCGTGTGATGATAGTGTTGTGTGATGGTGGTGTTGAGTGATGGTGGTGTTGTGTGATGGTGGTGTTGTGTGATGGTGGCGTTGTGTGATGGCGGTGTTTTGTGATGGTGGTGTTGTGTGATGGTGGTGTTGTATGATGGTGGTGTTGTGTGATGGTGGTGTTGTGTGATGGTGGTGTTGTGCGATGGTGCTGTTGTGTGATGGTGGTGTTGAGTGATGGTGGTGTTGTGTGATGGTGGTGTTGTGTGATGTTGGTGTTGTGTGATGGTGGTGTTGTATAATGGTGGTGTTGTGTGATGGTGGTGTTGTATGATGGTGGTGTTGTGTGATGGTGGTGTTGTGTGATGGTGGTGTTGTGTGATGGTGGTGTTGTGTGATGGTGGTGTTGTGTGATGGTGGTGTTGTATAATGGTGGTGTTGTGTGATGATGGTGTTGTATGATGGTGGTGTTGTGTGATGGTGGTGTTGTGTGATGGTGGTGTTGTGCGATGATGGTGTTGTGTGATGGTGGTGTTGTGTGATGGTGGTGTTGTGCGATGGTTGTGTTGTGTGATGGTGGTGTTGTGCGATGGTGGTTTTGTGTGATGGTGGTGTTGTGTGATGGTGGCGTTGTGTGATGGTGGTGTTGTGTAATGGTGGTGTTGTGTGATGGCAGTGTTGTATGATAGTGGTGTGTGATGGTGGTGTTGTATGATGGCGGTGTTGTGTGATGGTCCTGTTATGTGATGGTAGCGTTGTCTGAAGGTGGAGTTGTGTGATTGTGTTGCTGTGTGATGGTGGTGTTGAGTGATGGTGGCGTTGTGTGATTGTGGTGTTGTGTGATGGTGGTGTCGTGTGATGGTGGTGTTGTGTGATGGTGGTGTTGTGTGATGGTGGAGTCGTGTGATGGTGGTGTTGTGTGATGGTCGCGTTGTATGATGGTGGTGTTGTTTGATGGTGGTGTTGTGTGATGGTGGAATTGTGTGATGGTGTGTTGTGCGATGGTGGTGTTGTGTGATGGTTGTGTTGTGTGATCGTGGTGTTGTGTGATGGTGGTGTTGAGTGACGGTGGTGTTTTGTGGTGGTGGTGTTGTGTGATGGTGGTGTTGTGTGATGGTGGTGTTGTATGATGGTGGTGTTGTGTGATGGTGGTGTTCTGTGATGGTGGTGTTGTGTATGGGGGTGTTGTGTGATGGTTGTGTTGTGTGATGGTGGTGTTGTGTGATGGTGGTGTTGAGTGACGGTGGTGTATTGTGATGGTGGTGTTGTGTGATGCTGGTGTTGTGTGATGGTGGCGTTGTGTGATGGTGGTTTTGTATGATGGTGGCGTTGTGTGATGGTGGTGTTGTGTGATGGTGGTGTTGTATGATGGTGGAATTGTGTGATGGTGGTGCTGTGTGATGGTGGTGTTGTATGATGGTGGTGTTGTGTGATGGTGGTGTTGTGGGATGGTGGTGTTGTGTGATGGTGGCGTTGTGTGATGGTGGTGTTGTGTGATGGTGGCGTTGTGTGATGGTGGTGCTGTATGATGGTGGCGTTGTGTGTTGGTGGTGTTGTGTGATGGTGGTGTTGTATGATGGTAGTGTTGTGTGATGGTGGTTTTGTGTGATGGTTGTTTTGTATGATGGTGGTGTTGTGTGATGGTGGTGTTGAGTGATGGTGGTGTTTTGTGATGGTGGTGTTGTGTGATGGTGGTGTTGTGTGATGGTGGCGTTGTGTGATTGTGGTGTTGTGTGATGGTGGTGTTGAGTGATGGTGGCGTTGTGTGATGGTGGTATTGTGTGATATTAGTGTTGTGTGATAGTGGTGTTGTGTGATGGTGGTGTTGTGTGATGGTGGCGTTGCGTGATGGTGGTGTTGTGCGATGGTAGTGTTGTGTGATGGTGGTGTTGTGTGATGGTGATATTGTTTGATGGTGGTGTCGTGTGATAGTGGTGTTGTGTGATGGTGGTTTTGAGTGATGGTGGTGTTGAGTAATAGTCGTGTTGTGTGATGGTGGTGTTGTGCGATGGTGGTGTTGAGTGATGGTGGTGTTTTGTGATGGCGGTGTTGTGTGATGGTGGTGTTGTGTGATGGTGGCGTTGAGTGATGGTGATATTGTTTGATGGTGGTTTTGTGTGATGGTGGCGTTGTGTGATGGTGGTGTTGTATGATGGTGGCGTTGTGTGATGGTGGTGTTGTGTGATGCTGGTGTTGTGTGATGTGGTGTTGTATGATGGTGGTGTTGTGTGATGGTGGTGTTGTGTGATGGTGGTGTTGTGCGATGGTGGTGTTGTGTGCTGGTGGTGTTGAGTGATGGTGGTGTTGTGTGATGGTGGTGTTGTATGATGGTAGTGTTATGTGATGGTGGTGTTGTATAATGGTGGTGTTGTGTGATGGTGGTGTTGTGTGATGGTGTTGTTGTGTGATGGTGGTGTTGTGTGATGGTGGTGTTGTGTGATGGTGGTGTTGTGCGATGGTGGTGTTGTGTGATGGTGGTGTTGTGTGATGGTGGTGTTGTGTGATGGTGGTGTTGTGTGATGGTGGTGTTGTATAATGGCGGTGTGGTGTGATGGTGGTGTTGTATGATGGTGGTGTTGTGTGATGGTGGTGTTGTGTGATGGTGGTGTTGTGCGATGGTGGTGTTGTGTGATGGTGGTGTTGTGTGATGGTGGTGTTGTGTGATGGTGGTGTTGTGCGACGGTTGTGTTGTGTGATGGCAGTGTTGTGTGATAGTGGTGTGTGATGGTGGTGTTGTATGATGGCGGTATTGTGTGTTGGTGGTGTTGAGTGATGGTGGTGTTGTGTGATGGTGGTGTTGTGTGATGGTGGTGTTGAGTGATGGTGGTTTTGTGTGATGGTAGTGTTGTGTGATGGTGGCATTGTGTGATGGTAGTGTTGTGTGATGGTGGCATTTTGTGATGGTGGTTTTGTGTGATGGTGCTGTTATGTGATGGTGGAGTTGTGTGATGGTGGAGTTGTGTGATTGTGGTGCTGTGTGATGGTGGTGTTGAGTGATGGTGGCGTTGTGTGATTGTGGTGTTGTGTGATGGTGTTGTTGTGCGATGGAGGTGTTGAGTGATGGTGGCGTTGTGTGATGCTGCTGTTGTGTGATGGTGGTTTTGTGTGATGGTGGGGTTGTGTGATGGTGGTGTTGTGTGATGGTGGTGTTGTGTGATGGTGGTGTTGTGTGATGGTGGTGTTGTGTGATGGTGGTGTTGTGTGATGGCGGCGTTGTATGATGGTGGTGTTGTTTGACGGTGGTGTTGTGTGATGCTGGTGTTGTGTGATGGTGGTGTTGTGTGATGGTGGTGTTGTGTGATGGTGGGGTTGTATGATGGGGGTGTTGTGTGATGGTGGTGTCGTGTGATGGTGGTGTTGTGTGATGGTGGCGTTGTATGATGGTGGTGTCGTGTGATGGTGGTGTTGTGTGATGGTCGCGTTGTATGATGGTCGTGTTGTTTGATGGTGGTGTTGTGTGATGGTGGAATGGTGTGATGGTGGTGTTGTGTGATGGTGGTGTTGTATGATGGTGGTGTTGTGTGATGGCCTAGTTGTGTCATAGTGGTGTGTGATGGTGGTGTTGTATGATGGCGGTGTTGTGTGTTGGTGGTGTTGATTGATGGTGGTGTTGTGTGATGGTGTCGTCTGTGATGATAGTGTTGTGTGATGGTGGTGTTGAGTGATGGTGGTGTTGTGTGATGGTGGTGTTGTGTGATGGTGGCGTTGTGTGATGGCGGTGTTTTGTGATGGTGGTGTTGTGTGATGGTGGTGTTGTATGATGGTGGTGTTGTGCGATGGTGGTGTTGTGTGATGGTGGTGTTGAGTGATGGTGGTGTTGTGTGATGGTGGTGTTGTGTGATGGTGGTGTTGTGTGATGGTGGTGTTGTATAATGGCGGTGTGGTGTGATGGTGGTGTTGTATGATGGTGGTGTTGTGTGATGGTGGTGTTGTGTGATGGTGGTGTTGTGCGATGGTGGTGTTGTGTGATGGTGGTGTTGTGTGATGTTGGTGTTGTGTGATGGTGGTGTTGTGCGATGGTTGTGTTGTGTGATGGCAGTGTTGTGTGATAGTGGTGTGTGATGGTGGTGTTGTATGATGGCGGTATTGTGTGTTGGTGGTGTTGAGTGATGGTGGTGTTGTGTGATGGTGGCGTTGTGTGATGGTGGTGTTGAGTGATGGTGGTTTTGTGTGATGGTAGCGTTGTGTGATGGTGGCATTGTGTGATAGTAGTGTTGTGTGATGGTGGCATTGTGTGATGGTGGTTTTGTGTGATGGTGCTGTTATGTGATGGTGGAGTTGTGTGATGGTGGAGTTGTGTGATTGTGGTGCTGTGTGATGGTGGTGTTGAGTGATGGTGGCGTTGTGTGATTGTGGTGTTGTGTGATGGTGTTGTTGTGCGATGGAGGTGTTGAGTGATGGTGGCGTTGTGTGATGCTGCTGTTGTGTGATGGTGGTTTTGTGTGATGGTGGGGTTGTGTGATGGTGGTGTTGTGTGATGGTGGTGTTGTGTGATGGTGGTGCTGTGTGATGGTGGTGTTGTGTGATGGTGGTGTTGTGTGATGGTGGCGTTGTATGATGGTGGTGTTGTGTGACGGTGGTGTTGTGTGATGCCGGTGTTGTGTGATGGTGGTGTTGTGTGATGGTGGGGTTGTATGATGGGGGTGTTGTGTGATGGTGGTGTCGTGTGATGGTGGTGTTGTGTGATGGTGGTGTTGTGTGATGGTGGTGTCGTGTGATGGTGGTGTTGTGTGATGGTCGCGTTGTATGATGGTGGTGTTGTTTGATGGTGGTGTTGTGTGATGGTGGAATGGTGTGATGGTGGTGTTGTGTGATGGTGGTGTAGTATGATGGTGGTGTTGTGTGATGGCCTAGTTGTGTGATAGTGGTGTGTGATGGTGGTGTTGTATGATGGCGGTGTTGTGTGTTGGTGGTGTTGAGTGATGGTGGTGTTGTGTGATGGTGTCGTCGTGTGATGATAGTGTTGTGTGATGGTGGTGTTGAGTGATGGTGGTGTTGTGTGATGGTGGTGTTGTGTGATGGTGGCGTTGTGTGATGGCGGTGTTTTGTGATGGTGGTGTTGTGTGATGGTGGTGTTGTATGATGGTGGTGTTGTGTGATGGTGGTGTTGTGTGATGGTGGTGTTGTGCGATGGTGCTGTTGTGTGATGGTGGTGTTGAGTGATGGTGGTGTTGTGTGATGGTGGTGTTGTGTGATGTTGGTGTTGTGTGATGGTGGTGTTGTATAATGGTGGTGTTGTGTGATGGTGGTGTTGTATGATGGTGGTGTTGTGTGATGGTGGTGTTGTGTGATGGTGGTGTTGTGTGATGGTGGTGTTGTGTGATGGTGGTGTTGTGTGATGGTGGTGTTGTATAATGGTGGTGTTGTGTGATGATGGTGTTGTATGATGGTGGTGTTGTGTGATGGTGGTGTTGTGTGATGGTGGTGTTGTGCGATGATGGTGTTGTGTGATGGTGGTGTTGTGTGATGGTGGTGTTGTGCGATGGTTGTGTTGTGTGATGGTGGTGTTGTGCGATGGTGGTTTTGTGTGATGGTGGTGTTGTGTGATGGTGGCGTTGTGTGATGGTGGTGTTGTGTAATGGTGGTGTTGTGTGATGGCAGTGTTGTATGATAGTGGTGTGTGATGGTGGTGTTGTATGATGGCGGTGTTGTGTGATGGTCCTGTTATGTGATGGTAGCGTTGTCTGAAGGTGGAGTTGTGTGATTGTGTTGCTGTGTGATGGTGGTGTTGAGTGATGGTGGCGTTGTGTGATTGTGGTGTTGTGTGATGGTGGTGTCGTGTGATGGTGGTGTTGTGTGATGGTGGTGTTGTGTGATGGTGGAGTCGTGTGATGGTGGTGTTGTGTGATGGTCGCGTTGTATGATGGTGGTGTTGTTTGATGGTGGTGTTGTGTGATGGTGGAATTGTGTGATGGTGTGTTGTGCGATGGTGGTGTTGTGTGATGGTTGTGTTGTGTGATCGTGGTGTTGTGTGATGGTGGTGTTGAGTGACGGTGGTGTTTTGTGGTGGTGGTGTTGTGTGATGGTGGTGTTGTGTGATGGTGGTGTTGTATGATGGTGGTGTTGTGTGATGGTGGTGTTCTGTGATGGTGGTGTTGTGTATGGGGGTGTTGTGTGATGGTTGTGTTGTGTGATGGTGGTGTTGTGTGATGGTGGTGTTGAGTGACGGTGGTGTATTGTGATGGTGGTGTTGTGTGATGCTGGTGTTGTGTGATGGTGGCGTTGTGTGATGGTGGTTTTGTATGATGGTGGCGTTGTGTGATGGTGGTGTTGTGTGATGGTGGTGTTGTATGATGGTGGAATTGTGTGATGGTGGTGTTGTGTGATGGTGGTGTTGTATGATGGTGGTGTTGTGTGATGGTGGTGTTGTGGGATGGTGGTGTTGTGTGATGGTGGCGTTGTGTGATGGTGGTGTTGTGTGATGGTGGCGTTGTGTGATGGTGGTGCTGTATGATGGTGGCGTTGTGTGTTGGTGGTGTTGTGTGATGGTGGTGTTGTATGATGGTAGTGTTGTGTGATGGTGGTTTTGTGTGATGGTTGTTTTGTATGATGGTGGTGTTGTGTGATGGTGGTGTTGAGTGATGGTGGTGTTTTGTGATGGTGGTGTTGTGTGATGGTGGTGTTGTGTGATGGTGGCGTTGTGTGATTGTGGTGTTGTGTGATGGTGGTGTTGAGTGATGGTGGCGTTGTGTGATGGTGGTATTGTGTGATATTAGTGTTGTGTGATAGTGGTGTTGTGTGATGGTGGTGTTGTGTGATGGTGGCGTTGCGTGATGGTGGTGTTGTGCGATGGTAGTGTTGTGTGATGGTGGTGTTGTGTGATGGTGATATTGTTTGATGGTGGTGTCGTGTGATAGTGGTGTTGTGTGATGGTGGTTTTGAGTGATGGTGGTGTTGAGTAATAGTCGTGTTGTGTGATGGTGGTGTTGTGCGATGGTGGTGTTGAGTGATGGTGGTGTTTTGTGATGGCGGTGTTGTGTGATGGTGGTGTTGTGTGATGGTGGCGTTGAGTGATGGTGATATTGTTTGATGGTGGTTTTGTGTGATGGTGGCGTTGTGTGATGGTGGTGTTGTATGATGGTGGCGTTGTGTGATGGTGGTGTTGTGTGATGCTGGTGTTGTGTGATGTGGTGTTGTATGATGGTGGTGTTGTGTGATGGTGGTGTTGTGTGATGGTGGTGTTGTGCGATGGTGGTGTTGTGTGCTGGTGGTGTTGAGTGATGGTGGTGTTGTGTGATGGTGGTGTTGTATGATGGTAGTGTTATGTGATGGTGGTGTTGTATAATGGTGGTGTTGTGTGATGGTGGTGTTGTGTGATGGTGTTGTTGTGTGATGGTGGTGTTGTGTGATGGTGGTGTTGTGTGATGGTGGTGTTGTGCGATGGTGGTGTTGTGTGATGGTGGTGTTGTGTGATGGTGGTGTTGTGTGATGGTGGTGTTGTGTGATGGTGGTGTTGTATAATGGCGGTGTGGTGTGATGGTGGTGTTGTATGATGGTGGTGTTGTGTGATGGTGGTGTTGTGTGATGGTGGTGTTGTGCGATGGTGGTGTTGTGTGATGGTGGTGTTGTGTGATGGTGGTGTTGTGTGATGGTGGTGTTGTGCGACGGTTGTGTTGTGTGATGGCAGTGTTGTGTGATAGTGGTGTGTGATGGTGGTGTTGTATGATGGCGGTATTGTGTGTTGGTGGTGTTGAGTGATGGTGGTGTTGTGTGATGGTGGTGTTGTGTGATGGTGGTGTTGAGTGATGGTGGTTTTGTGTGATGGTAGTGTTGTGTGATGGTGGCATTGTGTGATGGTAGTGTTGTGTGATGGTGGCATTTTGTGATGGTGGTTTTGTGTGATGGTGCTGTTATGTGATGGTGGAGTTGTGTGATGGTGGAGTTGTGTGATTGTGGTGCTGTGTGATGGTGGTGTTGAGTGATGGTGGCGTTGTGTGATTGTGGTGTTGTGTGATGGTGTTGTTGTGCGATGGAGGTGTTGAGTGATGGTGGCGTTGTGTGATGCTGCTGTTGTGTGATGGTGGTTTTGTGTGATGGTGGGGTTGTGTGATGGTGGTGTTGTGTGATGGTGGTGTTGTGTGATGGTGGTGTTGTGTGATGGTGGTGTTGTGTGATGGTGGTGTTGTGTGATGGCGGCGTTGTATGATGGTGGTGTTGTTTGACGGTGGTGTTGTGTGATGCTGGTGTTGTGTGATGGTGTTGTTGTGTGATGGTGGTGTTGTGTGATGGTGGGGTTGTATGATGGGGGTGTTGTGTGATGGTGGTGTCGTGTGATGGTGGTGTTGTGTGATGGTGGCGTTGTATGATGGTGGTGTCGTGTGATGGTGGTGTTGTGTGATGGTCGCGTTGTATGATGGTCGTGTTGTTTGATGGTGGTGTTGTGTGATGGTGGAATGGTGTGATGGTGGTGTTGTGTGATGGTGGTGTTGTATGATGGTGGTGTTGTGTGATGGCCTAGTTGTGTCATAGTGGTGTGTGATGGTGGTGTTGTATGATGGCGGTGTTGTGTGTTGGTGGTGTTGATTGATGGTGGTGTTGTGTGATGGTGTCGTCTGTGATGATAGTGTTGTGTGATGGTGGTGTTGAGTGATGGTGGTGTTGTGTGATGGTGGTGTTGTGTGATGGTGGCGTTGTGTGATGGCGGTGTTTTGTGATGGTGGTGTTGTGTGATGGTGGTGTTGTATGATGGTGGTGTTGTGTGATGGTGGTGTTGTGTGATGGTGGTGTTGTGCGATGGTGCTGTTGTGTGATGGTGGTGTTGAGTGATGGTGGTGTTGTGTGATGGTGGTGTTGTGTGATGTTGGTGTTGTGTGATGGTGGTGTTGTATAATGGTGGTGTTGTGTGATGGTGGTGTTGTATGATGGTGGTGTTGTGTGATGGTGGTGTTGTGTGATGGTGGTGTTGTGTGATGGTGGTGTTGTGTGATGGTGGTCTTGTGTGATGGTGGTGTTGTATAATGGTGGTGTTGTGTGATGATGGTGTTGTATGATGGTGGTGTTGTGTGATGGTGGTGTTGTGTGATGGTGGTGTTGTGCGATGGTGGTGTTGTGTGATGGTGGTGTTGTGTGATGGTGGTGTTGTGCGATGGTTGTGTTGTGTGATGGTGGTGTTGTGCGATGATGGTTTTGTGTGATAGTGTTGTTGTGTGATGGTGGCGTTGTGTGATGGTGGTGTTGTGTGATGGTGGTGTTGTGTGATGGTGGTGTTGTGTGATGGCAGTGTTGTATGATAGTGGTGTGTGATGGTGGTGTTGTATGATGGCGGTGTTGTGTGATGGTCCTGTTATGTGATGGTAGCGTTGTCTGAAGGTGGAGTTGTGTGATTGTGTTGCTGTGTGATGGTGGTGTTGAGTGATGGTGGCGTTGTGTGATTGTGGTGTTGTGTGATGGTGGTGTCGTGTGATGGTGGTGTTGTGTGATGGTGGTGTTGTGTGATGGTGGAGTCGTGTGATGGTGGTGTTGTGTGATGGTCGCGTTGTATGATGGTGGTGTTGTTTGATGGTGGTGTTGTGTGATGGTGGAATTGTGTGATGGTGTGTTGTGCGATGGTGGTGTTGTGTGATGGTTGTGTTGTGTGATCGTGGTGTTGTGTGATGGTGGTGTTGAGTGACGGTGGTGTTTTGTGGTGGTGGTGTTGTGTGATGGTGGTGTTGTGTGATGGTGGTGTTGTATGATGGTGGTGTTGTGTGATGGTGGTGTTCTGTGATGGTGGTGTTGTGTATGGGGGTGTTGTGTGATGGTTGTGTTGTGTGATGGTGGTGTTGTGTGATGGTGGTGTTGAGTGACGGTGGTGTATTGTGATGGTGGTGTTGTGTGATGCTGGTGTTGTGTGATGGTGGCGTTGTGTGATGGTGGTTTTGTATGATGGTGGCGTTGTGTGATGGTGGTGTTGTGTGATGGTGGTGTTGTATGATGGTGGAATTGTGTGATGGTGGTGTTGTGTGATGGTGGTGTTGTATGATGGTGGTGTTGTGTGATGGTGGTGTTGTGTGATGGTGGTGTTGTGTGATGGTGGCGTTGTGTGATGGTGGTGTTGTGTGATGGTGGCGTTGTGTGATGGTGGTGCTGTATGATGGTGGCGTTGTGTGTTGGTGGTGTCGTGTGATGGTGGTGTTGTATGATGGTAGTGTTGTGTGATGGTGGTTTTGTGTGATGGTTGTTTTGTATGATGGTGGTGTTGTGTGATGGTGGTGTTGAGTGATGGTGGTGTTTTGTGATGGTGGTGTTGTGTGATGGTGGTGTTGTGTGATGGTGGCGTTGTGTGATTGTGGTGTTGTGTGATGGTGGTGTTGAGTGATGGTGGCGTTGTGTGATGGTGGTATTGTGTGATATTAGTGTTGTGTGATGGTGGTGTTGTGTGATGGTGGTGTTGTGTGATGGTGGCGTTGGGTGATGGTGGTGTTGTGCGATGGTAGTGTTGTGTGATGGTGGTGTTGTGTGATGGTGATATTGTTTGATGGTGGTGTCGTGTGATAGTGGTGTTGTGTGATGGTGGTTTTGAGTGATGGTGGTGCTGAGTAATAGTCGTGTTGTGTGATGGTGGTGTTGTGCGATGGTGGTGTTGAGTGATGGTGGTGTTTTGTGATGGCGGTGTTGTGTGATGGTGGTGTTGTGTGATGGTGGCGTTGAGTGATGGTGATATTGTTTGATGGTGGTTTTGTGTGATGGTTGCGTTGTGTGATGGTGGCGTTGTGTGATCGTTGTGTTTTGTAGTGGAGGTGTTGTGTGATGGTGGCGTTGTGTGATGGTGGTGTTGTATGATGGTGGCGTTGTGTGATGGTGGTGTTGTGTGATGCTGGTGTTGTGTGATGTGGTGTTGTATGATGGTGGTGTTGTGTGATGGTGGTGTTGTGTGATGGTGGTGTTGTGCGATGGTGGTGTTGTGTGCTGGTGGTGTTGAGTGATGGTGGTGTTGTGTGATGGTGGTGTTGTATGATGGTAGTGTTATGTGATGGTGGTGTTGTATAATGGTGGTGTTGTGTGATGGTGGTGTTGTGTGATGGTGTTGTTGTGTGATGGTGGTGTTGTGTGATGGTGGTGTTGTGTGATGGTGGTGTTGTGCGATGGTGGTGTTATGTGATGGTGGTGTTGAGTGATGGTGGTGTTGTGTGATGGTGGTGTTGTGTGATGGTGGTGTTGTGTGATGGTGGTGTTGTATAATGGCGGTGTGGTGTGATGGTGGTGTTGTATGATGGTGGTGTTGTGTGATGGTGGTGTTGTGTGATGGTGGTGTTGTGCGATGGTGGTGTTGTGTGATGGTGGTGTTGTGTGATGGTGGTGTTGTGTGATGGTGGTGTTGTGCGATGGTTGTGTTGTGTGATGGTAGTGTTGTGTGATAGTGGTGTGTGATGGTGGTGTTGTATGATGGCGGTATTGTGTGTTGGTGGTGTTGAGTGATGGTGGTGTTGTGTGATGGTGGCGTTGTGTGATGGTGGTGTTGAGTGATGGTGGTTTTGTGTGATGGTAGTGTTGTGTGATGGTGGCATTGTGTGATGGTAGTGTTGTGTGATGGTGGTTTTGTGTGATGGTGCTGTTATGTGATGGTGGAGTTGTGTGATGGTGGAGTTGTGTGATTGTGGTGCTGTGTGATGGTGGTGTTGAGTGATGGTGGCGTTGTGTGATTGTGGTGTTGTGTGATGGTGTTGTTGTGCGATGGAGGTGTTGAGTGATGGTGGCGTTGTGTGATGCTGCTGTTGTGTGATGGTGGTTTTGTGTGATGGTGGGGTTGTGTGATGGTGGTGTTGTGTGATGGTGGTGTTGTGTGATGGTGGTGTTGTGTGATGGTGGTGTTGTGTGATGGTGGTGTTGTGTGATGGCGGCGTTGTATGATGGTGGTGTTGTGTGACGGTGGTGTTGTGTGATGGTGGAATGGTGTGATGGTGGTGTTGTGTGATGGTGGTGTTGTATGATGGTGGTGTTGTGTGATGGCCTAGTTGTGTGATAGTGGTGTGTGATGGTGGTGTTGTATGATGGCGGTGTTGTGTGTTGGTGGTGTTGAGTGATGGTGGTGTTGTGTGATGGTGTCGTCGTGTGATGATAGTGTTGTGTGATGGTGGTGTTGAGTGATGGTGGTGTTGTGTGATGGTGGTGTTGTGTGATGGTGGCGTTGTGTGATGGCGGTGTTTTGTGATGGTGGTGTTGTGTGATGGTGTTGTTGTATGATGGTGGTGTTGTGTGATGGTGGTGTTGTGTGATGGTGGTGTTGTGCGATGGTGCTGTTGTGTGATGGTGGTGTTGAGTGATGGTGGTGTTGTGTGATGGTAGTGTTGTGTGATGTTGGTGTTGTGTGATGGTGATGTTGTATAATGGTGGTGTTGTGTGATGGTGGTGTTGTATGATGGTGGTGTTGTGTGATGGTGGTGTTGTGTGATGGTGGTGTTGTGTGATGGTGGTGTTGTGTGATGGTGGTGTTGTGTGATGGTGGTGTTGTATAATGGTGGTGTTGTGTGATTATGGTGTTGTATGATGGTGGTGTTGTGTGATGGTGGTGTTGTGTGATGGTGGTGTTGTGCGATGGTGGTGTTGTGTGATGGTGGTGTTGTGTGATGGTGGTGTTGTGCGATGGTTGTGTTGTGTGATGGTGGTGTTGTGCGATGGTGGTTTTGTGTGATGGTGGTGTTGTGTGATGGTGGCGTTGTGTGATGGTGGTGTTGTGTGATGGTGGTGTTGTGTGATGGCAGTGTTGTATGATATTGGTGTGTGATGGGGTTGTTGTATGATGGCGGTGTTGTGTGATGGTCCTGTTATGTGATGGTAGCGTTGTCTGAAGGTGGAGTTGTGTGATTTTGTTGCTGTGTGATGGTGGTGTTGAGTGATGGTGGCGTTGTGTGATTGTGGTGTTGTGTGATGGTGGGGTCGTGTGATGGTGGTGTTGTGTGATGGTGGTGTTGTGTGATGGTGGAGTCGTGTGATGGTGGTGTTGTGTGATGGTCGCGTTGTATGATGGTGGTGTTGTTTGATGGTGGTGTTGTGTGATGGTGGAATTGTGTGATGGTGTGTGTGTGTTGTGCGATGGTGGTGTTGTGTGATGGTTGTGTTGTGTGATCGTGGTGTTGTGTGATGGTGGTGTTGAGTGACGGTGGTGTTTTGTGGTGGTGGTGTTGTGTGATGGTGGTGTTGTGTGATGGTGGTGTTGTATGATGGTGGTGTTGTGTGATGGTGGTGTTCTGTGATGGTGGTGTTGTGTATGGGGGTGTTGTGTGATGGTTGTGTTGTGTGATGGTGGTGTTGTGTGATGGTGGTGTTGAGTGACGGTGGTGTATTGTGATGGTGGTGTTGTGTGATGCTGGTGTTGTGTGATGGTGGCGTTGTGTGATGGTGGTTTTGTATGATGGTGGCGTTGTGTGATGGTGGTGTTGTGTGATGGTGGTGTTGTATGATGGTGGAATTGTGTGATGGTGGTGTTGTGTGATGGTGGTGTTGTATGATGGTGGTGTTGTGTGATGGTGGTGTTGTGTGATGGTGGTGTTGTGTGATGGTGGCGTTGTGTGATGGTGGTGTTGTGTGATGGTGGCGTTGTGTGATGGTGGTGCTGTATGATGGTGGCGTTGTGTGTTGGTGGTGTCGTGTGATGGTGGTGTTGTATGATGGTAGTGTTGTGTGATGGTGGTTTTGTGTGATGGTTGTTTTGTATGATGGTGGTGTTGTGTGATGGTGGTGTTGAGTGATGGTGGTGTTTTGTGATGGTGGTGTTGTGTGATGGTGGTGTTGTGTGATGGTGGCGTTGTGTGATTGTGGTGTTGTGTGATGGTGGTGTTGAGTGATGGTGGCGTTGTGTGATGGTGGTATTGTGTGATATTAGTGTTGTGTGATGGTGGTGTTGTGTGATGGTGGTGTTGTGTGATGGTGGCGTTGGGTGATGGTGGTGTTGTGCGATGGTAGTGTTGTGTGATGGTGGTGTTGTGTGATGGTGATATTGTTTGATGGTGGTGTCGTGTGATAGTGGTGTTGTGTGATGGTGGTTTTGAGTGATGGTGGTGCTGAGTAATAGTCGTGTTGTGTGATGGTGGTGTTGTGCGATGGTGGTGTTGAGTGATGGTGGTGTTTTGTGATGGCGGTGTTGTGTGATGGTGGTGTTGTGTGATGGTGGCGTTGAGTGATGGTGATATTGTTTGATGGTGGTTTTGTGTGATGGTTGCGTTGTGTGATGGTGGCGTTGTGTGATCGTTGTGTTTTGTAGTGGAGGTGTTGTGTGATGGTGGCGTTGTGTGATGGTGGTGTTGTATGATGGTGGCGTTGTGTGATGGTGGTGTTGTGTGATGCTGGTGTTGTGTGATGTGGTGTTGTATGATGGTGGTGTTGTGTGATGGTGGTGTTGTGTGATGGTGGTGTTGTGCGATGGTGGTGTTGTGTGCTGGTGGTGTTGAGTGATGGTGGTGTTGTGTGATGGTGGTGTTGTATGATGGTAGTGTTATGTGATGGTGGTGTTGTATAATGGTGGTGTTGTGTGATGGTGGTGTTGTGTGATGGTGTTGTTGTGTGATGGTGGTGTTGTGTGATGGTGGTGTTGTGTGATGGTGGTGTTGTGCGATGGTGGTGTTATGTGATGGTGGTGTTGAGTGATGGTGGTGTTGTGTGATGGTGGTGTTGTGTGATGGTGGTGTTGTGTGATGGTGGTGTTGTATAATGGCGGTGTGGTGTGATGGTGGTGTTGTATGATGGTGGTGTTGTGTGATGGTGGTGTTGTGTGATGGTGGTGTTGTGCGATGGTGGTGTTGTGTGATGGTGGTGTTGTGTGATGGTGGTGTTGTGTGATGGTGGTGTTGTGCGATGGTTGTGTTGTGTGATGGCAGTGTTGTGTGATAGTGGTGTGTGATGGTGGTGTTGTATGATGGCGGTATTGTGTGTTGGTGGTGTTGAGTGATGGTGGTGTTGTGTGATGGTGGCGTTGTGTGATGGTGGTGTTGAGTGATGGTGGTTTTGTGTGATGGTAGTGTTGTGTGATGGTGGCATTGTGTGATGGTAGTGTTGTGTGATGGTGGTTTTGTGTGATGGTGCTGTTATGTGATGGTGGAGTTGTGTGATGGTGGAGTTGTGTGATTGTGGTGCTGTGTGATGGTGGTGTTGAGTGATGGTGGCGTTGTGTGATTGTGGTGTTGTGTGATGGTGTTGTTGTGCGATGGAGGTGTTGAGTGATGGTGGCGTTGTGTGATGCTGCTGTTGTGTGATGGTGGTTTTGTGTGATGGTGGGGTTGTGTGATGGTGGTGTTGTGTGATGGTGGTGTTGTGTGATGGTGGTGTTGTGTGATGGTGGTGTTGTGTGATGGTGGTGTTGTGTGATGGCGGCGTTGTATGATGGTGGTGTTGTGTGACGGTGGTGTTGTGTGATGGTGGAATGGTGTGATGGTGGTGTTGTGTGATGGTGGTGTTGTATGATGGTGGTGTTGTGTGATGGCCTAGTTGTGTGATAGTGGTGTGTGATGGTGGTGTTGTATGATGGCGGTGTTGTGTGTTGGTGGTGTTGAGTGATGGTGGTGTTGTGTGATGGTGTCGTCGTGTGATGATAGTGTTGTGTGATGGTGGTGTTGAGTGATGGTGGTGTTGTGTGATGGTGGTGTTGTGTGATGGTGGCGTTGTGTGATGGCGGTGTTTTGTGATGGTGGTGTTGTGTGATGGTGTTGTTGTATGATGGTGGTGTTGTGTGATGGTGGTGTTGTGTGATGGTGGTGTTGTGCGATGGTGCTGTTGTGTGATGGTGGTGTTGAGTGATGGTGGTGTTGTGTGATGGTAGTGTTGTGTGATGTTGGTGTTGTGTGATGGTGATGTTGTATAATGGTGGTGTTGTGTGATGGTGGTGTTGTATGATGGTGGTGTTGTGTGATGGTGGTGTTGTGTGATGGTGGTGTTGTGTGATGGTGGTGTTGTGTGATGGTGGTGTTGTGTGATGGTGGTGTTGTATAATGGTGGTGTTGTGTGATTATGGTGTTGTATGATGGTGGTGTTGTGTGATGGTGGTGTTGTGTGATGGTGGTGTTGTGCGATGGTGGTGTTGTGTGATGGTGGTGTTGTGTGATGGTGGTGTTGTGCGATGGTTGTGTTGTGTGATGGTGGTGTTGTGCGATGGTGGTTTTGTGTGATGGTGGTGTTGTGTGATGGTGGCGTTGTGTGATGGTGGTGTTGTGTGATGGTGGTGTTGTGTGATGGCAGTGTTGTATGATATTGGTGTGTGATGGGGTTGTTGTATGATGGCGGTGTTGTGTGATGGTCCTGTTATGTGATGGTAGCGTTGTCTGAAGGTGGAGTTGTGTGATTTTGTTGCTGTGTGATGGTGGTGTTGAGTGATGGTGGCGTTGTGTGATTGTGGTGTTGTGTGATGGTGGGGTCGTGTGATGGTGGTGTTGTGTGATGGTGGTGTTGTGTGATGGTGGAGTCGTGTGATGGTGGTGTTGTGTGATGGTCGCGTTGTATGATGGTGGTGTTGTTTGATGGTGGTGTTGTGTGATGGTGGAATTGTGTGATGGTGTGTGTGTGTTGTGCGATGGTGGTGTTGTGTGATGGTTGTGTTGTGTGATCGTGGTGTTGTGTGATGGTGGTGTTGAGTGACGGTGGTGTTTTGTGGTGGTGGTGTTGTGTGATGGTGGTGTTGTGTGATGGTGGTGTTGTATGATGGTGGTGTTGTGTGATGGTGGTGTTCTGTGATGGTGGTGTTGTGTATGGGGGTGTTGTGTGATGGTTGTGTTGTGTGATGGTGGTGTTGTGTGATGGTGGTGTTGAGTGACGGTGGTGTTTTGTGATGGTGGTGTTGTGTGATGCTGGTGTTGTGTGATGGTGGCGTTGTGTGATGGTGGTTTTGTATGATGGTGGCGTTGTGTGATGGTGGTGTTGTGTGATGGTGGTGTTGTATGATGGTGGAATTGTGTGATGGTGGTGTTGTGTGATGGTGGTGTTGTATGATGGTGGTGTTGTGTGATGGTGGTGTTGTGTGATGGTGGTGTTGTGTGATGGTGGCGTTGTGTGATGGTGGTGTTGTGTGATGGTGGCGTTGTGTGATGGTGGTGCTGTATGATGGTGGCGTTGTGTGTTGGTGGTGTTGTGTGATGGTGGTGTTGTATGATGGTAGTGTTGTGTGATGGTGGTTTTGTGTGATGGTTGTTTTGTATGATGGTGGTGTTGTGTGATGGTGGTGTTGAGTGATGGTGGTGTTTTGTGATGGTGGTGTTGTGTGATGGTGGTGTTGTGTGATGGTGGCGTTGTGTGATTGTGGTGTTGTGTGATGGTGGTGTTGAGTGATGGTGGCGTTGTGTGATGGTGGTATTGTGTGATATTAGTGTTGTGTGATAGTGGTGTTGTGTGATGGTGGTGTTGTGTGATGGTGGCGTTGGGTGATGGTGGTGTTGTGCGATGGTAGTGTTGTGTGATGGTGGTGTTGTGTGATGGTGATATTGTTTGATGGTGGTGTCGTGTGATAGTGGTGTTGTGTGATGGTGGTTTTGAGTGATGGTGGTGTTGAGTAATAGTCGTGTTGTGTGATGGTCGTGTTGTGCGATGGTGGTGTTGAGTGATGGTGGTGTTTTGTGATGGCGGTGTTGTGTGATGGTGGTGTTGTGTGATGGTGGCGTTGAGTGATGGTGATATTGTTTGATGGTGGTTTTGTGTGATGGTGGCGTTGTGTGATGGTGGTGTTGTATGATGGTGGCGTTGTGTGATGGTGGTGTTGTGTGATGCTGGTGTTGTGTGATGTGGTGTTGTATGATGGTGGTGTTGTGTGATGGTGGTGTTGTGTGATGGTGGTGTTGTGCGATGGTGGTGTTGTGTGCTGGTGGTGTTGATTGATGGTGGTGTTGTGTGATGGTGGTGTTGTGTGATGGTGGTGTTGTGTGATGGTGTTGTTGTGTGATGGTGGTGTTGTGTGATGGTGGTGTTGTGTGATGGTGGTGTTGTGCGATGGTTGTGTTGTGTGATGGCAGTGTTGTGTGATAGTGGTGTGTGATGGTGGTGTTGTATGATGGCGGTATTGTGTGTTGGTGGTGTTGAGTGATGGTGGTGTTGTGTGATGGTGGTGTTGTGTGATGGTGGTGTTGAGTGATGGTGGTTTTGTGTGATGGTAGTGTTGTGTGATGGTGGCATTGTGTGATGGTAGTGTTGTGTGATGGTGGCATTGTGTGATGGTGGTTTTGTGTGATGGTGCTGTTATGTGATGGTGGCGTTGTGTCATTGTGGTGTTGTGTGATGGTGGTGTTGAGTGATGGTGGCGTTGTGTGATTGTGGTGTTGTGTGATGGTGGTGTTGTGCGATGGTGGTGTTGTGTGATGATGGTGTTGAGTGATGGTGGCGTTGTGTGATGGTGGTGTTGTGTGATATTAGTGTTGTGGGATGGTGGTGTTGTGTGATGGTGGCGTTGAGTGATGGTGGTGTTGTGCGATGGTAATGTTGTATGATGGTGGTGTTGTGTGATGGTGATATTGTTTGATGGTGGTGTCGTGTGATAGTGGTGTTGTGTGATGATGGTGTTGAGTGATGGTTGTGTTGTGTGATGGTGGTGTTGTGTGATGGTGGTGTTATCTGATGGTTGTATTGTGTGATGGTGGTGTTGAGTGATGGTGGTGTTTTGTGATGGTGGTGTTGTGTGATGGTGGGGTTGTGTGATGGTGGCGTTGAGTGATGGTGATATTGTTTGATGGTGGTGTTGTGTGAAGGTTGCGTTGTGTGATGGTGGCGTTGTGTGATCGTTGTGTTTTGTAGTGGAGGTGTTGCGTGATGGTGGCTTTGTGTGATGGTGGTGTTGTATGATGGTGGCGTTGTATGATGGTGGTGTTGTGTGATGGTGGTGTTGTGTGATGGTGGCGTTGTGTGATGGTGGTGTTGTGTGATGGTGGTGTTGTATGATGGTGGTGTTGTGTGATGGTTGTGTTATGTGATGGTGTTGTGTAATGGTGATGTTGTGTGATAGTGGTGTTGTGTGATGGTAGTGTTGTGTGATGGTGTTGTTTTGTGATGGTAGTGTTTTGTGATGGTGGTCTTGTGTGATGGCGGTGTTGAGTGATGGTGGTGTTGTGTGATGGTGGTTGTGTGACGGTGGTGTTGTGTGATGGTGGTGTTGTGTGATGATTGTGTTGTGTGACGGTGGTGTTGTGTGATGGTGGTGTTGTGTGGTGGTGGTGTCGTGTGATGGTGCTGTTGTGTGATGGTGGTGTTGTGTGATGGTGGTGTTGTGTGATAGTAGTGTTGTGTGATGCTGGTGTTGTGTGATGGTGGTGTTGTGTGATGGTGGTGTTGTATGATGGTGGTGTTGTGTGATGGTGGTGTTGTGGGATGCCGGTGTTGTGTGATGGTGGTGTTGTGTGATGGTGGTGTTGTGAGATGGTGGCGTTGTATGATGGTGGTGTTGTTTGATGGTGGTGTCGTGTGATGGTGGTGTTGTGTGATGGTGTTGTTGTGTGATGGTGGCGTTTTATGATGGTGGTGTTGTGTGATGGTGGTGTTGTGTGATGGTGGTGTTGTGTGATGGTTGTGTTGTGTCATGGTGTTGTTGTGTGATGGTTGTGTTGTGTGATGGTGGTGTTGAGTGATGGTGGTGTTGTGTGACGGTGGTGTTGTGTGATGGTGGTGTTGTGTGATGGTGGTGTTGTATAATGGCGGTGTGGGGTGATGGTGGTGTTGTGTGATGGTGGTGTTGTGTGATAGTGGTGTTGTGCGATGGTGGTGTTGTGTGATGGTGGTGTTGTGTGATGGTGGTGTTGTGTGATGGTGGTGTTGTGCGATGGTGGTGTTGTGTGATGGTGGTGTTGTGCGATGGTGGTGTTGTGTGATGGTGGTGTTGTGTGATGGTGGCGTTGTGTGATGGTGGTGTTGTGTGATGGTGGTGTTGTGTTATGGCAGTGTTGTTTGATAGTGGTGTGTGATGGTGGTGTTGTATGATGGCGGTGTTGAGTGATGGTGGTGTTGTGTGATGGTGTCATTGTGTGATGATAGTGTTGTGTGATGGTGGTGTTGTGTGATGGTGGTGTTGAGTGATGGTGGCGTTGTGTGATGGTGCTGTTATGTGATGGTGGAGTTGTGTGATGGTGGAGTCGTGTGATTGTGGAGCTGTGTGATGGTGGTGTTGAGTGATGGTGGCGTTGTGCGATTGTGGTGTTGTGTGATGGTGGTGTTGTGCGATGGTTGTGTTGAGTGATGGTGGCGTTGTGTGATGCTGCTGTTGTGTGATGGTGGTGTTGTGTGATGGTGGTGTTGTGTGATGGTGGTGTTGTGTGATGGTGGTGTTGTCTGATGGTGGTGTTGTGTGATGGTGGTGTTGTGTGATGGTGGTGTTGTGTGATGGCGGCGTTGTATGATGGTGGTGTTATATGACGGTGGTGTTGTGTGATGCCGGTGTTGTGTGATGGTGGTGTTGTGTGATGCTGGTGTTGTGTGATGGTGGCGTTGTATGACGGTGGTGTTGTGTGATGGTGGTGTCGTGTGATGGTGGTGTTGTGTGATGGTGGTGTTGTGTGATGGTGGTGTCGTATGATGGTGGTGTTGTGTGATGGTCGCGTTGTAGAATGGTGGTGTTGTTTGATGGTGGTGTTGTGTGATGGTGGAATTGTGTGATGGTGGTGTTGTGTGATGGTGGTGTTATGTGATGGTGGTGTTGTGTGATGGCCTAGGTGTGTGTTAGTCGTGTGTGATGGTGGTGTTGTATGATGGTGGTGTTGTCTGATGGTGGTGTTGTATGATGGTGGCGTTGTGTGATGGTGGTGTTGTGTGATGCTCGTGTTGTATGATGGTGGTGTTGTGTGATGGTGGTGTTGTGTGATGGTGGTGTTGTGTGATGGTGGTGTTGTATGATGGTGGTGTTGTGTGATGGTGGTGTTGTGTGATGGTGGCGTTGTGTGATGGTGGCGTTGTGTGATGGTGGTGTTGTGTGATGGTGGTGTTGTGTGATGGTGGTGTTGTATGATGGTGGTGTTGTGTGATGGTGGTGTTGTGTGATGGTGGTGTTGTGCGATGGTGGTGTTGTGTGATGGTGGTTTTGAGTGATGGTGGTGTTGTGTGATGGTGGTGTTGTGAGATGGTGGTGTTGTGTGTTGGTGGTGTTGTATAATGGTGGTGTAGTGTGATGGTGGTGTTGTATGATGGTGGTGTTGTGTGATGGTGGTGTTGTGTGATGGTGGTGTTGTGTGATGGTGGTATTGTGTTATGGTGGTGTTGTGTGATGGTGGTGTTGTATAATGGTGGTGTTGTGTGATGGTGGTGTTGTATGATTGTGGTGTTGTGTGATGGTGGTGTTGTGCGATTGTGGTGTTGTGTGATGGTGGTGTTATGTGACGGTGGTGTTGTGCGATGGTTGTGTCGTGTGATGGTTGTGTTGTGCGGTGGTGGTTTTGTGTGATGGTGGTGCTGTGTGATGGTGGCGTTGTGTGATGGTGGTGTTGTGTGATGGTGGTGTTGTGTCATGGCAGTGTTGTGTGATAGTGGTGTGTGATGGTGGTGTTGTATGATGGCGGTGTTGTGTGATGGTGCTGTTATGTGATGGTGGCGTTGTCTGATGGTGGAGTTGTGTGATTGTGGTGTTGTGTGATGGTGGTGTTGTGCGATGGTGGCGTTGAGTGATGGTGATATTGTTTGATGGTGGCGTTGTGTGATGGTGGCGTTGTATGATGGTGGTTTTGTATGATGGTGGCGTTGTGTGATGGTGGTGTTGTGTGATGGTGGTGTTGTATGATGGTGGAATTGTGTGATGGTGGTGTTGTGTGATGGTGGTGTTGTATGATGGTGGTGTTGTGTGATGGTGGTGTTGTGTGATGGTGGTGTTGTGTGATGGTGGCGTTGTGTGATGGTGGTGTTGTGTTATTGTGGCGTTGTGTGATGGTGGTGCTGTGTGATGGTGGCGTTGTGTGATGGTGGTGTTGTGTGATGGTGGTGTTGTATGATGGTGGTATTGTGTGATGGTGGTTTTGTGTGATGGTGGTGTTGTATGATGGTGGTGTTGTGTGATGGTGGTGTTGTGTGATGGTGGCGTTGTGTGATGGTGGTGTTGTGTGATGGTGGTGTTGTGTGATGGTGGTGTTGTGTGATGGTGGTGTTTTGTGATGGGGGTGTTTTGTGATGGTTGTGTTGTGTGATGGTTGTGTTGAGTAATGGTGGTGTTGTGTGATGGTGGTGTTGTGTGATGGTTGTGTTGTGTGATGGTGGTGTTGTGTAATGGTGATGTTGTGTGATAGTGGGGTTGCGTGATGGTGGTGTTGTGTGATGGTTGTGTTGTATGATGGTGGTGTTTTGTGATGGTGGTGTTGTGTGATGGTGGTGTTGTGTGACGCTGGTGTTGTGTGACGGTGTCGTTGTGTGGTGGTGGTGGTGTCGTGTGATGGTGGTGTTGTGTGATGGTGGCGTTGTGTGATTGTGGTGTTGTGTGATGGTGGTGTTGAGTGATGGTGGCGTTGTGTGATTGTGGTGTTGTGTGATGGTGGTGTTGTGCGATGGTGGTGTCGTGTAATGGTGGTGTTTTTTTAATGGTGGACTTGTGTGATTGTGGTGTCGTGTGATGGTGGTGTTGTGTGATGGTGGCGTTGAGTGATGGTGGTGTTGTGCGATGTTAGTGTTGTGTGATGGTGGTGTTGTGTGATGGTGATATTGTTTGATGGTGGTGTCGTCTGATAGTGGTGTTGTGTGATGGTGGTGTTGAGTGATGGTGGTGTTGAGTAATGGTCGTGTTGTGTGATGGTGGTGTTGTGCGATGGTGGTGTTGTGTGATGGTAGTGTTGAGTGATGGTTGTGTTGTGTGATGGTGGTATTATCTGATGGTTGTGTTGTGTGATGGTGGTGTTGAGTGATGGTGGTGTTTTGTGATGGTGGTGTTGTGTGATGGTGGTGTTGTGTGATGGTGCCGTTGTGTCATTGTGGTGTTGTGTGATGGTGGTGTTGTGCGATGGTGGTGTTGTGTGATGGTGGTATTGAGTGATGGTGGCGTTGTGTGATGGTGGTGTTGTGTGATAATAGTGTTGTGGGATGGTGGTATTGTGTGATGGTGGTGTTGTGTGATGGTGGCGTTGAGTGATGGTGGTGTTGTGCGATGGTAGTGTTGTGTGACGTTGGTGTTGTGTGATGGTGATATTGTTTGATGGTGGTGTCGTGTGATAGTGGTGTTGTGTGATGGTGGTGTTGAGCGATGGTTGTGTTGTGTGATGGTTGTGTTGTGTGATGGTGGTGTTATCTGATGGTTGTGTTGTGTGATGGTGGTGTTGAGTGATGGTGGTGTTTTGTGACGGTGGTGTTGTGTGATGGTGGTGTTGTGTGATGGTGGCGTTGAGTGATGGTGATATTGTTTGATGGTGGTGTTGTGTGATGGTGGCGTTGTGTGATGGTGGCGTTGTGTGATCGTTGTGTTTTGTAGTGGAGGTGTTGTGTGATGGTGGCGTTGTGTGATGGTGGTGTTGTATGATGGTGGCGTTGTATGATGGTGGTGTTGTGTGATGGTGGTGTCGTGTGATGGTGGTGTTGTGTGATGGTGGTGTTTTGTGATGGTGGTGTTTTGTAATGGTTGTGTTGTCTGATGGTAGTGTTGAGTGATGGTGGTGTTGTATGATGGCGGTGTTGTGTGATGGTTGTGTTATGTGATGGTGTTGTGTAATGGTGATGTTGTGTGATAGTGGTGTTGTGTGATGGTAGTGTTGTGTGATGGTGGTGTTTTGTGATGGTAGTGTTTTGTGATGGTGGTGTTGTGTGATGGTGGTGTTGAGTGATGGTGGTGTTGTGTGATGGTGGTGTTGTGTGATGGTGGTGTTGTGTGATGGTGGTGTTGTGTGATGATTGTGTTGTGTGACGGTGGTGTTGTGTGATGGTGTTGTTGTGTGGTGGTGGTGTCGTGTGATGGTGCTGTTGTGTGATGGTGGTGTTGTGTGATGGTGGTGTTGTGTGATGGTGGTGTTGTGTGATGGTGGTGTTGTATGATGGTTGTGTTGTGTGATGGTGGTGTTGTGGGATGCCGGTGTTGTGTGATGGTGGTGTTGTGTGATGGTGGTGTTGTGAGATGGTGGCGTTGTATGATGGTGGTATTGTTTGATGGTGGTGTCGTTCGATGGTGGTGTTGTGTGATGGTGTTGTTGTGTGATGGTGGCGTTTTATGATGGTGGTGTTGTGTGATAGTGGTGTCGTGTGATGGTGGTGTTGTGTGATGGTTGTGTTGTGTCATGTTGTTGTTGTGTGATGGTTGTGTTGTGTGATGGTGGTGTTGTGTGATGGTGGTGTTGTGTGACGGTGGTGTTGTGTGATGGTGGTGTTCTGTGATGGTGGTGTTGTATAATGGCGGTGTGGGGTGATGGTGGTGTTGTGCGATGGTGGTGTTGTGTGATGGTGGTGTTGTGCGATGGTGGTGTTGTGTGATGGTGGTGTTGTGTGATGGTGGCGTTGTGTGATGGTGGTGTTGTGTGATGGTCGCGTTGTATGATGGTAGTGTTGTCTGATGGTGGTGTTGTGTTATGGCAGTGTTGTGTGATAGTGGTGTGTGATGGTGGTGTTGTATGATGGCGGTGTTGTGTGTTGGTGGTGTTGAGTGATGGTGGTGTTGTGTGATGGTGGTGTTGTGTGATGGTGGTGTTGTGTGATGGTGGCGTTGTATGATGGTGGTGTTGTGTGATGGTGGTGTCGTGTGATGGTGGTGTTGTGTGATGGTGGTGTTGTGTGATGGTGGTGTAGTATGAGGGTGGTGTTGTGTGATGGTCGCGTTGTATGATGGTGGTGTTGTCTGATGGTGGTGTTGTGTGATGGTGGAATTGTGTGATGATAGTGTTGTGTGATGGTGGTGTTGTGTGATGGTGGTGTTGAGTGATGGTGGCGTTGAGTGATGGTGGTGTTGTGTGATGGTGCTGTTATGTGATGGTGGAGTTGTGTGATGGTGGAGTTGTGTGATTGTGGAGCTGTGTGATGGTGGTGTTGAGTGATGGTGGCGTTGTGTGATGCTGCTGTTTTTGTGATGGTGGTGTTGTGTGATGGTGGTGTTGTGTGATGGTGGTGTTGTGTGATGGTGGTGTTGTCTGATGGTGGTGTTGTGTGATGGTGGTGTTGTGTGATGGTGGTGTTGTGTGATGGTGGCGTTGTATGATGGTGGTGTTGTGTGATGGTGGTGTCGTGTGATGGTGATGTTGTGTGATGGTGGTGTTGTGTGATGGTGGTTTCGTATGATGGTGGTGTTGTGTGATGGTCGCGTTGTATGATGGTGGTGTTGTTTGATGGTGGTGTTGTGTGATGGTGGAATTGTGTGATGGTGGTGTTGTGTGATGGTGGTGTTATATGATGGTGGTGTTGTGTGATGGCCTAGGTGTGTGTTAGTGGTGTGTGATGGTGTTGTTGTATGATGGTGTTGTTGTTTGATGGTGGTGTTGTATGATGGTGGCGTTGTGTTATGGTGATGTTGTGTGATGGTGGTGTTGTGTGATGTTGGTGTTGTGTGATGGTGGTGTTGTGCGATGATTGTGTTGTGTGATGGTGGTGTTGTGCGATGGTGGTGTTGTGTGATGGTGGTGTTGTGTGATGGTGGTGTTGTATAATGGTGGTGTTGTGTGATGGTGGTGTTGTATGATGGTGGTGTTGTGTGATGGAGGTGTTGTGTGATGGTGGTGTTGTGCGATGGTGGTGTTGTGTGATGGTAGTGTTGTGTGATGGTGGTGTTTTGTGATGGTGGTGTTGTGCTTTGGTGGTATTGTGCGATGGTGGTGTTGTGTGATGGTGGTGTTGTGTGATGGTGGCGTTGTGTGATGGTGGTGTTGTGTGCTGGTGGTGTTGTGTGATGGCAGTGTTGTGTGATAGTGGTGTGTGATGGTTGTGTTGTATGATGGCGGTGTTGTGTGATGGTGCTGTTATGTGATGGTGGCGTTGTGTGATGGTGGTTTGTGTGATTGTGGTGCTGTGTGATGGTGGTGTTGAGTGATGGTGGCGTTGTGTGATTGTGGTGTTGTGTGATGGTGGTGTTGTGCGATGGTGGTGTTGAGTGATGGTGGCGTTGTGTGATGCAACTGTTGTGTGATGGTGGTGTTGTGTGGTGCCGGTGTTGTGTGATGGTGGTGTTGTGTGATGGTGGTCTTGTGTGATGGTGGTGTTGTGTGATGGTGGCGTTTTATGATGGTGGTGTTGTGTGACGGTGGTGTTGTGTGATGCCGGTGTTGTGTCATAGTGATGTTGTGTGATGGTAGTGTTGTGTGATGGTTGTGTTGTGTGATGGTGGTGTTGTATGATAGTGGTGTTGTGAGATGGTGGTGTCGTGTGATGGTGGTGTTGTATGATGGTGGTGTTGTGTGATGGTGGTGTTGTGTGATGGTGGTGTTGTATGATGGTGGTGTTGTGTGATGGTGGTGTTGTGTGATGGTGGCGTTGTGTGATGGTGGTTTGTGTGATGGTGGTGTTGTGTGATGGCGGTGTTGTGTGATAGTGGTGTGTGATGATGGTGTTGTATGATGGCGGTGTTGTGTGTTGGTGGTGTTGAGTGATGGTGGTGTTGTGTGATGGTGTCGTTGTGTGATGGTGGTGTTGTGTGATGGTGGTGTTGTGCGATGGTGGTGTTGTGTGATGGTGGTGTTGTGTGATTTGGTGTTGTATGATGGTGGTATTGTGTGATGGTGGTTTTGTGTGATGGTGGTGTTGTATGATGGTGGTGTTGTGTGATGGTGGTGTTGTGTGATGGTGGTGCTGTGTGATGGTGGTGTTGTGTGATGGTGGTGTTGTGTGATGGTGGTGTTGAGCGATGGTGGTGTTGTGTGATGGTCGTATTGTGTGATGGTGGCGTTGTGTGATGGTGGGGTTGTGTGATGGTTGTGTTGTGTGATGGTGGTGTTGTTTAATGGTAATGTTGTGTGATAGTGGGGTTGTGTGATGGTGGTGTTGTGTGATGGTGGTTTTGTGTGATGGTGGTGTTTCGTGATGGTGGTGTTGTGTGATGGTGGTGTTGTGTGACGGTGGTGTTGTGTGATGGTGGCGGTGTGTGGTGGTGGTGTCTTGTGATGGTGGTGTTGTGTGATGGTGGCGTTGTGTGATTGTGGTGTTGTGTGATGGTGGTGTTGAGTGATGGTGGCGTTGTGTGATTGTGGTGTTGTGTGATGGTGGTGTTGTGCGATGGTCGTGTCGTGTAATGGTGGTGTTGTGTGATGGTGGATTTGTGTGATTGTGGTGTTGTGTGATAGTAGTTTTGAGTGATGGTGGTGTTGTGTGATGGTGGTGTTGTGTGATGGTGGCGTTGAGTGATGGTAGTGTTGTGCGATGGTAGTGTTGTGTGATGGTGGTGTTGTGTGATGGTGATATTGTTTGATGGTGGTGTCGTGTGATAGTGGTGTTGTGTGATGGTGGTGTTGAGTGATGCTGGTGTTGAGTAATGGTCGTGTTGTGTGATGGTGGTGTTGTGCGATGGTGGTGTTGTGTGAAGGTGGTGTTGAGTGATGGTGGTGTTGAGTGATGGTGGTTTTGAGTAATGGTCGTGTTGTGTGATGGTGGTGTTGTGCGATGGTGGTGTTGTGTGATGGTGGTGTTGAGCGATGGTTGTGTTGTGTGATGGTGGTGTTGTGTGATGGTGGTGTTATCTGATGGTTGTGTTGTGTGATGGTGGTGTTGAGTGATGGTGGTGTTTTGTGATGGTGGCGTTGAGTGATGGTGATATTGTTTGATGGTGGTGTTGTGTGATGGTTGCGTTGTGTGATGGTGGCGTAGTGTGATCGTTGTGTTTTGTAGTGGAGGTGTTGTGTGATGGTGGCGTTGTGTGAGGGTGGTGTTGTATGGTGGTGGCGTTGTGTGATGGTGGTGTTGTGTGATGGTGGTGTCGTGTGATAGTGGTGTTGTGTGATGGTGGTGTTGAGTGATGCTGGTGTTGAGTAATGGTCGTGTTGTGTGATGGTGGTGTTGTGCGATGGTGGTGTTGTGTGAAGGTGGTGTTGAGTGATGGTGGTGTTGAGTGATGGTGGTTTTGAGTAATGGTCGTGTTGTGTGATGGTGGTGTTGTGCGATGGTGGTGTTGTGTGATGGTGGTGTTGAGCGATGGTTGTGTTGTGTGATGGTGGTGTTGTGTGATGGTGGTGTTATCTGATGGTTGTGTTGTGTGATGGTGGTGTTGAGTGATGGTGGTGTTTTGTGATGGTGGCGTTGAGTGATGGTGATATTGTTTGATGGTGGTGTTGTGTGATGGTTGCGTTGTGTGATGGTGGCGTAGTGTGATCGTTGTGTTTTGTAGTGGAGGTGTTGTGTGATGGTGGCGTTGTGTGAGGGTGGTGTTGTATGGTGGTGGCGTTGTGTGATGGTGGTGTTGTGTGATGCTGGTGTTGTATTATGGTGGTATTGTGTGATGGTGGTGTTGTGTGATGGTGGTGTTGTATGATGGTGGTGTTGTGTGATGGTGGTGTTGAGTGATGGTGGCGTTGTGTGACGGTGGTGTTGTGTGATGGTGGTGTTGTGTGATGGTGGTGTTGTGTGATGGTGGTGTTTTGTGATGGTGGTGTTTTGTGATGGTTGTGTTGTGTGATGGTAGTGTTGAGTGATGGTGGTGTTGTGTGATGCTGGTGTTGTGTGATGGTGGTGTTGTGTGATGGTGGTGTTGTGTGATGGTAGTGTTGAGTGATGGTGGTGTTGTGTGATGGTGGTGTTGTGTGATGCTGGTGTTGTGTGATGGTTGTGTTGTGTGATGGTGGTGTTGTGTAATGGTGATGTTGTGTGATAGTGTTGTTGTGTGATGGTAGTGTTATGTGATGGTGGTGTTTTGTGATGGTAGTGTTTTGTGATGGTGGTGTTGTGTGATGGTGGTGTTGAGTGATGGTGGTGTTGTGTGATGGTCGTGTTGTGTGATGGTGGTGTTGTGTGATGGTGGTGTTTTGTGATGGTAGTGTTTTGTGATGGTGGTGTTGTGTGATGGTGGTGTTGTGTGATGGTGGTGTTGTGTGAAGGTGGTTTTGTATGATGGTGGTGTTGTGTGATGGTGGTGTCGTGTGATGGTGGTGTTGTGTGATGGTGTTGTTGTGTGATGGTGGCGTTGTATGATGGTGGTGTTGTGTGATGGTGGTGTCGTGTGATGGTGGTGTTGTGTGATGGTCGTGTTGTGTGATGGTGGCGTTGTATGATGGTGGTGTTGTGTGATGGTGGTGTCGTGTGATGGTGGTGTTGTGTAGTGGTGGTGTTGTGTGATGGTGGTGTTGAGTGATGGTGACTGTGGTGGTCATTACGTCGGCCGTTGCCCTGTTATGTGAACGAAAGAGAAACAATCCTGTCAACTTTGTGCCATTTGTTACCTAACAGCTGACAACCTAATGTTGAACTTTATCATAAGTAGTCTATACTGTTGAAATAAGACATTAGGCCGACAGCGAACGTAATAGATGGGTTAAGTTCTTATCCTTGACCCCTAGTGTAATTCCTGGTCGAAGTAGATTTGTTTGAATTAAAATAGATTAAAAAGCCATGGATGTCTAAATATTCTGCCATCTCTTGATTTATAAACCAGCTTAATGGTAAGAATCAATAAGTTTGTCTAATATCATTTACAGTTAAATACTGGGTATTGACAAAATATCAACCACATAAATGTCGTTGTGGAACCACTGTTGATGAGTTTCGACTACATCCGCTCTCTTGTCGCCACAGTGAAGGTTGTTTTCCTCAACAAGCTGTTTTGAATCGTGTAATTAAGAGGAGACCCAATACGGCAGGTTTCTCGTCGGAACTAGTTATTTGACTTTGATAGTGGTGACGGTAAACGGCTAGACAGATTAACCTTTATCCGTTCGAAGAAATGAACTTATTCATCTGAAAGGCCACATACTTTCTCCGGTTCCCACCTCATCATTTGGGTTACGGAGAACGGAGAGCAGAGGATGGTAGGTACCAGGCATTGACCGACTATTTCCTTCTTGTGCTCACCGCCATTAAAATCTCTAGTGTCCAGCCCCAGTCATTGGACTGAGGGAGCTTCAAGAGGTGGAATAATTGGGCATCGCTGCTTGTTCTCCGTGGAAATGCTTTCACCATGTTTTTCTGAGGAGCACAAGCCTATACACTCTTTTTTTTTCATTCATTTTTATATTCGTACTTTTGTTTTCTTTTTCGTTTTGTCGGTGTAATATATATTTGCACTACACTGTTTGTGTGTAACACGCCAATGCTAATATGTAACATATATATCAATCATAGGAGTTATGGCCCTTTATGATCTGAGTTCAAATCCCGCCAGGTTAACTTTGCCTTTCATTCTTACGGGGTCGATAAAATAAAGTACCTGTAATGTACTGTGTAATGGCTGGCCTTGTGCCAAAAGTAGAAACAATTATTTATGTGTGCAAGGGTGGAGAATTGGCAGTAACGGTAGGCCGTCAGACAACATGCTTTGTGGCACATTGATACGGCTCATTACATTCTGAGTTCAAATCCCACAGAGATCAACTTTGCGTTTCATCATTACAAGATCGAATACCTGTAACACTTTGGGGTCAATTTAATCGACTTTCTACTTTACTTCAAATTGCTGGCCTTGAGCTAAAAGTAGAAACATTTACTTGTGTGCAAGGGTGGGTTGGCAGAATTGGTAGGTCATCGGATAAAATGTTTTGCAGTATTTGTCCGGCACTTTACATTCGGAGTTAAAATCCGACCGAGGTCAACTTTGCCTTTCATCTTTCTGGAGTCGCTGAAATAAAGTATTTATCCAGAACTTGGATCAAAGCAATTGACATTTCCCTCCCTACAGATTGTTGAACTTGTACCTAAATTAGAAATCATAATTTAATTTGTGTGTGTTCCACCATCTTATTATAACATGCGACGCACTACTACTACTACTACTACTACTACTACTACTACTACTACTACTACTACTATACTACTACTACTACTACTACTACTACTACTACTACTACTACTACTACTACTACTACTACTATTACTACTACTACTACTACTACTACTACTACTACTACTACTACTACTACTACTACTACTCTCTCTCCACTATAGGCTGCTCGTTAAATGCTTTCTTTATTAGGCTGGCTGGCTGATCGTTAAATGTCAAGCGAAATATATTACTGAACTCAGTCATTTTTCATTAAGATATCAGTTGAAATTCTTACACGACATCCTTCCCTGTATTATACATTCATCCTTACGGGGTCGATAAAATAAAGTACCAGTAATGCACTGAATAATTGCTGGCCTTGTGCCTAAAGTAGAAACAATTATACATTATCACCTGTCTTTCTCTGTGTGTGATGTATAGATGGTGGTGGTTGTGATGGTGGTGCTGTTGGTGTGTGTTGTGATGGTGGTGGTGATGTGTTGGTGGTGTGTGTGATGGTGGTGTGTGTGATGGTGGTGGTGATGTGTCGGTAGTGTGTATGACCGTGGTAGTGGTGTGTGTTGTTGTTGTTGTGGTGGTGGTGGTGTGTGTGATGGTGGTGTGATGGAGGTGGTGGTGTGATGGAGGTAGTGGTGTGTGTGAAGTGGTGGTGTGTGTGTGATGTGGTGGTGTGTGTGATGGTGGTGTTCGTGTGTGTGATATGGTGGTGGTGGTGATGTGTTGGTGGTGTGTGTGGTGTGACGGTGGTGGTGGTCTGTGTGATGGTGGTCTGATGGAGGTGGTAGTGTGTGTGATGTGGTGGTGTAGGTGATGGTGGTGGTGGTGATGTGTTGGTGGTGGTGGTGTGATGGTGGTGGCGGTGGTGTGTGATGGAAGTGGTGGTGTGTGTGACGTGGTGGTGTGATGTGGTGGTGGTGTATGTGAAGTGGTGGTGTGTGTGATGGTGGTGATGGTGGTGATGTGTGGGTGGTGGTGGTGTGATGGTGGTGGTGGTGGTGGTGGTGTGTGATGGAAGTGGTGGTGTGTGACGTGGTGGTGTGATGTGGTGGTGGTGTATGTGCTGTGGTGGTGTGATGTGGTGGTGGTGTATGTGATGTGGTGGTGTGTGTGATGGTGGTGATGGTGGTGATGTGTGGGTGGTGGTGGTGTGATGGTCGTGGTGGTGGTGGTGTGTGATAGAAGTGGTGGTGTGTGTGACGTGGTGGTGTGATGTTCTGGTGGTGTATGTGATGTGGTGGTGGTGTAATGTGGTGGTGGTGTGATGTGGTGGTGGTGTATGTGATGTGGTGGTAGTGTGATGTGGTGGTGTGTGTGATGGTGGTGATGGTGGTGATGTGTGGGTGGTGGTGGTGTGATGGTGGTGGTGGTGGTGGTGGTGTGTGATGGAAGTGGTGGTGTGTGTGACGTGGTGGTGTGATGTGGTGGTGGTGTATGTGCTGTGGTGGTGTGATGTGGTGGTGGTGTATGTGATGTGGTGGTGTGTATGATGGTGGTGATGGTGGTGATGTGTGGGTGGTGGTGGTGTGTGATAGAAGTGGTGGTGTGTGTGACGTGGTGGTGTGATGTTCTGGTGGTGTATGTGATGTGGTGGTGGTGTGATGTGGTGGTGGTGTGATGTGGTGGTGGTGTGATGTGGTGGTGGTGTATGTGATGTGGTGGTAGTGTGATGTGGTGGTAGTGTGATGTGGTGGTGGTGTATGTGATGTGGTGGTGGTGTGATGTGGTGGTGTATGTGATGTGGTGGTAGTGTGATGTGGTGGTGGTGTATGTGATGTGGTGGTAGTGTGATGTGGTGGTGGTGTATGTGATGTGGTGGTGGTGTGATGTGGTGGTGGTGTATGTGATGTGGTGGTGGTGATGTGGTGGTAGTGTGATGTGGTGGTGGTGTATGTGATGTGGTGGTGTATGTGATGTGGTGGTAGTGTGATGTGGTGGTGGTGTGATGTGGTGGTGGTAGTGTGATGTGGTGGTGGTGTGATGTGGTGGTGGTGTATGTGATGTGGTGGTGGTGTATGTGATGTGATGGTAGTGTGATGTGGTGGTGGTGTGATGTGGTGGTGGTAGTGTGATGTGGTGGTGGTGTGATGTGGTGGTGGTGTATGTGATGTGGTGGTAGTGTGATGTGGTGGTGGTGTGATGTGGTGGTGGTGGTGTGATGTGGTGGTGGTGTATGTGATGTGGTGGTGGTGTATGTGATGTGGTGGTGGTGTGATGTGGTGGTGGTGTATGTGATGTGGTGGTAGTGTGATGTGGTGGTGGTGTATGTGATGTGGTGGTAGTGTGATGTGGTGGTGTATGTGATGTGGTGGTAGTGTGATGTGGTGGTGGTGTATGTGATGTGGTGGTGGTGTGATGTGGTGGTGGTGTATGAGATGTGGTGGTGGTGTGATGTGGTGGTGGTGTATGTGATGTGGTGGTGGTGTGACGTGGTGGTGGTGTATGTGATGTGGTGGTGGTGTGACGTGGTGGTGGTGTATGTGATGTGGTGGTGGTGTATGTGATGTGGTGTATGTGATGTGGTGGTAGTGTGATGTGGTGGTGGTGTATGTGATGTGGTGGTGGTGTGATGTGGTGGTGTATGTGATGTGGTGGTAGTGTGATGTGGTGGTGGTGTACGTGATGTGGTGGTAGTGTGATGTGGTGGTGGTGTATGTGATGTGGTGGTGTGATGTGGTGGTGGTGTATGTGATGTGGTGGTGTGTGTGATGGTGGTGATGGTGGTGATGTGTGGGTGGTGGTGGTGTGATGGTCGTGGTGGTGGTGGTGTGTGATAGAAGTGGTGGTGTGTGTGACGTGGTGGTGTGATGTTCTGGTGGTGTATGTGATGTGGTGGTGGTGTAATGTGGTGGTGGTGTGATGTGGTGGTGGTGTATGTGATGTGGTGGTAGTGTGATGTGGTGGTGTGTGTGATGGTGGTGATGGTGGTGATGTGTGGGTGGTGGTGGTGTGATGGTGGTGGTGGTGGTGGTGGTGTGTGATGGAAGTGGTGGTGTGTGTGACGTGGTGGTGTGATGTGGTGGTGGTGTATGTGCTGTGGTGGTGTGATGTGGTGGTGGTGTATGTGATGTGGTGGTGTGTGTGATGGTGGTGATGGTGGTGATGTGTGGGTGGTGGTGGTGTGTGATAGAAGTGGTGGTGTGTGTGACGTGGTGGTGTGATGTTCTGGTGGTGTATGTGATGTGGTGGTGGTGTGATGTGGTGGTGGTGTGATGTGGTGGTGGTGTGATGTGGTGGTGGTGTATGTGATGTGGTGGTAGTGTGATGTGGTGGTAGTGTGATGTGGTGGTGGTGTATGTGATGTGGTGGTGGTGTGATGTGGTGGTGTATGTGATGTGGTGGTAGTGTGATGTGGTGGTGGTGTATGTGATGTGGTGGTAGTGTGATGTGGTGGTGGTGTATGTGATGTGGTGGTGGTGTGATGTGGTGGTGGTGTATGTGATGTGGTGGTAGTGTGATGTGGTGGTGGTGTATGTGATGTGGTGGTGGTGATGTGGTGGTAGTGTGATGTGGTGGTGGTGTATGTGATGTGGTGGTGTATGTGATGTGGTGGTAGTGTGATGTGGTGGTGGTAGTGTGATGTGGTGGTGGTGTGATGTGGTGGTGGTGTATGTGATGTGGTGGTAGTGTGATGTGGTGGTGGTGTGATGTGGTGGTGGTGGTGTGATGTGGTGGTGGTGTATGTGATGTGGTGGTGGTGTATGTGATGTGGTGGTGGTGTATGTGATGTGGTGGTAGTGTGATGTGGTGGTGGTGTGATGTGGTGGTGGTAGTGTGATGTGGTGGTGGTGTGATGTGGTGGTGGTGTATGTGATGTGGTGGTAGTGTGATGTGGTGGTGGTGTGATGTGGTGGTGGTGGTGTGATGTGGTGGTGGTGTATGTGATGTGGTGGTGGTGTATGTGATGTGGTGGTGGTGTGATGTGGTGGTGGTGTATGTGATGTGGTGGTAGTGTGATGTGGTGGTGGTGTATGTGATGTGGTTGTAGTGTGATGTGGTGGTGTATGTGATGTGGTGGTAGTGTGATGTGGTGGTGGTGTATGTGATGTGGTGGTGGTGTGATGTGGTGGTGGTGTATGTGATGTGGTGGTGGTGTGATGTGGTGGTGGTGTATGTGATGTGGTGGTGGTGTGACGTGGTGGTGGTGTATGTGATGTGGTGGTGGTGTATGTGATGTGGTGGTAGTGTTATGTGGTGGTGGTGTATGTGATGTGGTGGTAGTGTTATGTGGTGGTGGTGTATGTGATGTGGTGGTAGTGTGATGTGGTGATGGTGTAAGTGATGTGGTGGTGGTGTGATGTGGTGGTGTATGTGATGTGGTGGTAGTGTGATGTGGTGGTGGTGTATGTGATGTGGTGGTGGTGTGATGTGGTGGTGGTGTATGTGATGTGGTGGTGGTGTGATGTGGTGGTGGTGTATGTGATGTGGTGGTAGTGTGATGTGGTGGTGGTGTATGTGATGTGGTGGTGGTGTGATGTGGTGGTGGTGTATGTGATGTGGTGGTGGTGTGATGTGGTGGTGATGTATGTGATGTGGTGGTAGTGTGATGTGGTGGTGTTGTATGTGATGTGGTGGTAGTGTGATGTGGTGGTGGTGTATGTGATGTGGTGGTGGTGTGATGTGGTGGTGGTGTATGTGATGTGGTGGTGGTGTGATGTGGTGGTGGTGTACGTGATGTGGTGGTGGTGTGATGTGGTGGTGGTGTATGTGATGTGGTGGTAGTGTGATGTGGTGGTGTTGTATGTGATGTGGTGGTAGTGTGATGTGGTGGTGGTGTATGTGATGTGGTGGTGGTGTGATGTGGTGGTGGTGTATGTGATGTGGTGGTGGTGTGATGTGGTGGTGGTGTACGTGATGTGGTGGTGGTGTGATGTGGTCGTGGTGTATGTGATGTGGTGGTGGTGTGATGTGGTAGTGGTGTGATGTGGTAGTGGTGTATGTGATGTGGTGGTGGTGTATGTGATGTGGTGGTAGTCTGATGTGGTGGTGGTGTACGTGATGTGGTGGTGGTGTAATGTGGTGGTGGTGTATGTGATGTGGTGGTGGTGTACGTGGTGTGGTGGTAGTGTGATGTGGTGGTGGTGTATGTGATGTGGTCGTAGTGTGATGTGGTGGTAGTGTGATGTGGTGGTGGTGTATGTGATGTGGTGGTGGTGTGATGTGGTGGTGGTGTGATGTGGTGGTGGTGTACGTGATGTGGTGGTAGTGTGATGTGGTGGTGGTGTGATGTGGTGGTGGTGTATGTGATGTGGAGGTAGTGTGATGGGGTGGTGGTGTATGTGATGTGGTGGTGGTGTGATGTGGTGGTGGTGTACGTGATGTGGTGGTGGTGTGATGTGCTGGTGGTGTATGTGATGTGGTGGTGGTGTGATGTGGAGGCAGTGTGATGGGGTGGTGGTGTATGTGATGTGGTGGTAGTCTGATGTGGTGGTGGTGTGATGTGGTGGTGGTGTATGTGATGTGGTGGTAGTGTGATGTGGTGGTGGTGTATGTGATGTGGTGGTAGTGTGATGTGGTGGTGGTGGTGTGATGTGGTGGTGGTGTATGTGATGTGGTGGTGGTGTATGTGATGTGGTGGTAGTGTGATGTGGTGGTAGTGTAATGTGGTGGTGGTGTATGTGATGTGGTGGTGGTGTGATGGGGTGGTGGTGTATGTGATGTGGTGGTGGTGTGATGTGGTGGTGGTGTATGTGATGTGGTGGTAGTGTGATGTGGTGGTGATGTATGTGATGTGGTGGTAGTGTAATGTGGTGGTGGTGTATGTGATGTGGTGGTGGTGTGATGTGGTGGTGGTGTGATGTGGTGGTGGTGTGATGTGGTGGTGGTGTATGTGATGTGGTGGTAGTGTGATGTGGTGGTAGTGTGATGTGGTGGTGGTGTATGTGATGTGGTGGTGGTGTGATGTGGTGGTGTATGTGATGTGGTGGTAGTGTGATGTGGTGGTGGTGTATGTGATGTGGTGGTAGTGTGATGTGGTGGTGGTGTATGTGATGTGGTGGTGGTGTGATGTGGTGGTGGTGTATGTGATGTGGTGGTGGTGATGTGGTGGTAGTGTGATGTGGTGGTGGTGTATGTGATGTGGTGGTAGTGTGATGTGGTGGTGGTAGTGTGATGTGGTGGTGGTGTGATGTGGTGGTGGTGTATGTGATGTGGTGGTAGTGTGATGTGGTGGTGTGATGTGGTGGTGGTGGTGTTTTGTGGTGGTGGTGTATGTGATGTGGTGGTGGTGTATGTGATGTGGTGGTAGTGTGATGTGGTGGTGGTGTGATGTGGTGGTGGTAGTGTGATGTGGTGGTGGTGTGATGTGGTGGTGGTGTATGTGATGTGGTGGTAGTGTGATGTGGTGGTGGTGTGATGTGGTGGTGGTGGTGTGATGTGGTGGTGGTGTATGTGATGTGGTGGTGGTGTATGTGATGTGGTGGTGGTGTGATGTGGTGGTGGTGTATGTGATGTGGTGGTAGTGTGATGTGGTGGTGGTGTATGTGATGTGGTGGTAGTGTGATGTGGTGGTGTATGTGATGTGGTGGTAGTGTGATGTGGTGGTGGTGTATGTGATGTGGTGGTGGTGTGATGTGGTGGTGGTGTATGTGATGTGGTGGTGGTGTGATGTGGTGGTGGTGTATGTGATGTGGTGGTGGTGTGACGTGGTGGTGGTGTATGTGATGTGGTGGTGGTGTATGTGATGTGGTGTATGTGATGTGGTGGTAGTGTGATGTGGTGGTGGTGTATGTGATGTGGTGGTGGTGTGATGTGGTGGTGTATGTGATGTGGTGGTAGTGTGATGTGGTGGTGGTGTACGTGATGTGGTGGTAGTGTGATGTGGTGGTGGTGTATGTGATGTGGTGGTGTGATGTGGTGGTGGTGTATGTGATGTGGTGGTGTGTGTGATGGTGGTGATGGTGGTGATGTGTGGGTGGTGGTGGTGTGATGGTCGTGGTGGTGGTGGTGTGTGATAGAAGTGGTGGTGTGTGTGACGTGGTGGTGTGATGTTCTGGTGGTGTATGTGATGTGGTGGTGGTGTAATGTGGTGGTGGTGTGATGTGGTGGTGGTGTATGTGATGTGGTGGTAGTGTGATGTGGTGGTGTGTGTGATGGTGGTGATGGTGGTGATGTGTGGGTGGTGGTGGTGTGATGGTGGTGGTGGTGGTGGTGGTGTGTGATGGAAGTGGTGGTGTGTGTGACGTGGTGGTGTGATGTGGTGGTGGTGTATGTGCTGTGGTGGTGTGATGTGGTGGTGGTGTATGTGATGTGGTGGTGTGTGTGATGGTGGTGATGGTGGTGATGTGTGGGTGGTGGTGGTGTGTGATAGAAGTGGTGGTGTGTGTGACGTGGTGGTGTGATGTTCTGGTGGTGTATGTGATGTGGTGGTGGTGTGATGTGGTGGTGGTGTGATGTGGTGGTGGTGTATGTGATGTGGTGGTAGTGTGATGTGGTGGTAGTGTGATGTGGTGGTGGTGTATGTGATGTGGTGGTGGTGTGATGTGGTGGTGTATGTGATGTGGTGGTAGTGTGATGTGGTGGTGGTGTATGTGATGTGGTGGTAGTGTGATGTGGTGGTGGTGTATGTGATGTGGTGGTGGTGTGATGTGGTGGTGGTGTATGTGATGTGGTGGTGGTGATGTGGTGGTAGTGTGATGTGGTGGTGGTGTATGTGATGTGGTGGTGTATGTGATGTGGTGGTAGTGTGATGTGGTGGTGGTAGTGTGATGTGGTGGTGGTGTGATGTGGTGGTGGTGTATGTGATGTGGTGGTAGTGTGATGTGGTGGTGGTGTGATGTGGTGGTGGTGGTGTGATGTGGTGGTGGTGTATGTGATGTGGTGGTGGTGTATGTGATGTGGTGGTGGTGTATGTGATGTGGTGGTAGTGTGATGTGGTGGTGGTGTGATGTGGTGGTGGTAGTGTGATGTGGTGGTGGTGTGATGTGGTGGTGGTGTATGTGATGTGGTGGTAGTGTGATGTGGTGGTGGTGTGATGTGGTGGTGGTGGTGTGATGTGGTGGTGGTGTATGTGATGTGGTGGTGGTGTATGTGATGTGGTGGTGGTGTGATGTGGTGGTGGTGTATGTGATGTGGTGGTAGTGTGATGTGGTGGTGGTGTATGTGATGTGGTGGTAGTGTGATGTGGTGGTGTATGTGATGTGGTGGTAGTGTGATGTGGTGGTGGTGTATGTGATGTGGTGGTGGTGTGATGTGGTGGTGGTGTATGTGATGTGGTGGTGGTGTGATGTGGTGGTGGTGTATGTGATGTGGTGGTGGTGTGACGTGGTGGTGGTGTATGTGATGTGGTGGTGGTGTATGTGATGTGGTGTATGTGATGTGGTGGTAGTGTGATGTGGTGGTGGTGTACGTGATGTGGTGGTAGTGTGATGTGGTGGTGGTGTAAGTGATGTGGTGGTAGTGTTATGTGGTGGTGGTGTATGTGATGTGGTGGTAGTGTGATGTGGTGGTGGTGTATGTGATGTGGTGGTGGTGTGATGTGGTGGTGGTGTATGTGATGTGGTGGTGGTGTGATGTGGTGGTGATGTATGTGATGTGGTGGTAGTGTGATGTGGTGGTGTTGTATGTGATGTGGTGGTAGTGTGATGTGGTGGTGGTGTATGTGATGTGGTGGTAGTGTTATGTGGTGGTGGTGTATGTGATGTGGTGGTAGTGTTATGTGGTGGTGGTGTATGTGATGTGGTGGTAGTGTGATGTGGTGATGGTGTAAGTGATGTGGTGGTGGTGTGATGTGGTGGTGTATGTGATGTGGTGGTAGTGTGATGTGGTGGTGGTGTATGTGATGTGGTGGTGGTGTGATGTGGTGGTGGTGTATGTGATGTGGTGGTGGTGTGATGTGGTGGTGGTGTATGTGATGTGGTGGTAGTGTGATGTGGTGGTGGTGTATGTGATGTGGTGGTGGTGTGATGTGGTGGTGGTGTATGTGATGTGGTGGTGGTGTGATGTGGTGGTGATGTATGTGATGTGGTGGTAGTGTGATGTGGTGGTGTTGTATGTGATGTGGTGGTAGTGTGATGTGGTGGTGGTGTATGTGATGTGGTGGTGGTGTGATGTGGTGGTGGTGTATGTGATGTGGTGGTGGTGTGATGTGGTGGTGGTGTACGTGATGTGGTGGTGGTGTGATGTGGTGGTGGTGTATGTGATGTGGTGGTAGTGTGATGTGGTGGTGTTGTATGTGATGTGGTGGTAGTGTGATGTGGTGGTGGTGTATGTGATGTGGTGGTGGTGTGATGTGGTGGTGGTGTATGTGATGTGGTGGTGGTGTGATGTGGTGGTGGTGTACGTGATGTGGTGGTGATGTGATGTGGTCGTGGTGTATGTGATGTGGTGGTGGTGTGATGTGGTAGTGGTGTGATGTGGTAGTGGTGTATGTGATGTGGTGGTGGTGTATGTGATGTGGTGGTAGTCTGATGTGGTGGTGGTGTACGTGATGTGGTGGTGGTGTAATGTGGTGGTGGTGTATGTGATGTGGTGGTGGTGTGATGTGGTGGTGGTGTACGTGGTGTGGTGGTAGTGTGATGTGGTGGTGGTGTATGTGATGTGGTCGTAGTGTGATGTGGTGGTAGTGTGATGTGGTGGTGGTGTATGTGATGTGGTGGTGGTGTGATGTGGTGGTGGTGTGATGTGGTGGTGGTGTACGTGATGTGGTGGTAGTGTGATGTGGTGGTGGTGTGATGTGGTGGTGGTGTATGTGATGTGGAGGTAGTGTGATGGGGTGGTGGTGTATGTGATGTGGTGGTGGTGTGATGTGGTGGTGGTGTACGTGATGTGGTGGTGGTGTGATGTGCTGGTGGTGTATGTGATGTGGTGGTGGTGTGATGTGGAGGTAGTGTGATGGGGTGGTGGTGTATGTGATGTGGTGGTAGTCTGATGTGGTGGTGGTGGTGTGATGTGGTGGTGGTGTATGTGATGTGGTGGTAGTGTGATGTGGTGGTGGTGTATGTGATGTGGTGGTAATGTAATGTGGTGGTGGTGTATGTGATGTGGTGGTGGTGTGATGGGGTGGTGGTGTATGTGATGTGGTGGTGGTGTGATGTGGTGGTGGTGTATGTGATGTGGTGGTAGTGTGATGTGGTGGTGATGTATGTGATGTGGTGGTAGTGTAATGTGGTGGTGGTGTATGTGATGTGGTGGTGGTGTGATGGGGTGGTGGTGTATGTGATGTGGTGGTGGTGTGATGTGGTGGTGTACGTGATGTGGTGGTGTGTGTGATGGTGGTGATGGTGGTGATGTGTTGGTGGTGGTGTGTGTGACGTGGTGGTGTGATGTGGTGGGGGTGTATGTGATGTGGTGGTGGTGTAATATGGTGGTGGTGTGATGTGGTGGTGGTGTGATGTGGTGGTGGTGTATGTGATGTGGTGGTAGTGTGATGTGGTGGTGGTGTGATGTGGTGGTGTACGTGATGTGGTGGTGGTGTGATGTGGTGGTGGTGTACGTGATGTGGTGGTAGTGTGATGTGGTGGTGGTGTGATGTGGTGGGGGTGTATGTGATGTGGTGGTAGTGTGATGTGGTGGTGGTGTATGTGATGTGGTGGTAGTGTGATGTGGTGGTGGTGTATGTGATGTGGTGGTGGTGTGATGTGGTGGTAGTGTGATGTGGTGGTGGTGTATGTGATGTGGTGGTAGTGTGATGTGGTGGTGGTGTATGTGATGTGGTGGTGGTGTGATGTGGTGGTGGTGTATGTGATGTGGTGGTGGTGTGATGTGGTGGTGGTGTACGTGATGTGGTGGTAGTGTGATGTGGTGGTAGTGTGATGTGGTGGTGGTGTATGTGATGTGGTGGTAGTGTGATGTGGTGGTGGTGTATGTGATGTGGTGGTAGTGTGATGTGGTGGTGGTGTACGTGATGTGGTGGTAGTGTGATGTGGTGGTGGTGTATGTGATGTGGTGGTGGTGTGGTGTGGTGGTGGTGTATGTGATGTGGTGGTAGTGTGATGTGGTGGTGGTGTGATGTGGTGGTGGTGTGATGTGGTGGTGGTGTATGTGATGTGGTGGTGGTGTGATGTGGTGGTGGTGTACGTGATGTGGTGGTAGTGTGATGTGGTGGTAGTGTGATGTGGTGGTGGTGTATGTGATGTGGTGGTAGTGTGATGTGGTGGTGGTGTATGTGATGTGGTGGTAGTGTGATGTGGTGGTGGTGTATGTGATGTGGTGGTGGTGTGATGTGGTGGTAGTGTGATGTGGTGGTGGTGTATGTGATGTGGTGGTAGTGTGATGTGGTGGTGGTGTATGTGATGTGGTGGTGGTGTGATGTGGTGGTGGTGTGATGGGGTGGTGGTGTATGTGATGTGGTGGTGTACGTGATGTGGTGGTGTATGTGATGTGGTGGTAGTGTGATGTGGTGGTGGTGTATGTGATGTGGTGGTAGTGTGATGTGGTGGTGGTGTATGTGATGTGGTGGTGTATGTGATGTGGTGGTGTATGTGATGTGGTGGTAGTGTGATGTGGTGGTGGTGTGATGTGGTGGTGGTGTGATGTGGTGGTGTATGTGATGTGGTGGTAGTGTGATGTGGTGGTGGTGTATGTGATGTGGTGGTGGTGTGATGTGGTCGTGGTGTGATGTGGTGGTGGTGTATGTGATGTGGTGGTGGTGTGATGTGGTGGTGGTGTATGTGATGTGGTGGTAGTGTGATGTGGTGGTGGTGTCTGTGATGTGGTGGTAGTGTGATGTGGTGGTGGTGTATGTGATGTAGTGGTGGTGTGATGTGGTGGTGGTGTGATGTGGTGGTGGTGTATGTGATGTGGTGGTGGTGTGATGTGGTGGTGGTGTACGTGATGTGGTGGTGGTGTGATGTGGTGGTGGTGTGATGTGGTGGTGGTGAATGTGATGTGGTGGTGGTGTGATGTGGTGGTGTATGTGATGTGGTGGTAGTGTGATGTGGTGGTGGTGTATGTGATGTGGTGGTAGTGTGATGTGGTGGTGGTGTATGTGATGTGGTGGTAGTGTGATGTGGTGGTGGTGTACGTGATGTGGTGGTAGTGTGATGTGGTGGTGGTGTATGTGATGTGGTGTTAGTGTGATGTGGTGGTGGTGTGATGTGGTGGTAGTGTGATGTGGTGGTAGTGTGATGGGGTGGTGGTGTATGTGATGTGGTGGTGGTGTGATGTGGTGGTGGTGTGATGTGGTGGTGTATGTGATGTGGTGGTGGTGTATGTGATGTGGTGGTGGTGTACGTGATGTGGTGGTGGTGTGATGTGGTGGTAGTGTGATGTGGTGGTGGTGTGATGTGGTGGTAGTGTGATGTGGTGGTGGTGTGATGTGGTGGTGGTGTACGTGATGTGGTGGTGGTGTGATGTGGTGGTGGTTTATGTGATGTGGTGGTGGTGTATGTGATGTGGTGGTGGTGTGATGTGGTGGTGTATGTGATGTGGTGGTGGTGTGATGTGGTGGTGGTGTATGTGATGTGGTGGTGGTGTATGTGATGTGGTGGTGGTGTGATGTGGTGGTAGTGTGATGTGGTGGTAGTGTGATGTGGTGGTGGTGTGATGTGGTGGTAGTGTGATGTGGTGGTGGTCTGATGTGGTGGTGGTGTACGTGATGTGGTGGTGGTGTGATGTGGTGGTGGTGTATATGATGTGGTGGTGGTGTGATGTGGTGGTGGTGTATGTGATGTGGTGGTGGTGTATGTGATGTGGTGGTGTGATGTGGTGGTGTATGTGATGTGGTGGTGGTGTGATGTGGTGGTGGTGTATGTGATGTGGTGGTGGTGTATGTGATGTGGTGGTGGTGTATGTGATGTGGTGGTGGTGTATGTGATGTGGTGGTGGTGTATGTGATGTGGTGGTGGTGTATGTGATGTGGTGGTGGTGTATGTGATGTGGTGGTGGTGTAATGTGGTGGTGTATGTGATGTGGTGGTAGTGTGATGTGGTGGTGGTGTATGTGATGTGGTGGTAGTGTGATGTGGTGGTGGTGTACGTGATGTGGTGGTAGTGTGATGTGGTGGTAGTGTGACGTGGTGGTGGTGTATGTGATGTGGTGGTGGTGTGATGTGGTGGTGGTGTGATGTGGTGGTAGTGTGATGTGGTGGTGGTGTATGTGATGTGGTGGTGGTGTGATGTGGTGGTAGTGTGATGTGGTGGTAGTGTGATGTGGTGGTAGTGTGATGTGGTGGTAGTGTGATGTGGTGGTAGTGTGATGTGGTGGTAGTGTGATGTGGTGGTGGTGTATGTGATGTGGTGGTGGTGTGATGTGGTGGTAGTGTGATGTGGTGGTAGTGTGATGTGGTGGTGGTGTATGTGATGTGGTGGTGGTGTATGTGATGTGGTGGTGGTGTATGTGATGTGGTGGTGGTGTGATGTGGTGGTGGTGTATGTGATGTGGTGGTGGTGTGATGTGGTGGTGGTGTATGTGATGTGGTGGTGGTGTGATGTGGTGGTGGTGTATGTGATGTGGTGGTGGTGTGATGTGGTGGTGGTGTATGTGATGTGGTGGTGGTGTGATGTGGAGGTGGTGTATGTGATGTGGTGGTAGTGTGATGTGGTGGTGGTGTATGTGATGTGGTGCTGGTGTGATGTGGTGGTGGTGTATGTGATGTGGTGGTGGTGTGATGTGGTGGTAGTGTGATGTGGTGGTAGTGTGATGTGGTGGTGGTGTATGTGATGTGGTGGTGGTGTGATGTGTTGGTAGTGTGATGTGGTGGTGGTGTGATGTGGTGGTGGTGTATGTGATGTGGTGGTGGTGTGATATGGTGGTAGTGTGATGTGGTGGTAGTGTGATGTGGTGGTAGTGTGATGTGGTGGTGGTGTATGTGATGTGGTGGTGGTGTGATGTGGTGGTAGTGTGATGTGGTGGTAGTGTGATGTGGTGGTAGTGTGATGTGGTGGTAGTGTGATGTGGTGGTGGTGTATGTGATGTGGTGGTGGTGTGATGTGGTGGTAGTGTGATGTGGTGGTGGTGTGATGTGGTGGTAGTGTGATGTGGTGGTGGTGTGATGTGGTGGTGGTGTATGTGATGTGGTGGTAGTGTAATGTGGTGGTGGTGTATGTGATGTGGTGGTAGTGTGATGTGGTGGTGGTGTATGTGATGTGGTGGTAGTGTGATGTGGTGGTGGTGTATGTGATGTGGTGGTGGTGTGATGTGGTGGTAGTGTGATGTGGTGGTAGTGTGATGTGGTGGTAGTGTGATGTGGTGGTAGTGTGATGTGGTGGTGGTGTATGTGATGTGGTGGTGGTGTGATGTGGTGGTAGTGTGATGTGGTGGTGGTGTGATGTGGTGGTGGTGTATGTGATGTGGTGGTAGTGTGATGTGGTGGTAGTGTGATGTGGTGGTGGTGTATGTGATGTGGTGATGGTGTGATGTGGTGGTGGTGTATGTGATGTGGTGGTGGTGTGATGTGGTGGTGTACGTGATGTGGTGGTGGTGTGATGTGGTGGTGGTGTATGTGATGTGGTGGTAGTGTGATGTGGTGGTGGTGTATGTGATGTGGTGGTGGTGTGATGTGGTGGTGTATGTGATGTGGTGCTGGTGTATGTGATGTGGTGGTGGTGTATGTGATGTGGTGGTGGTGTATGTGATGTGGTGGTGGTGTATGTGATGTGGTGATGGTGTGATGTGGTGGTGGTGTGATGTGGTGATGGTGTGATGTGGTGGTGGTGTATGTGATGTGGTGGTGGTGTGATGTGGTGGTGGTGTATGTGATGTGGTGATGGTGTGATGTGGTGGTGGTGTGATGTGGTGATGGTGTGATGTGGTGGTGGTGTATGTGATGTGGTGGTGGTGTGATGTGGTGGTGGTGTATGTGATGTGGTGGTGGTGTGATGTGGTGGTGGTGTATGTGATGTGGTGGTGGTGTGATGTGGTGGTGGTGTATGTGATGTGGTGGTGGTGTGATGTGGTGGTGGTGTATGTGATGTGGTGGTAGTGTGATGTGGTGGTGGTGTATGTGATGTGGTGGTGGTGTGATGTGGTGGTGTATGTGATGTGGTGGTGGTGTATGTGATGTGGTGGTGGTGTGATGTGGTGGTGGTGTATGTGATGTGGTGGTGGTGTGATGTGGTGGTGGTGTATGTGATGTGGTGGTGGTGTGATGTGGTGGTGGTGTATGTGATGTGGTGGTAGTGTGATGTGGTGGTGGTGCATGTGATGTGGTGGTGGTGTGATGTGGTGGTGATGTATGTGATGTGGTGGTGGTGTGACGTGGTGGTGCTGTATGTGATGTGGTGATGGTGTGATGTGGTGGTGGTGTGATGTGGTGATGGTGTGATGTGGTGGTGGTAGTGTGATGTGGTGGTGGTGTGATGTAGTGGTGTATGTGATGTGGTGGTGGTGTGATGTAGTGGTGGTGTGATGTGGTGGTTGTAGTGTGATGTGGTGGTGGTGTGATGTGGTGGTGGTGTATGTGATGTGGTGGTGGTGTGATGTGGTGGTAGTGTGATGTGGTGGTGGTGTATGTGATGTGGTGGTGGTGTGATGTGGTGGTGGTGTATGTGATGTGCTGGTGGTGTGATGTGGTGGTGGTGTATGTGATGTGGTGGTAGTGTGATGTGGTGGTGGTGTGATGTGGTGGTGGTAGTGTGATGTGGTGGTGGTGTATGTGATGTGGTGGTGGTGTGATGTGGTGGTGGTGTATGTGATGTGGTGGTGGTGTGATGTGGTGGTGTGTGTTCTAAGGTGGTGGTGGTGTGTGTTCTAAGGTGGTGGTGTATGATGACGTGGCGGTGTATACTGAGATGGTAGTGCATGCTGTAGTGGTGGCGGCGTGTTTTGTGGTGAGCGTATGCTGTAGTGTATGTGGTGTGTGTGTGTTTGTGTGTGTGTGTGGTTTGTTTGCGTTTGTGTGTGTCAAAACAACTCTCATTCACTCTCCTGTATGGGTATATGTGTGCATTTGTAACGACATTACTATGTGTGTATGTGGTAGTGGTGTGTGAGTGCATTTGTAAAGACATTAGTATGTGTGTATGTGATAGTGGTGAGTGTGTGTATTTGTAATGTCATTTGTATGTGTGTATGTGATAGTGGAGAGTGTGTGTATTTGTAAAGACATTTGTATGTGTGTATGTATGTGATATTGGTGTGTGTGCATGTGTATGTGTATGTGTGCCTGTGTATATGTGTGCATTTGTAAAGACATTGTTATATGTGAATGTGATAGTGTTGGGTGGTGTATGCATGCGTGTGTATATGTGTGTCTCTGTATGTGTGCATTTGTAAAGACATTAGTATATGTGTATGTGATAGTGGTGTGTGCATGAGTATGTGCATGTGTGTCTGTGTATACGAGTGCGTTTGTAAGGAGATTTGTATGTGTGTATGTGTTGTGCGCATGTGTGTGTGTTTGTAAAGACATGTGTATGTGTGTATGTGTGTCTGTTTGTATGAGTGCGTTTGTTAAGACATTAGTATGTGTGAAGGTGATAGTGGTATGCTTGTGTGCGTGGGGGTTTGATGTGTATGTAAAGACATTAGTATATGTGAAGGTGATAGTTATGCATGTATGTGTGTATGTGATAGTGGTATGTGGGTGTGCGTTTGTAGATGTATGTAAAACAGTAGTATGTGTGAATGTGTGTGTGGTTATAGATGAGAAGTTTAGGAGTAGGTGAAAATGAAAGAGAAAATGGCAGAGATAACTGTATAGATAGAAGTGTATGGTGGTGGAGGTGGTGATGGTGGTGATGGTGGTGGTAGGGCTGTTGGTGAATGTGGTGGCGGCGGTAGAGCTGTTGGTGAATGTGGCGGTAGTGGTGGCGGTTGAGGTGGTGGATGTGGGGCGTTGGTGGGTGTGGTGGTATGGTGGTGGTGGATGTGGTGGTGGTGGAGGTGTTGGTGGTGGTGGCGGTGGAGGTGGTGGAGATGGTGCTGTTGGTGGTGGTGGTGGTGGTAGTGGTGGTGGTGGAGGTGGTGGTGGTGGTAGTGGTGGTGGTGGAGGTGGTGGTGGTGGTGGTAGAGCTGTTGGTGGATGTGGTGGCGGCGGTAGAGCTGTTGGTGAATGTGGTGGTGGTGGTATAGCTGCTGGTGAATGTGGCGGTAGTGGTGGCGGTTGAGGTGGTGGATGTGGTGCGTTGGTGGGTGTGTTGGTGGTGGTGGTGGTGTTGGATGTGGTGGTGGTGGAGGTGTTGGTGGTGGTGTCGGTGGAGGTGGTGGAGGTGGTGCTGTTGGTGGTGGTGGTGGAGGTAGTGGATGTGGTGCTGTTGGTGAATGTGGTGGTAGTGGAGGTGGGGGAGCTGGTGATGGCGGTGGATGTGGTGGTGGTGGAGGTGTTGGTGGCGGTGGTGGTGTGGGTAGGTTCGTGTTGTTGTTGTTGTTGTTGGTGGTGGTAGTGGAGCTGGTGGTGGTGGGTGTGGTCGTGGTGGTGGAGGTATTGGTGGTGGTGGCGGTGAAAGTAGGTTGGTGTTGTTGTTGTTGTTGGTGGTGGTGGTGGAGCTGGTGGTGGTGGTAGTGGAGCTGGTGGTGGTGGTAGTGGAGCTGGTGGTGGTGGTGGTGGTGGATGTGTTGGTGGTGGTAGTGGAGCCTGTGATGGTGGTGGTGGAGCTGGTGGTGGTCGATGTGGTGGTGGTGGTGGAGGTGGTGAAGCTGGTGCTATTGGTGGTGGTGGTGAAGGTTGTGGTGATGGAGGTGGACGTGGTGGTGGTGAAAGCAGTGTTGTTGATGGTGCTGGTGGTGGTGAAGGTAGGTTGTTGATGATGGTGGTGGAGGTAATATTGTTGATGCTGGTGGTGGGGAAGGTATTCTTGGTGATAGTGGACATGATTGTGGTGGTGGTGGTGGTGGTATTGGAGGTGGTGTTGTTAATGTAGATGGTGGTGGTAGTGGAGGTGGTGTTGTCAATGCAGATGGTGGTGATGGTTGAGTTGGTGGTGGTGTAGTGGTTGCAGTGGTGGTGATGGTGGTGGTTGTGGAATAATATTGTTGATGGTGGTGGCTGGAGGATTTAGTAGGAGCTAAACAGAGACACACACATAGAGAGAGGGGGAGAGAGATGAGAGAAAGGTGGGGGAAAGGGGGAGAGAGAGTAAGGTAGAGGTAGATAGATAGATACATAGAGAGTGAGAGAGAAATAGAGCGAAAGGGAGTGAAAAGGAGACAGAAATGTGATGAGGAAAATGCGAATGTATAAATGCCGTTGTTATGGTGGTGGTAGTGATGTTGGTGGTAGTGGTGGTGAAGGTGGTAGTGGTGTTGAAAGTGGTGGTGGTGTTGTTGGTTGTGCTTGTCGTGGTGGTTGTTGTGGTGATGGTGGTGATGATGGTGGTGTTGATTGTGATAAAGGTGGTGGTGGTGGTGTGGTGGTGACGATGGTGGTGTTGATTGTGATAAAGGTGGTGGTGGTGTGGTGGTGACGATTGTGATGAAGGTGGTGGTTGTGGTGATGATGGTGGTGTAGAGGAATTAGAGTAAAATGTGGAGGAGAGGGATGAAGAAATGAGAGTAATAGTTGTAGCAAAATGAAGAAAATTGATTTGAGAGAGAGATAGAGCTAGATATAAATATTTATATATATATTAAGATTGGTGCTCTGAAATAGCGATGTATACATGAATGTATGTATAGTATATTTGGCAATATATCGTATGTTTAATTAAAAACATTTTGAAGACCATACGCTATCGGTTTTAAAGTAGTGACTATGTCACTTACTTCTTTTCGGCGAAAGAAGGGAGAGAAGCTGACAGACTGTTTCCCGCTGTTGACGATCATCAGAGCCACGCACTCCTCGCTTTCGCCGAAAATTATAGAAGCTGGATTCTTATGGAATTCCAGTAATAATCAGGAGCTGATTTTACAGAGCGATTGCCGGTCCAGCAAAAATTAGGTATTAGGATTGGTGCTCTGAAATAGCGATGTGTACATGAATGTATGTATAGTATATTTGGCAATATACCGTATGTTTAATTAAAAACATTTTGAAGACCATACGCTATCGGTTTTAAAATAGCGACTATGCCACTTACTTCCTTTCGGCGAAAGAAGGGAGAGAAGCTAACAGTCTGTTTAACGCTGTTGGCGATCATCAGAGCCACGCACTCCCCGTATATTGCCAAATATACTATACATACATTCATATATATATATATATATATATATATATATATATATATATATATATATATATATATATAGAGAGAGAGAGAGAGAGAGAGAGAGATAGATAGTTAGATACATAGATAGATAAATTATTTAGAGAAGGAAAGACAGTAGAAAAGAAGGTGGAGGAGGTATAAGGAACAGTATAGTTGGAAGGTTGACATAAATGTAAGCGTTAGAGTAGACTAACAATAGGATGTGGGTATATGTCTGTCTGTATGTATGTATTTATACATACATATACCCATATTATATATATATATATAGAGAGAGAGAGAGGTAGAACACTGGTAATATCCGTAGTGGTAGAGCACTCAGTCCATGTGACGTAGAAGTAGTAACACAACAGTTAGTTCAGCATACCGAGAACAATTGTTTCACCTTATGCGGATCTTCAGCTCGGACACGATTACCTGTACACACACAGATATATATATATAATATAAAGATTTACATATACATAAACATAAAGTCATAGATAGAAATGGAGAGGAAATGGTATATATTTTATCTAATAATTCTAAAGACATGATTTATGATATATATATATGCTCCTTCTACCTGGAGTTGCGACTGATAGATAGTATTAGCAATTGGAAAGACCAACGGAAACATTGTTCCCTCGGTCCGATTTGACGAAAGTCGATCGTCTTTTTTCTTTTATATATATATATATATATATATATATATATATATATATATATATATATATATGATTTCAAATAGCCTTGCGCATATATCAACTCGTCAAATGATATAAACAACAGGATAGCACAACCATGGTCTGCTGTAAACTCGCTAGATATGGTGTGGAAATCTATCATAATCACAAAAATATATGTTAGATTATTCAAAGCTACAGTGGAATCAATCTTATTGAATTCCTGTGAATCATGGTCTGAGACAATATCTATCACGAAATCTTTAGATGGTTGCTACATACGAATGCTAAGAAGGATAAAAGAATATCAAAATTCACGAACAAAATTCTCTACGGTAACCTTTCGCTTATTAGCCACACCCTCCTTGTCAGGTGTCATAAGAGGTAACGAATCTACTACAACACTTTTATTATGGGAGCCTACTACGGTTATATCTGTATAGCTTTCACTCAGGTGCCGTTCGTGATGTTGTGTGTTCAGTACGCCTTGTGCTTATTTGTGCCTTATAACTGGTATGTGTTACTGAAGTTAGTAGTGTATGTATGCCTAATAGTAGCAAATGTTCTTATCCTCTGAGGCCATGTGAGGGTTTAAAGTTAAAGTATATTTTATAGTTTTATATATCCTGTGTCTACACAATGTAACGAGTTCGGTCTTCTTGTTGAGTAGCTTTCCATTAAAGAACAGTATGTTTATGGTTTCCTCGGAGCAGAAGTTGCACGGCGAACGGTTTGGTCAGGATAGACCATTGCAAATTGAAAGGTGTAATTTTTCACGTATCGGTCGAAGATATCGTGGCATTTTCCGAGTTGGGTTTCGAAAACTGTCCTGATGCTGGTAAATCCTGTTTTCAATTCACAAGTCATAAGACCAATGTATGGTTTGTTGGAGTGGTTTGTTATAACGTTGCATATATATATATAATATTTTTCTTGCTATTTGGTGTATGTGTGTGTTACGATGGAGTTGAGTTTCGCTCGGTTTGAAGAAGTGTTATTTGAATCGAAGTTAGCGGTAACACTGTAAGAAAGTGTAACAGTGTTTCTGTTGAATATATTCTGATAAGAGTGTTACAGAGTGAACTGCTTTGTCTTTAAGAAGTGTAAAGAATATCTTAGTTATTGATGTGGCGACCTCGGCCTTGAATGGTGGGTTGAACAAACTAATGTCTCGGTACAGCAGTGCCTGCTGGGTTCTCTATTGGTTGTGGGGTGGTAAATTAATTTAGCATTGAATCTACTCTAATCTAGGGCTGCATTATAGTATGGGCATGTTTGCTAAAAAATAGTTCATTAGTCGAGATGCAGGTGATTCACAGGAATATGTTTTTAACCGAATTGTTTATAGCAGCCCTCGGTTGGTTAGATTGTCTATTTGTGTAGTGGGGTGTATCGTTTGGTTTCTCCAGGTTGAAATTTACATCCCAAAAGTTCGTACTTGTGGGTAATGTTTGGATGGTTATATTTGAAACCTAATTCTTTGAGAAAATGTATGAGACCCTTTCGTACGATGTCTATGTTGCTGGGGTTGAAGTCGATGAGAATGACTGGTCTGTCATCTCGGTAAAGACCCCCCCCCCCCAGGAAGTAAACCATTCTCTCATTTATCTAGAGTATGTATATGTTAAACAAGTCTGATACTTCCGTTCTATCAAAAACTCTATTTTGTTTTCTCATCTTTATATATATAAAAGCGAGGATGTGTGTATGTCTGTGTACAACTTTGCATGCTTAAGGATTTCACAATTACCAACAGAATTTGACCAAATTGTCTGTGCACGTTGCACAGGTAGCTAACATTGTCACATCACAAACATTTTTCAAATCGACCCATGTTGAGCAATAAAACATCGATATCAAAATTATCGGTAGAAAAATTGATGCAAGGGAGATAACAAACTTTATTGACAATCCTTATTAAAAAGGGAGATAACCTTTGCAAGACATACGGGATTGCAGTGATGTTATGGATACAGATGGACACATAGCAATTGATCACATCTGCAATGTAGTTGAAACTGTCGATGATCTCAAGGCAAGTGTATTCCTGAACTTGCGTGATAACTATACGAATCTTGATTGGCTATGTGAAAGAGCCATTCTTGCATCCCAAAATATCACGGTTAGCTGTATTAATGATCAGCTTCTTCAGCTTCTTCCTGGATGTCCATGGATATATAAATCTCTTGATACTGTATGTGATCCACAGGATGCGGTCAATTATCCAGTTGAATTTCTAAATTCTTTAAATCCTCCTGGTTTACCTCCTAATACATTGGTTCTGAAAGAGGAAACGCCAGTTATTTTGCTGAGAAATATCACTCCTCCAAACCTATGCAATGGTACACGCATTGTGGTTAAAAAACTGTCTCCAGTTAGTATTGACGCTACCATTCTATCCGGATATGGTAAAGGCGAGGATGTAATAATAACAAAAATTAGCCTGACTACATCAGGCGTGGATACTCCCTTCTCCTTTCGCCGAACCCTATTTCCCCTTCGTGTTGCCTTTGCGATGTCCATAAACAAGTCGCAAGGTCAAACTCTGTCCGTCGCTGGAATTCACTTGGATGAAACTTGCTTTTCGCACGGACAATTCTACGTTCCCTGCTCACGAGTTGGCAGTCGAGATAATCTCTTTGCGTTTGTTCCGAAAAGAAAAACAAGGAATATCGTCTATCCTGAAGTGCTTTAGTGTTAACAAAAAAACTTATTACAGCTCTGCCTTGACTTCACCTTACTCATTACAAAACATACCAATGAATATGTCATGCAGGATATTTTGGATTATAAGTTAAACATTTAACCATACACAGCAAAGGATGCTTTCAAAGAATAGATTTTCTGTTATTCTACTCTCATTGTCTTTTTGTTTGTATACAACTCTGCTTTCATTACAACTTTTTGTACTTTAGCAAAACTGCCTGTTTTTCACAGATTTGCAACGTGTATTGTCTTTAATCATTTGTATAACTACATCCTGTTCAGTGTTTTCCTTCATTATCAGCATAGTTTTATGTGTACAAAGATTGCACTAAATATTCGTTTGCATTAATTATTGAAGACTTCTGCTTATTTTGACAGGTTGGGACAAATAATGTTCTTCTTTTACTTCCTAGCTCTATATTCTTAGCATAATTTCAAACCTCAAGCAACGCCGGGTAAATCTGCTAGTTAATATATAAAAATGTTGGGACGAATTTATCAATTTGAGAACTTCTGAAATAGTGGAAGCCACAAAAGTGACAATAATAATTACAAAACGACAACTGCAACATTAACAGCAATATTAACAGCGACGACGGCGGCGTCAACGACAAAAACAACACCATCACCAATGTCACCACAACTATCGCCACCACCGATCACCTCAGCCACTTCCACCACCAGTCCCAGCACTACCACTACCACCACCATAGATACTAGAAACTAAAACTGCACCCCATCCCCATATCCAATAGAACTAGTGAAATGATTTAAACCATAATTCTACAGTTCAGCGAGTATCGTCTGGCTGCCGTGAATGTAAATTATTCAACTATTTGCAAGACTTGTCACTTTAATAAAATATAAAATATAGTTAATGTTCTCTCAAATTATTTCAACATCAACCACTTATATATATATATATGTATTCTAACTGAACACTTTAGTTCAACTGGCTTTGCTCTTGTTATTCTATAAAGCAAAATAGCTAAGTCGTTCGTTTCCCAGCCATAAATCCGGCGTTCGATGCCACTGCGATGATATCTTCTCAAACTATTTCCCCATTTCCCCATCTAAAAGTTTAAAGTCATTCTCGAGGCAGGTGCTTATCCCGGTTTCCGCGGCATAAAGCGATAGAAAATACATGATTCCTCTCCGGACAGGACGCCTGTCCACCGCAGGTATTGCTGGTACTCACTTTTAGCTGAGTATACTGGAGCCACATAAAATAAATTGTTTTGCTCAATAACACAACACATAACCCAGTCCAGGAACCGAACCCAAGACATTATGATCGTAAGTCTAACACCCTTATCACTAGGTCGCTAATATAGTCCAACGTAAAGGCGGCCAATTGGGAGAGTATTAAGGTGTTGGGAAGAATGTTATGCAGTCAGTATTTATTCTGACACTCAGAGCACTATGTTCAAATCCTACCTTTCCTTCTTTTGAGGTCGATAAATAAAGTGCCAGACAAATACTGAATCGATTTTTCCGCTCTATATCCCCATCTTCGTTTAAACCAGCTATGTAAAAAGCAAAGAAAGGTGCATTCACATTGCGGCTTCAACAATCTTCACACACTGTAGACAGGTAAAACAAAAGAAACAGTTCAATTCAACTGTTGCTCTACTATTATTGTTATTGCTCTTAGGGTGGTGGACTGCCAGTATCGGCAGAGCGTCGGTCACCATGTTTTGCGACTTACGAGATTTTTACATTTTGAGTTCAAATCCCGCTGAGGTTAGCTTTGCCTTTCATCCTTACAAGTTCGATAAAATAAAGAACCAGTAACGCAATGGTGTCAATTTAATCAACATTCCCCCGCCCCCAAAATTGTTGGACTTGTGCCTATATTAGACACCATTATTGTAATTGCTAAAGTAACTTCATAATTCGGTCAGGCTTGAACCCAATAACAATAGCAATTACAATAATTGTTTCTACTTTTAGCACAATTATTCCAAAGTACCAGTAATACACTGGAATAATTGCTGGCCTTGTGCCAAAAGTAGAAACAATTATTGTAATTGCTATTGTTATTGGGTTCAAGCCTGACCGAATTATGAAGTTACTTTCGCAATCAATACGTCCTGGGTTCGATCCCACTTCGGTGCATGTTGGATAGGTGTTACGTATCAGAACTTCTGATATTATTGGAAATGTTTGAAAGTTCGTAAGATTGACAGTAGCTGTAATTCAATATATAAGTACTAGGGGACGTTATATATTTATTTATTTATTTATTTAATCAATTTAAATGTCCGTATGGAGTTAGTAAGCCATGACAAACTACAGGTAGTATCTTGTACTTCTTACAGTTAAGAAACATAAAATAAGATATAGAAAGATAAGTGAATATAAAACTAAATATATAATTAATGATTGACTAAAATACTTTTAAAACTCTACCACACTATGGCGGCAGTCGAATCTCTGAAACCAGCTAAAGAATAGAATTGTGTATGTGTGTGTATATATGTGTCTGTGTATGTGTGAATGTGTGTTGGCACTACGTCAGTTTCGACGGTGAGTGTTGCAGTCGTTTGATCAACAGAACATCTTGCTTGTGAAATGAAAGTTCAAGTGACTAAGCATTCGGATGACATGTGTAAACTCAACACAGTTCTTAGGGAGATTCAGTGTGAAACAGTATGTGACTAGGTCGGTACTTACCTTGAAATACAGGTAAAATTCAGATGTTCCAGTTGAGTGGACTGTTTTAACATAAAATAAAATGACACTCTTAAGAACACTACGCATTACTGAGAACCGAACACATAATCTTACCATCGTATGCCATACATCCTTACCACTATAGCACGAGTCTTCACAAAAGAATAAATAAATCGCCATTGAAATATTTAATATCATTCCAACATAAAACATTGATTCATCTTGCCAATTGCATTAAGTGTACACGTGTCTATGGAATAATCAACCACTTACACATTAATTTACGAGTTGGAAGTTTAGTTTGTCAAACAACTGAATGCTCATCGTGGAAACCGTTGGAGGAACCATAACCATTGACTGTGTGTTGCTTCTCTATCGTCTGTGAAATCTAATATCTTTCTACCATAAAAGGAAGTACAGAAGTCAATAAGGCTGTCTACATAAGCAAAGAACTAACAGACAGAATTAATCAAATATCTTCGCTGCACTCCAACAAACGATATTCAATAATTTAACAATGTCGTTTCAGAAAGGGTTAGAAATCTTTCTTTTTAATATTCATCTTTCTTCTTCTTCTTTTTCTTCTTCTTTTTCTTCTTCTTCTCTCTATATATGTATATATGCATTCTTTTATTTCGCTTGATCATCATTAGATGAATGTGTCTCAAACAGCAGGCATTGTGTTTTCGTTGGAAACATTTTATAGCGAGTCATATATACATGTGTGTGTGTGTGTGTGTGTGTGTGCGTGTGTGCCTGTGTATGTGTGTGTGTGAGCGCGTGTATGTGTGCGTGCGTGTGTGTGTATTTTTGCATCTCTGCGTTTGTCTTGTCATTCCTTGAATTGTATATATATATACATGTATATATATATATATAATAAAAAATTGAACAGGGACAGAACAGAGAGGCAGTACGACAAATGTTTATTAGATTCACGCTCAGGAGAGTGGGGGGTAGGTGGAGGACGACGTTTCGGGCATAAGCCCTTCTTCAGGTAAGAGTTCAAAAGGTGTGTAGGGGAGTGGTGGAGAGACATATAGCGAAAGGAAACGGTGCGAATGAAAAATTAAAAATTAACAAATAAAGACAAAAATATAATAAATAATAAATAAAAATAAAGCATGATCAAAATACAAGGAATGAGAACATTTAAAAATAAAGGCATGATCAAAATAAACTGAAATTAAAAGGGGGGTAACAGGTGGTGGAAGGGTGTGGGGTGAGTAGAGGTGGAGGCGGGTGGAGTGGGGAGAGGGAGACGGGGTGTCCGAGCGGGGAGGGCTGAAGGTGGTGTGTGTGGTTAGGTGTGCGTGTGTGTGTGTGTGTGTATGTGAAAGTGAGGGTTGGGGGAAGAACGGGGTTGCATGTTCAGGAAGGTGTGTGTGGGGGGTGTTTTTGTGTGTCGGAGGGTCTGTGCGTGTGTGGATAGGGGGTGGGGGGAGAGGAATCAGGGGGCTGAGGGTGTAAATATGTGGTGGGAAGCACGTGTGTGTGGTGGTTTAAGCGTGTTGTGGGTGTGGGTGGCGTGTGGATAAAAAAATTTGTTTTGGGATGTGTGTGTGGGTGAGTTATATAGGTGATGGTGTTAGAGGATGGTTGAAAAGTGGTAAGTTACACGGATGTATGGAGATTTTGGTTGGAAGTCAAAACGCGTGTGGGTAATCCAAGAAGCGGTGGTCGGAAGAGGAGAGATGTGGGGTGCGCGCGCAACAGGAAGTGGTCAGCAGTGGAAGTGCTGTGGTCAGTGGGTGCTGAGACAGTGGTCGGAAGGGCATAGCAGCAGTCAGCGGAATGGTAGGGAGGCGAGGATGGGTAGGTGTGAGAGTTGGAGTGAGGAGGGTGTGTGTGTGTGTGTGTGTGTGTGTGTGTGTGTGTGTGTGTATTAGTAGGGGTGTTAGTGGGATGTGTGAGTGTGGAGTGGGGAGAGAAGGGTGTGTGTGGTTCTATGGAGGGAGTGTGGTGTACTGGTGTGTGTGTAGTTTGGTGAGGAGGTGTTAGTGGGTGTTAGTAGACGGGAGGTGGGGAGGGGTGGAATGCAGGTGTGAGTGGGGGTTAGTGGGGGTAGGGTGTGTAGAGTTGGTGGTGTACGAGGGTGTGTGGGTACGTGTGCGTGGGGTTGGAGGGTGTTAGTGATGTTAGTTGCGTGTGGGGTGGGTGGTGTAAATGTGTGCGTGTGATAAGGAGGGGGGAGGAGGAGAAGAGGGGAGGGAAGGGATGTTAGTATGTTAGTTGGGGAAGGGTGGTTAGATGAGGGGTGGAGTGGGGGTGTTAGTATTGTTAGTGTGGGGTGGGCGGTGAAAAGGAGGGGTGTGTTAGTGGTGTTAGTGGGGGATAAGTGGGGGAAGGGGGCGGTCGAACGCTAAAGGAATAAGGGTGGGGAGTTCAGGCCGGGGGGGGGGGGTCTGTAAGATGAAGATAGTACGTTGTTCGACCGTGAGGCGATGGGCGGGTGTTCCGTGGCACTGGAGTAGACCACAGACTGTGAGATGGTGTGTGGAGTGTCCAGGGCCACCAAAGTGGCGGACGATGGGGGAACTGCCCCCGAGACGAATGTCCCGGAGGTGCTCCGTGACTCGGTCCTCCAGGCGGCGTCCCGTCTGTCCGACATAAGTCGCGCTGCACCTCGTGCAACGAAGTCCGTAGACTAGGTTGGAGGAGGTGCAGCGGAAGGCATGCCGGACCGAGAGAGGGTGGCCGTTGGGACCCTGGAAGGTGGTGGTGTTGGTGATGTGGGGACAGGTGTTGCAGCGGGGCCTAGAACAGGGGAAGGAACCGGGGGGGGGGAACGGAGCGTGGGTTGGGGGGTAGGGAGCTGTGGACGAGGAGGGTGCGGAGATTGCGTGCGCGTATGAAGGAGGGGAGTGGTGGGGTTGGGAAGATGTGGGAGGTGGAGGGGTCGGACTGGAGGTGTCGGAAGAGGCGGCGGATGGTGCGGTGGAGGGGTGGTAGGTGATGGGGAAGGGGAGACGGTGGGTGGGTGTGCGGTGGCGTGGGGTGAGGGTGGTAGAGCGGGAGATAGCACGGGCGCGGGTGAGAGCGGTGTGGACGAGAGAGGGGGGGTAACCTCTGCGGATGAAATGGCTGACTAGGGAAAGGGCTTGGGACTCGAAGTCAGCATCTCGGCTACAGAGGCGGCGGATCCTGAGAAGTTGGGAGTAGGGAATGGAGAGTTTAGTGTGGGTGGGGTGGGAAGAGGTGAAGTCGAGGTAAGAGTGGGAGTCGGTGGGTTTGAAGAAGGCGGAGGTGACGAGGGAGTGGTGGGAGGGGTCGAAGGCGACGGAGATGTCCAAGAAGTGGACGTGGGTGGTGGAGATAGAGGTGGTGAAGTGGAGGGAGGGGTGGAAGGAGCAGAAGAAGGAGAGAAAGGAGTCGAGCTGTACTCGGGTGAGGGTCGTGGCTCCGATACAGTCGTCAATGTAACGACCGTACAGTTCGGGCGTGGGGCCGGTGTACTGGGCAAAGATTTGGGCCTCAACATGGCCAACAAAAAGGTTGGCATAGTTCGGGCCCATTCTTGTGCCCATGGCTACCCCCGTGACCTGTTGGTAAAACTCACCCGAGAAGGAGAAACAATTTAGGGTGAGGACCAGCTCGGCGAGGCGAAGGAGGGTGGGGGTGGAGGGAATGGGGGAGGGGCGAAGGTCGAGGTAGTGTTTGAGGGCGCGAAGGCCGTCGGCGTGGGGGATGACGGTATAGAGGGACTTGATGTCTAGGGTGAAGAGGAATGGCTGAGGGCCGGGTAGGTAGGTGAAGGAGTCGAAAAGGCGCAGGGCGTGGTTGGTGTCAGAGATGTGGGAGGGGAGGGTGGTGACAAGGGGGGCGAGGAGGGAGTCGAGAAAGGCGGAGATGAGTTCGGTGGGGCAGTTGCAAGCGGAGACGATGGGACGGCCGGGGTTGTCGGGTTTGTGCAGTTTGGGGAGGAAGTAGATGGTGGGGGTGCGGGGTGTGCGGACGATGAGGTGGGAAGCGGTGGGGGGAGGAGGGAGGAGGCGATAAGGTCTTTGATGGTGGAGGAGACTTGCTGTTGGTAGAGGGGGGTGGGATCGGAGGGTAGAGGGCGGTAAAAGAGGGGGTTACAGAGCTGCCTGAGGGCTTCGGCCTTGTAGAGGTCCGCGCGCGACACCACCACGGCGCCTCCCTTGTCCGCCGGTTTGATGACGATGTCATCTCGGCTACGGAGGGAGCGGAGAGCGAGGAGTTCGCCCCGTGAGATGTTGTGCCGTTTGGAACGGTGGCGGAAGTCGAAACGATTTACTGCGCTACGGCTGGTTTCGACGAAGGCGTCCAGGGTGCTAAATTGCCCTGGGGCCGGCGTCCAAGAAGATGGTCGTCGGCCCAGGGCGAGAAACGGGTCTGGGGCGTCCGGAGCCGGTGGCGTTTGACCGAAATGTGCCTGTAGCTTAGTGCGTCGCACGAATCGCTCGACTTCCGTTCGGGTGCGGAACTCGTCGCTGAGCGGAGTGTGGGGTATGAAGCGAAGGCCTCTACTAAGGAGTGAGCGCTCAGGTGCGGAGAGGGGGAGGTCAGGGGGTATGGTGACAACATATATATATATATATATATATATATATATATATATATATATGTTTACGTGTGTGTGTGTATGTGGGCATGTATGTGCGCGTATGTATGTATGTATATGCTGTTTTTATCAAACGGGAGAAAAAATACTTAATGCCACAGCGAATGTGATAGTTTATTTAGACAGATCTCGTAGCCTGTTGCTCTACATATTTTACTTCCACGACATTACAAAGGTTCAAAACCTGCGACACCATTATAGCGAGCAAAACTGCCACCGAGGGGTCAGATTCAGAAGTTACTGAACCTTAAATGACCACAATTTTATATAAACTTTTATCACCAAATTAAATATGTTATCATTTCTGCGATCAATAGATGAACCACTAATCATTTTGCCGCAAGCTGCGATGAAAACTGTATGGTGTTATGAGCTGTATTATACTTTCACGTAGGTGTATGTGGACTGTGTAGTGGAAAATACAGATTTAGTAATTTTCTTAGTTTGATCAGAGAAAGATTTGTCAACAGTTAAGTTTGTCAGCTTACCAAACTGTAAGTTGAATTTATTTTCTTTGAGAGAATGGGATGCATAAGATAAGAAGTAGTTACTCGTTTTAGAGCTAGACTAAGGTGCTAAATACCCAGACACTTATTGTAGGGATAGCCTGTAATTAAATGCCCAGGTACATATTGTAGGGCTAGTCTGTGGTGCTAAATGCCCAGGTACACATTGTAGGGCTAGTCTGTGGTGCTAAATGCCCAGGTACACATTGTAGGGCTAGTCTGTGGTGCTAAATACCAAGGTACACATTGTATGTCTAGACTAAGGTGTTAAATTCCCATGTACATATTGTAGAGCTTGACAAGGGTGCTAAATATCCTAACACTGCTTCTGCAAGAAAAAGAGGGGGGTGGGGTGGTCGAAGCAAGAAAATCGGAGTCCGGGTAGGGATAACGGAAGGTAAGGTGTGTGTATATGTGTAGATGTAAGTTCGAGAGTCTGGAAGGAGGCGAGTCTATGTGAATGTAGGTTTTGAAAAAACATTGTTTGTGTGTTGGGGTGGAGTATAAGTCTGTGCGTGTATAGTCCCTGTATGGGAGTTGGTGTGTATGTCTGGATGTGTGTGGATGGAGGGGGCCGGATGGGATGAGATGAGAACGTGTCAAATCCGGAGGCGGTGTGGGGTGAAGTGTGGGTATATGTGTAGATGTGCGTGTGTGTGCTTGTGTGTGTGTATGGTTAAAAGAAGGCGATGCGTGGTGTGTCTGTAGGTGAGGTGGGTTCGTGTAAGGTGCTTAGTTGCGCATGTACGGAAATGGTGCAAGTCATATATATATATATATATATAGGAAAAGAGTCAGGACCCCGACGGCTGAGCCCCGGCCGTTTCGTTAGCTAGATCCGAACTCCCCCCCTTTCTCTGTCTCTCTCTCTCCATCAATATATATATATATATATGCAGAAACAGTCAACAGAAATAACAAAACAAACGAGACAGTACAATGAAGAAATATATTATTAGTTTTACGCATGATAAAGTAGGGAAAAGGAAAAGAGTCAACTTTTCGGGGGTTAGTTCTTCATAAGTAAACAGAAGAAATTAGAGAATAAAAAGATAAAGCAGATTGTGCTGTGGCAGAAATGAAATAAGTTTTCTTGGAGAAATACCAGCTCTGTTCAGGTCGACACACACACACACACACACACACACACACACACACACACACACACACACAGATATATATATATATATATATATATGCATATATATTTAGAATTAGAATTTATCTTCGACCATAGCTGTATACAGATATGTATTGGAATTTCGTATTTCTAAAGAAAAAAAAATATATATATAAATATGTGTGTGTATGTATATATATGTATATATATATATATATATACATATATATATATATATGTATATATATATATATACTGTATATATATGTATATATGTATATATATGTAGATATATATATATATACTGTATATATATATGTATATATGTATATATATATATATATATATATATATATATATATATATATATATACATATGTGTAAATATGTATATATATATGTGTGTGTGTGTGTGTATATGTATGTGTGTGTGTATGTGTGTATGGATCCTTCCATGTTCAGCACGTCATTACTTACTCTTCGATAAATTAATGGATTCTTTTAAATCGATAATGGTTTATATCAGCTACTGTTGCTTACCTTTGAACTGAAGTCTTTCAATTAACACCAATTTATAACTGATACGTTTTCTGTCTGAATAGCACGAAGTAAATAGAAACACCATGACACAGCAATAACAACAACAACAATAAGTAGAAGAACACCACCACAACCAGCACAGCCACCACTACCAGCACACCAGCACCAGCACCACCTCCAGCAGCAGCAGCAGCAGCAGCAGCAGCAGCAGCAGCATCACCAGCTCCAGCACCACCACCACAAGCACCACCTCCACCACCACTAGCACTACAAGCACCAGCACCAGCATTACTACAACCACGACGACGACGACCACCACCCCCACTACCACAAGCACCACCACCACCACCACCAGCAGCATCACCAGCTCCAGCACCACCACCACCACCACCACCACTAGCACTACGAGCACCAGCACCAGCACCATCACCAGCATTACTACAACCACGACGACGACGACGACGACCACCACCACCACCACCACCACCACTACCACAAGCACACCACCACCAACACCCCCAGCAGCAACACCAGCACCACCAGCAGCAGCAGCGCCACCACAACCAGCAGTACTACCGCCACTCCTACAAGCACCATCACCAGAACCAGCACCGCCACCACAACCAGCAGTACTACCGCCACTACTACAAGCACCATCACCAGAACCAGCACCGCCACCACAACCAGCAGTACTACCGCCACTACTACAAGCACCATCACCACAACCAGCACCGCCACCACAACCAGCAGTACTACCGCCACTACTACAAGCACCATCACCACAACCAGCACCGCCACCACAACCAGCAGTACTACCGCCACTACTACAAGCACCATCACCAGAACCAGCACCGCCACCACAACCAGCAGTACTACCGCCACTACTACAAGCACCATCACCAGAACCAGCACCGCCACCACAACCAGCAGTACTACCGCCACTACTACAAGCACCATCACCACAACCAGCACCGCCACCACAACCAGCAGTACTACCGCCACTACTACAAGCACCATCACCAGAACCAGCACCACCACCACAACCAGCAGTACTACCGCCACTACTACAAGCACCATCACCAGAACCAGCACCGCTACCACAACCAGCAGTACTACCGCCACTACTACAAGCACCATCACCAGAACCAGCACCACCACCAGCAACACCATCACAACAACAAATCGGAAAACTACCTGAACTACATCTGAAAACAACAAGCAAAGCAACTCTGATTGAATCCTCGTTCTAGTTATCCACATAAAAAGACATTTCGTTGATCAATGATTATAGTCGTTCGCAATGGCTGATTGGCTTTTATTTGATACGTTGAAAAATATCCATAGAATTTTTTGGCTTTTGGAAAGCTTTGATAATTTCCAGAAGAAACGGAAGTAGTTTTATACAGGACAAGATATGTCCATTTGCCATTCTGACACTCTCAAAAGGATAAAACTATATATTTTATCTCTCTATAATTGATTTGGTTTTGAGGATGAAATAAAGTAAGGTGGTGGCGTTAGTGGTAGTAGTGGTAGAGGTAGTGGTGGTATAAAACAGAGCGACGGTGGAGGTGGAATAAAGGAAGAAAAGAAGGAAGAAGGAAGGAAGGAAGGCAGAAATCAAAGTATAATAAAATAAACAAAATTTGCTAAAATAATGTAAAATGTTGTAAATTGTTTTAATGAGGCTTTTGAAAAGTGTTAACTATTCTCTCTCAGTTTTACCACACACACACACCACATATATATATATATATATATATATATATGCATACACATACACTCATCCACACACAAAAAACGTACACGCACACACATATATATATGCAGACAGACATACATATACATGCATATACATACATGCATGCGCACATATATAATTATGTACACACACACAAACACACACACATATACACACACACACACATATACACACACACACACATATATATATGATGCAGACATTTATAAACAAAAGCATTAAGTTTCTCCCCAATAGGGAAATAGTTTTCAATGTCTATTTTTTCTAAGATATATCTTTGAAAAACAAAAATCTATTCAGATATTAGTCACGTTTTATGGAAACCATCATCACCACCACCAACAACACAAACACCAACAACAGCACAAACACCACCACCAACAGCAGCAACGACAACAAACACCAACATGCTTTCCAACAAAAACACTATCTACAACAACAGCAACAACGACAACAAAATCAACAGCAGTAACAACAACAACAGCGACAACAAAAGTGAAACAGTTTTAGTAAATTAAACAATAATATAACAAGGTTTTAGTCTTTGAGCAGAACCTTTCGTACTAAATTTGTGAGAAATATTTGTTTATTGTGCCAACACGTCCTATTTAATGTAATGGAGGTATCACTTAATATACTACGTGGCAATGAAACTAAAACACATTATACCATTTTATGGGAAAAGTAAGTTTGGTGGTGCTGATGTAGGGTGGGGCGTCTTGTGCGGAAAGGGTTGTGGTTTTGGCTTTGGATGTTTTTGTTGCTCGCTGTAAAGTAATAACCCATTTGTGACTTTACATGATAGGAAAGTTTTCACTCTCCCTCTCTCTATCTCTGTCTATGTCTCTAAATCTCTATCTCTATTTTTATTTCTATCTCTATCACTCTGTTCAAGTGCTCTCCTTTTTTATTTATATGTGTGTACATCTATGCATTCATGTGTACATTTGAGTGTATAGATATATACTCATATATTGCTACTTCAGTCGTCAGAAATGCAATATATATATATATTGTTCGTAAAATCTAGCCAGTGATTCTTTCCTGACGTCATTCTAGCCACATGCCCATAGTACCGGAGTTGTGATTTCTCAATTCGGAGAAGTATCGGCTTTACCCGGAGCGACTCTCAAATGTGTGTCCTGGCAACGACTGCATCAAAAGCTAAGGGCCATTGTCTTGTTTGTTGTGTGTGTGTGTGTGTGTGTGTGTGTGTGTGTGTGTGTGTGTGTGTGTGTGTGTGTGTGTGTGTGTGTGTGTGTGTGTGTGTGTGTGCGCGTGCGTGCGTGCGTGTGTGTAAATATATATCACGTTGATCACCTTGACCGACCAGTCTGTCGGGCGCCAATATATATATATAGTGGTTAGAGCATATATATATATATATATATATATATATATTTAATATAGAAATGTCTTCTACAAAACTAGAAATACTTCGTTGTATATATATATATATATATATATATATATATATATATATATATATATATATATATATACATATACATATATATATATATATATATATATATATATATATATATATACAACAAACAGGACAATGGCTCTTGATGGATTCGTAAGACCCGATATCAACAAGGATGTGAAAATGAGACCATGAATAGTAAATCAATTTCTTGACATAAATATATCATGCTCTGCTATATAGAATTGAGTACTCATTTCAACAAATTTCACTTAATGCCGTAGTAGGAAACACTGCAGGGACCGCATATCTATCTGTCTCTGTTCTTTGTATAAACTGAAGACCTCAATAACAAATTTTAAAGGATTAAAAGAATAAAATAAACAAACAAAAACGTCGGCCAATGTCTCGCGTTCGTCGGTTCACATTCCACCTAAAACTATTTTGTTTATCATTCCTTCCGGTGTCTATGTAACGTATTCCAGTAATGCACTCTTTTCCCTTGCTACAGATCTAATTACCCCTACAGAGAGGAATGATCTTTTATTAAATTCTTGAAACACTTCATATCACATATCTGTCTGTGTGTCTATATGTGTGTATATGTGAATATGAGTGTTTGTGTGGGCATATATTCGTGCATGTGTATGTGGACAGGTGTATGTGTCCATGCGTGTGTTCATGAGACTGTATAAGTGTATATATGTGTTTGTAGGTCTGTATATACGTGAATGTGTGCTTATATATATATTTACGTATTGGGTGTGCTTACATGTATAAGTGTGTGTGTGTGTGTGTGTGTGTGTGTGTGTGTGTGTGTGTGTGTGTGTGTGTGTGTGTGTGTGTGTGCTTGAAAAGAAATATATAGCTAAAGAAGAGAAATCTAGCCAAACCTTTTAACTACTTTCTATTCTGAAACTCAAAAGATAATTTCTTAATTTCTTTTTAGCGGATAATTTTTCCTATATACATTATCTGTAGTCACGGTAGCTTAAAAGATCTTTACGTGCATTTCCATATCAGAATGATTAAGTAAGAAGATACCGGAAGTTGTATGAGCAGCGTTTAAACAGTACGCGCCATTGCCTGGCAGATAGCTTCACAGCGGCCATTATGTAAGAAGATCCCGGAAGTTGTATGAACAGCGTTTAAACAGAATGTGCCATAACCTGGCATATAGTTTTACGGCAGTCCATTTTGGTCCAGTGAATTCAGTAGGAATTATTGAAAGTAACTAAACTATAAATAACGATGGGTTTATTCCGGAGATTCTTATTGCTGATTTGTTTAGTTTTGTTGTAAATTAAATCACTTAGATATGATTGCTCATGTCCAGCCCAGTTTATATATATATATATATTTTACTTTTATACTTTTATTCTTATAGCCTGGTCTAATTGATTTTTTGTGTGGTTAATTATGCTGATTGGGAGTAGAGGTGGTGTATATATATTATCAAATAATTCTCTGGACATGCTTTACTCTATAGTATTTTGCTCTGATTATTTAATTTATTAATTCTTCATTGAGCCACATCATGAATAGTTGCCAAAACACATATATACCTGTGATTTTTTTTAATTGGTGTATGTGTAAATATTTATATTTAATAATCTCCCATAAGGTTGAGA
>OZ024743.1:315581371-315613871 GCA_964016885.1 Eledone cirrhosa | reverse complement strand
GTAGAAGAATGGTGGCAGCTATAATAAATAACAATGGGAGAAGCTGGGTATGGCTATATGATATGTTGAGTTATAGAGTGGAGATGACAGAGAAGCTTTAGATAACGTGTGGTGGTGTGAGGCTGTATAGGAAACAAAAGTGCAATGGGGGGAATTGAATGGGAAGGTGGGAAGGGAGGAGAATGTTATATATATATATATATATATATATATATATATATATATATATATATATATATATATATATATATAAATATATATATATATATATATATATATATAAAAATATATATATATAAATATATATATATAAATATATATATATAAATATATATATATATATATATATATATATATAAATATATATATATAAATATATATAAATATATATATATAAATATATATAAATATATATATATAAATATATATATATATATATAAATATATATATATATATATATATAAATATATATATATATATATATATATAAATATATATATATAAATATATATATATATATATATATATATATATATATATATATATATATATATATATATATATATAAATATATAAATATATATATATATATATATAGGAACGAGTAGGACCCCGACGGCTGAGCTCAAGCCGTTTCGACGGCTAATTCTGGACTAAATGAACATTTTTATCCTGGTATTTGAATAGCCGAGCTTCTCGAGGGGTAATTCCATATATGGTAAAAGTGATTGTCACAAGGATTGGTCAAAAGTTTGTTGTTGAGACATAATAATTCTATCATGGCAATTTGTGGTGGGAAGGGGTAGCTGAACCTGCCAGTAGAAGAAAGAGGGAGAGGTGGTGGAGGAAACCCAGTCCTGCGTTGATAGTGCCAACTACAGCTGGGCAGGAGGTCAAAGAAGATACTAGGAGGAGAGGAGGGGGAGGAAGTCGAAACAATAAGTAAAACAATATGGGGTAAATATATAGAAAAAGAAATGAAAGAAATCATTATTTTTCTATATATTTACCCCCTTTGTCTTTGCCAGCGAACGTTACCACGAACCAAAGTATCGTCTTCCTGTCTTCCTCCGGTTGCAACGTTTTTTGAAATATCCAGTTCTGCGTTTACAGATTGACTTTTTTAGTTTCAGAAGATCCCGTTAAGGGTGAAAGCAGCTATTCTCTGCTTAAACTTTAATCTGTTATTTTAATAAATATTTGCTCCACGGTTCTTATATATTTGATATATATTTTCCTTATCGAGCCCTCTTTGGATTTTAGTCTTCAATTTTATTATTATTACTATACATATATATATATATATATATATATATATATATAGTTTTGCGAGGTTTTTTATATGAAATCGTGTGTCGAAACAAATATTGTTATACTTGGGGAGGGTCATATTTGTGTAATATTGCCAGAATTAATAACAGAACACACTCACTGTTTGGTTAGTTTTCGCTTTTCGCTTCTGTGTTTTTTATATCGGTAATCTACTTTATTCGGTCCTCAATGTTGCCATTGACTGACCGAAATGAGGGAGCCGCCATTGGCGTCAGCATAGCTGGTGATGTTGCCAACCTTTTCATGGTATGGTGGGAAAGGAGACTTAAAGATCTCCTTAATGAGAGCTCCATAGACCTCATCATGTACTGTCGTTACGTAGACGATATCAATATAGTTATAAGAACATCCCCACTAGAGAGTACTAACAAGTTTGATTTAGAATGTAGCACAATGGAAAGCATCCAGCACATAGCTAATTCCATACACCAGAGTATAACTGTAACTATCGACTTCTCTTCCAAACACCCTAACAATAGACTACCTGTATTGGACACGGAACTCTGAATTAACACTATAGACGAGAGAGCCCAAATTCTCCACTCACACTATGCTAAACCCATGCCCTCCAAATACCTGATACTCAAAAACTCAGCAATGTCCAGTAGTGCTAAGTTTAATATTCTGCTCGCAGATTTGGTACGAGTGATGATGAATGTGTCCCGCATGTGCAACCCAACAGAAATGGAAAGACACATCCAACACTTCATCAACCGTATGCAGTTGTCTGGCTACAACCAAAGAGACAGAGTCAGAGTATACGAAGGAGCCATGGAGAAGTATAAGACCCTCATAGAACTGGACATGAAAGGAATTTGCCCATTATACAGGAGCAAATTATGGAATAGCTTAGATAGGGCTAGACATAAGATAGGGAAAGCCACCTCATGGTACGACAACCAGAGATACCAGCGTGTCATGTTTGTGGACGCTACCCCTGGAGGGAAATTAGCTAACCAGTGTAGAAAGGCCCTGAGAAAGACCCTCTTAAAGATTAAGGTGGTAGAAAAGCCAGGAGCCACCATAAAATCCCTGATCAGCAAAACCTACCCTTTTAAGAAAACCCACTGTACCAATAGGAAATGTATCATATGTAAGGTAAACCCCCGGATAAACTGTAAAACTAGAAACGTAGTCTATAGCATAAGATGTACAGAGGGTACTTGCAGAAACATGACAACAACATACATAGGCGAGACAGCTCGTAGCATAGGTTAAAGGATAGACCAACACTGGGGTCGAAAGAACGGGTCAGTACTATACGAACATGCCAGACAACAACACAACGGTAACATAGACAACATAGAAATTAGAATAATATCTAAACATAGAAATGACCCAGCAGATAGGCAAATCAGAGAGGCCAGTGAAATAGAACTTAGAAGGCCAAGACTAAATAGAAAGAATGAATGGAATAACAACAACACCCAAACAAACAACACTGACCTAAGAGAAGTATAAATAAATAAATAAATAAATAAATAGATAAATAAATAAATAAATTCATACACAAGCACAATAACAACAAACACATATAAACACACACTAGTCACCCAATCACGAACACACATCAAACAAAACACTATACACACACGCAAACGCATGCGCAAAGAAGACAAAATAAAATAAACAAATAAATAAATAAATATATAGACAGACTAAATAAAAATGGCGTAGACATACAGTGTAACGGGAGGAAACAATAGCACAACTGACGATGTTGCAGATGTGCAACGAAAGAACTTTGATAAACTATATATATGTTTGTATCTATATTGTATCTGTATTATTTTTGACCATCGGTCAGTCAATGGCAACATTGAGGACCGAATAAATTAGATTACCGATATAAAAGACACAAAAGCGAAAAGTGAAAACCAACCAAACAATGAGTGTGTTCTGTTATTAATTCTGGCAATATTACATAAATATGACCCTCCCCAAGTATAACAATATTTGTTTCGACACACGATTTCATATAAAAAACCTCTCAAAACTATATATATATATATATATATATATATATATATACACATATAAATAAACATATATATATATATATATATATATATATACACACACACATATATGGATATGAATATATATGGAGAATCATACACGTAGAAGTGGTACCGATTGTGGTTGGCGCACTGGGAACAGTCAGTAAATGGTTAGATGCATGGCTTGAGAAGCTATGAATTACCATCATGACAGGGCTGTTGCAGAAAACAGCCTTGCTAAAAACAGGAAGGATTCTAAGGGGGGAGTTAGAATGTTGAAGGAAAAGGAATGACTCAAAGGGCCTGTGGCCATTGGATGTGGCTCGCTCTTTTGGTATAGTGTCGGTATAACATCTAATAGAGCAAAAGCGTTACGAATGTTACTACTACTACTACTAGTAGTAGTAGTAGTAGTAGTAGTAGTAGTAGTAGTAGTAGTAGTAGTAACAACAAGAAGAAGGTATTAGCCCCCCCCCCCCCCCAGGAATATAAAACTAGTTATGGTAGAGTGGGGCAATACTTACACTACTGAGTAATGTGGTTTTATGGTCAGAAAATGCAAGGAAAATCCTGCAACCATCACCCAGAAGCAGTAACAGGAGTTGAGAACGCGACAAACCTCTAGCATTTCTCTGTGAATACTGACAGAGCAATCAAAGCCAACAGATCTTATATAATTGTGATAAAAAAGGGTACTGGAAAATATTTGAACCAGATACCTGGAAAGCCATCGCTGCAAGAGATACAGAAAATAGTGCTTACTGGTACTGCCCATGTCCTAAGAAGAGCATTATCAATTAAAAAAACTTTGCTAGGACATTTACTGTTGTTTGTGCCCTTGTGGCATCTTTGTGTGACAATTGATTGTAAAATATGTGTATTATCAAATTTTGCCTTAGGTTAACACTCGCAATGATTTGGAAAGAAGCAGAACTCAAAGGACGTTTCAAATCATAAAAAAAATAATAATAAATATAATTTGTATAATGTACACCTGTATAAAGCAAATTATATACTTATAACAGTGTAATGTGAATAATCTGGTGTACTTATTTTCTGGCTCACCACTGTATGCAGTGAGTTACTCTGCCCCAGGTGTCAGGAAGACACTCGGCAAGAAATAGTAACAAAACTGAAGGAAAAGGAAAAACTCAAACAATACTGATAATAATTGAATAAAATAAATAAAGAATGAGAATTTTATCAGTAGAAGTTGGTGCCAGCTATCATAAATAACAATGAGAGAAGCTGGGTATGGATATATGATATGTTGAGTTATGGAGTGGAGATGACAGAGAACCTTTAGATAACGTGTGGTAGTGTGAGGCTATATAGGAAACAAGAAATTTCAGAAGCCGAAACCGATTGGCGCCGCGGTCGGGTTTATACCTCTCTTCTCTCTCTCTCTCTCTCTCTCTCTCTCTCTCTATATATATATATATATATATATATATATACAGTAGTACCCCGGTATTCGCGGTGTTACGTTCCTAGAGCACCCGCGACAAGCGCAAAACTGCGAATATTGGACGTGGTCCATGAATACGCCTATAAACATGAAAATATAACGTAAAACAATATAAAAAGAGGGAGTGTCTTATGCGAAGGGGCGTGCAATAGGCCGGCAAATACGGTATATTGTTATTAATAACTGAGCGTTAAAAAATATATATTGCCACAAAATAGCAATAAAAGACCGAGGAAGATATTTACGATTCCACAAATATGCGGTGGTTTCCACGAATAATTATTAGTTCTAAGGAACAATCCGCGAATAACTGGAACAGGGAATGTCGGGACCGCGAATGCCGGTGGAACACTATATGTAGATAGATACATAGATAGGTTGATAGATAAAAAAATATAGAGTGATGGATAGAGATTGTAGTTGTGAAAATGTGATGCATATTGTCTGGTCTGGGGAAAGCTCGACCCTAGCATGCCATTACCTTGTGTGAATGATATATACTCCTTCATTTATACCAGAGAAGGAAATGTCTTTGATCTCTTGCGGGCCTTGATCACATAAGACCATGGAATCAGTTTGAATTTTAATTATTCTGATATCTTTTTAAAATATTTATTTTGAGTGCTTAACAAAATGTCAAAAATGTTAGGAGTAGGTCAACCTTATACGGAAGAGGCTCTACTATTTTAAATATATATTATAAGGGATTAACGTAGGACACAAGATAATGTGAGCAGATCAATCAAATACGGGAGAGGTTCTACCATTATATATATTTATTACACATAGGCCCGAGACGTTGGGAGCTGGTCAACCAAACAACCATTGGATAGAATGGTCTGGTATATTTGTTTAATATGTCGAAGCTTGGTTAAAATGCAGCAACAGCAATAGCAGCAAAACTGAGTATACCAGCAGCATCAACAGTAGTAGTAATAGCATCAACACTAGTGGTAGCAGCAGTTACACCAGCAACAGTGACAACAGAAGCAGCAATAGCAACATCAGTAGCATTAACGAAAGCGGCAACAACAGCAACGGTATCACCAACACCAGCAGCAGTAACATCAGCAGTATCAGCAACAGCAGTATCAGCAACAGCAGTATCAGCAACAGCAGTATCAGCGTGGGCGCATCCGTGTGGTAGTGTTGTGATGATGGTGGTGGTGGGGACCTGATTGTATGTTTAGTTGATAAGATGAACTGTGATATGAAATAACAAGCTATACATATCTGTCTATCTATCTATCTGGGCTTAAAAGGGCTGAGGTCAGACCCCTTTCTCTCCGGCGAACAACTGATTCGTTTTTTCAAATATCATTTTGGAAGAAGAATCAGGATGGAGAGAGAGGTGCTGTACCCCAGCAAATTTTATAAAAGGTGGGTGAATGTGGCAAAGATGGCCCGAGAGGTTGGGCCTTCTCTCTCTATAAGCCTGTAGGTTGAGGAAAAAGAGGAAGAGAGGAAGGGAGTACTCACTCTTGGTGCTCCTGGAGATGAGGGTTGTACATTTTTTCGGGGTGTGTACAACCCCTGTGTAACACCTCCCCCCTATTGGAGATTTCAATTGTTATTTGTTATTGTATTAATAGTTTTATTTTCATATACCTGTATGTAAACTCCCCATTTGTATTTGTCCCCTTCTTTTGTGCCCTTGTGGCTAATAAAGAAATTTATCTATCTATCTGGGCGAAAATGACCCGGGTGAATGGGCTTTCTCTGTATATAAACCTGTATGTTGAGGAAGATTAACAGAGGGAAGATGGGAACACCTACAAAACCTGTTCTTGGTGTTGAAGGTTGTTCTATCCACGGGGTGTAAAACAACCCCGCAGTAGCGTTACCCCTCCCCTAATGGGGATTTCAATTGTTTAATTTTTATATAGTTTATGGTTATTTATCATTGTTAAAGATTTTATGTAAAACCCCCGCCGTCACGTCTTGTAATGTCCCATTTTTGTACGCCCCTGTGGCAAATAAAGAAAGATATCTATCTATCTATCTATCTATCTATCTATCTATCTATCTATCTATCTATCTATCTATCTATCTATCTATCTATCTATCTACCTGTCAGTCTATCTGTCTGCCGACTGAATTGTCAGTGGGTGGGTCATTGAATTTTTCGCCCATCAGAGGCGAAAATTTAATTTAAAAAGAATTTATAAGGAATTGTTTTTTTAATTATGAATCATAAAATTGAAGTGTTTCCCGCCGTAGGTGGAAATGGGAGAGTTGAAATGAATATCACTATGACAACAGGGAATAGTGACCTAGAAAAATCATATGAAAAAAAAGTATGGAAACACAAACGACACAAAAAAATATTGAACAAGAAAAAAACACTTCACAAATGAACTCCACAACCACAAATCAAGCAATTGAGACAACAAAAACAACAACAACAACAATGACAACAATGACAACAACAACAACAGCAATCATAAAAAATCTTTTGCCACAATAAGCAAATTAAGTTTTACAAATATCGATATTTCCAATGCGAAGGAAATGATCAATGAAGGGAAAAAATATGTTACCTACGAGGAAAAGGGAGGATTTAAAATCACCTCTCCGCCACAAAGCCGACACAATTCGAAGGACTGTGATTTTTCGCACGATTTCGAACACACAAAAAAAAACGACTTTCCTTACTCAAGGCCAAATTGAAATCGTCTTGAAAGAGGCAATGCCACACATACACTTCATACAAAGGGCTAAACTATATGGAAGCATTTCGGTACTCTTCAAAAGTGAGGCCCTTGCGAAAAAATAATCAGTGACCCCGGTCACCTCTGCCACACACACTTTTTCTCTACATACATGGGGAAAAGGACACAAAAAATAAACATTTCCAACATACCACCCAACATTAACATCTGGTGGATTCTGGCAGGGTACTTGGAGGAGGATGAAGACACAATACTGTCGATTCAAAAATCTACAAGAAACACCTGGAACGGCACAAGCTTGGACATTTTGGTCCAAATGAAACCGGACAGAATTTCCAAGATACCAGAAAGAGTGCCAGTAGACAATACACACTATATACACATTTCAGCAGAAGGAGGGAGGCCACATTGTTTTAGATGCGCAGCAATCACATTTAAAGGCCTCCTGTACCCCTCTTACGAACAAACACCAACCCCCCTAAAATGTACTTTTACCAACAACAAAACAAAAACCACAACAACAACAACACGCAAAACAAGCAAACACACAAAAACAAACAACTGCTCAACCACAAACAATAGAAAAACACAAACTATTCCCCTGAAAAACACAGTCCCACCCATCCCACTCCACCCAACACTACCACAATCACCACACAACATACCGCTCCCACACGCCCCTGATGACGATTCATCGTCAGACGAGGCTACTTCTCTATCCCCAAGTGAAGATGAAGGAGAGCCTCGAAAATAAAAAAACAAAAAAAAGAGACACCGCAAGCCAAAAAAAAAAACACCAATCGCCAACACAAACACCAACACAAACAACAACACAGGCACCACCACAATCACCCTCCCCCTACCTGCAAAACAAACACCAACATAACCTCAAATACAAATGCCCACAAGAAAAAGAAAACTACAAAATGAACAAAAAACCAAGACAACACAACAAAAAAACAAACAAACAACAATACACATACATTAACACAAACAACAAAATCCTGATGGAGGTCATCTCCCAAGACCCCAAAGTAGAAACTGAGGGGAAATCTTTGTCAAGTCAGATTCTACAGCACACCTAAATTAATAGGGGTTTCGATGGAAACCTACCAGAAACTAAAGGAACAATTTTCGCAGGACGTCGGAAACCCCTGCCAAAACCCATAAACCGCGTCCTATTGAAACGTTTCCCAACCCCACCCAACACCCCAGCAACACCCAAGTGGAGATTGAACAACCCAATCTCCAGGAAACGAAAAGTTAAGTGCATCTGTTCGTCCTTTTCGCCAACTCTTCTCCACCAACATGGCTAATTTACGAGTTGGAAGTGTGGATGTGCGTGGCCTAGGGATGCCCTGGAAACGGCCAATTTTAAACGACCTTAGGTCACACGATATGGATGTGATAGCCATCAGCGAGTCCAGGATCCACAACAGGCTGCAACTAACCCCCATCTTCAATGACTTTGAGATCTACGCATCTCTCTGTCAGCCAGGAGGTGGAGGGGGAGTGGCTGTCATGTTTCGAAAAAACTGAACCTCGAAATACAGCAAGTACACTTGGACCCGGAGGGTAGACTGGTAGTCCTAGACGTGAACAGTGTTGGAGGTGGAGCCTTAAGACTGGTGGCCGTTTATGCCCCGACTGGGCAATCGCGGCCAGACTTCTTTAAGCGTCTAGAGTCTTTTCTGGGAACGTCTCGCTCCTTGCTTTGAGTGGGGGACTGGAATGTTATCCTAGACGCACGATGGGACTATGTAGGAACATCTCTCAGTAGAGGGGGCTGCAACAGCCTCAAAAATTTAATCGGCCATTTCCAGTTGGCCGATAGGTATAGACTAGATTTCCCGACTGCGCCACAGTGGACATGAACAATCCTCAGCGGAACATCTAGATCGTATTTAGATAGGTTCTTTATTAGAGAGAGAGAGACAAGAAGATGTTAAGCTGTTCACAAATGTTCATGGTTGCCTATTCAGACCACAAACTAGTCACCTGCATAGTCAACCATGATAGAACACATAGACAAGGAACCGGATATTGGAAGCTGAACATGTCGTTAGCGACCCGTAAAACCTACAGTGAACGGGTAAGTAGATTAGTTAAGCAACAGTTGACGGGAGCCATCGTCAACAATAGATGGTACTCTTTCAAGAGAGCAGTTAGAGTAGAATCGATAGCTTTTAGCAAAGAACTAGCCTTAGAGAAAAACAAAACAGAAACATAACTAGTATCCAGAGTAGAGGAAGCACTTAGGAGTGCCAACGCAGCTAGAGTGCTAGCAACGAGAACCGCACTAGACCAGTTCTTCGATGCGAAACACGAAGGCTGCGTGGTCAGAAGTAAATTACGTGCTCTCGGAAACGACGGAGCAAAAGATGTTAGCTGGGCTCGAGTGGCAGAGGCGAAAAGTGGCAACAAGTCCACGATTCGGTCTTTGAAAGACCAAAACGGACGCGTGCTACTTGGCTCCAAGCGTATGTGCACAACCTTTCAGCGGCACTTTGCACAACTGTTCGAGCAGAACGGGGCAATGGACTTCGGTTCATATCTCGACGGCCTGCCGCAACTCTCGAGCATGGACGCCGAGTTCTGCGAAAGACCGATCACAACCACTGAGATACGGGACGCATATCACCCGGTCTAGATGGTCTACCCGATGAGTTTTACATACGCATGCCGGACTTGTTCTCTGGCAGCAGAACGGAAGAGTTTCCAGTTTTCCAGGAAGGGGCGTAGTAACGCTGATCAGGAAAGACGAGAACAAGGGGGACGAACTAAGCAACTTTAGGCCCAACTCTTGGCCAAAATCTTTAACGCTTGTCGTCGAGAACCTGATAGGGAAACCGCAAACGTGTGCAATCCCGATCAGATCCATACACGACAACCTCCACCTCATGCGATACATCATAAAGAGGATGGCGTCTAAACCAGGTTTTGGTCGGGCTCTGATCAATTTAGATCAGTCTAAGGCGTTCGATAGGGTTGACCATCGATACTTGGAAGCTGTTCTCAAGGCAGCCGGTTTCGGACCCGTCTTCAGAGGCTGGATCAAAGCAATGCACACCAACATCTACTCGACGGTCAAGGTGAACGGCTACCTATTGGAGCCGTTCGAAATCACGTGTTCCATTCGACTGGGATGCCCTGTCTCCTCCATTCTGTACCTACTGATTCGAGAGCCACTACTGCGGGCATCCTGTTTTGAAACGGGACTGCCGACGACATGACAGTAATGGTGTCGAAAACTTCGGAAATCGGGGCGATCGGCAACTTACTGCAGGAATACGAAAGGCTCACAGGAGCAAAGCTGAATCCGGACAAGTCTGTCGGATGGCAACTCGGAACGTGGAGAGGAAAACCGTTGCCGTCTGACAGCGTCGTCGGACGCTGGACGGAAGGACCGGTGAAATTGCTCGGGGTCTGGTTCGGTCCGGACCTCCAGGTGGAGAAAAACTGGAACGAGGTCACGGCCAAGGTATATGCGCTCACCCAGAAGTGGACAGAGTGCAAACTATCCTTGAAAGGCCGAGCGGAGGTGGCGAACACTTTCATAGCGTCCGTCATCTACTACCGCTTAACCGTCATGCCATGTCCCGGTGAACACCTCACCAAGATGGAACGCGTGCTCTTCCAGTTCTTTTGGAAGAAGCAGGCTCCACTGGTGACGAGATCCGTCTGCTGTCAGCACCCTTTCAACGGAAAGCTGATAATGCGCAACATGCGCTGAGGCTACGGCATCTCCAGGTATTCCTCACTGACCAACCGGTGTGGGCACCGTTATTGAGACAGGCCTTCCCGCAACTTGTCTCGGTGACGGAGCTGCAGTCCTGGGTCAAGCGGAGACCGAAGAAGATGGGCGCCTGGCACATTGTATGTGCTCAGGCGCTCACATTCCTCTGTCAAGCGGGCACAGCAATCAGTGGAGACTCCACTTCGTCATTCTATAGAGGGTTAGTACGTTACAAGGGCAACGACGCGCACAGAGAGACTCTGGGCGTAGGAGACGATGAGCTGCCAGTCTGCTTGTGTAGGACTTTCCGCCCGGGACCTATGGACAAATTCCAGAGGTCCCTGGCCTGGCAGTGCTACCGAGGAGCTCTACCAGTTCGAGACAAGATCTACAGGTACGGACGCCCCGACAGGGATCCTTCCAAGAGGACGTGTTCAAGATGCGAGCCGGACATTGAAACCCTCTTGCACGCAATAGTACACTGCCCGGGCGTAACTGACTTGTGGAACTACGCAGAACAACTGCTGTCGCGTATGAGACAAATCCAGTTGACTGCCGAGTCCATAGTAAGGATCAAACCGCCAACTTTTTTCAAAAACGAAAGAGAGGCGGTTTTCCTCTGTATTGTTGCTATGGTGAAAGAGGTTATATGGTGGACGAGATTGAGAGGACTGAGGACAGATGCCTTTCTCTCCAGACAACAACTCATTCCATTCTTTAGGTACCACTTTAGAAGGAGAGTCAGATTGGCGAGAGAAGCAATGCATCCCAGTAAATTTACTGAAAGGTGGGTGAATGTAGCAAAAATGGGTCGAGTGATTGGGCCTTCTCTGTATATAAACATGTAGGTTGAAGAACAGTGCAAAAGGAAGAAAGGATCACTTGCACAACACGCTCCTGAAGTTGAGGGTTGTTCTATCGATGGGGTATTAAACAACCCATTTGTGGTGCCTCCCCCCTACTGGGGATTTGGATTGTTAAATTTGTTTGTTTTAATAATATTTTTACACAACTGTATGTAAAATCTCCGGCATGTGTCTTTGTATTGTCCCCTTTTCTTGTGCGCCCTTGTGGCAAATAAATAAATAAATTTATCTATCTATCTATCTATCTATCTTGATAGAGTAAGACACGCTTCGCATCGGCTCCGCTATTCCATCGGGATTTACCCTTACTATTGTAAGTACCGGATAAATTTTTTAGTGCAACACATTTGGAACACTAACCCCTGTTATTTAGGGAAACATTTTTGCATTTACCCCCTTTTTAGGGGGTAAAATAAATATCTATTTTTGCCGAAAAATTTCTTTCTTGGCAGCATGGCGGAAAAGATGGCAGACATGTCTGCCATTAGCTCTGCCACGCCCCCCAAGTCTGAAGAACAAAAAATAATTACAACAAAATTAGACATTGAAACAAACAAACAAAATGAAAAAACAAATGTTAAGGAAAATGAGCAAACAGAAAACAAACAAACAGAAAATAATACAAATAACGACAGGGCAACTTTCGCCCAGAAAACAAAGCAATCCATTACATACACACCAATTGACCTAACTGCCGCCAGAGAAAAACTGGCCGAAGCAAAGAAACATATTGTTTTGGGGGAAAACGGAATGTTTTCCATTAACTCCCCCCCAGAATTCAAGAAAGCCAGAGCAGAAAACACAGTTATATACAGAACTATACTAAACCAGTCAAGAAAGCCAGCACAGCCCAGCCAAATGGAAATAGAGTTAGTCCTAAAAGACTATATGAAGAATATTCTCTTCATACGAAAGGACCGACTCTATGGCAGCATTTCGGTCCTAACAAGAGACAAAGAAACGGCGGTTCAGCTTTCCCTAAGCCCACTCTCGTCGACAACATATAGCTTCTACCCCTCCTACATGGGTAGAAGAACACAGAGGGTAAAAGTAAAAACAATGCTGCCCACAATGGACTTCTGGTGGGCTATTGCTGGCTTCATTGATATGGGCGAAGACACTATGCTGTCAATGGGGAAGGCAACTGGAGATGCGTTCCTGGGAATGGGCCTCGACATACTAGTCCAAATGAGGCCCGAAAGAATAGCACAAATCCCGGATCGCATCTGGCTGGATGACCTTACCCCAATAGACATAATTGTAGAGGGGAGAAGACCAGCATGCTATTTATGCATGGAAAGGGGACACGTTAAGGCTAACTGCCCGAAACGTATCCCCCAAAAAGGACTATTGCCCACACCCACCACAAACAGTACACCAGCACCACCCACCTCCAAAAATACACTAATACCACACACAGCAAACAAAATACAGACACCACCAACCACAAACACAACACAAACATCACCACCACCAGCACCAAACACAAGCACGACACAAAAATCACCACCACCAACCACAACACAAACATCACCACCACCATTACCAACCACAAGCACGACACAAACATTACCACCACCACCACCACAAAACCCATTCCAAACAAATAATAAAAAAAACAGTAACAAATCTACCCCTCCCGCAAAAAAAAAACAACCACACAACACGTCCCTCCCACCTAGCGCTGAAGAGTTTCCCCCAACTTCTGAAGAAGAAGGAGGAGAAGCCTTCAGACAAGTTAAAAGAAAAAAAAGAAAACACACACCCAGCACACCACAAATAACCCACACACAAACACCAACTCCAATCAAAAACACCCCACCCTCAACAAACAAAAATAAATCTGCGCCTCCCCTCTCCGAAACATTGACAGCATCACAAAAAAAGACGTTGCAATACACATATATAAATAAAGAAAACAAAAAACTGGTTAAATTAATAAACAATAACCCTATGGTGCAGACCGAAGGGCCAAACTTTATCTCAACAGAGAACTTCACCCATTTAAAAATGATAAAGGTCCCTCTGGACCTTTATCGTTCCTTAAAAGAACAATTTAGACGGGACGTGAGCCCCCCCTGTTTAAAACCGTTGAATCGCGTCCTCTTGAAAGATTTCCCCATAACCGCCCCTCTCCCTGACACAACTCCAAATACCCCAACCCCACCACACACGTGTACCCCCACACCACCACAAAACATCCCTCCACCCAACACACCTGATGCCATGGAAATTACGCAACCCGGAGAGGTAAGTGCTTTTCTTTCTTCACTTTCAACACCAAAATAGATCAATTGAGAGTTGGCTGTTTGAACGCGCGTGGCCTGAGCTCAGCTTGGAAGCAAGCAAAGCTTCTAAGTGACCTCAGGTCACAAAGTATAGATGTGATGGTTGTTTGCGAGAGTCGGATCAGCAGCGTGAGACAGCTGGCGCCCGCCTTCGATGACTTTGAGATGCACGCATCTCTCTGTCAACCCGGAGGCGGGGGGGGGAGTTGCCGTACTGCTGGATAAACGTCTGACTCTCGACGTACAGATTGTTCACTCGGACCCGGGGGGTCGATTACTGGTGCTGGACGTCGGAGGTGGTGAAGGCGGGGCTTTCAGACTGGTCGGTCTTTATGCTCCCTTCGGGGCGGAGAGAGCCGACTTCTTCCAACGTCTGGAGACTTTTCTAGGAACGTCGCGTTCCCTGCTTTTAGTGGGGGACTGGAATGGAATCCTAGATGCGCGTTGGGACTATGCAGGGGCATGTCCCGATAGAGGGGGGTGTAGCAGCCTCAAGGGGTTACTCGATCGATTCGACCTGGTCGATAGATTTCGACTAGATTGTCCAACTGCGCCAACCTGGACCTGGGCAAACCGCAGTGGACAATCTAGATCGTACCTAGATAGGTTTTTGGTTAGGAGTAAGGATAGGGACGTATTTAGTTGTCCAGAACTGATCATGGTTGGCTATTCAGATCACAAATTAGTGACCTGCGTGGTCAACCTTGATAGAACGCATAGACAGGGTCCCGGTTACTGGAAGATGAACTTGTCCTTACCGACAAAGAAAGATTACAGAAACCGGATTAGTAGCTTAGTTAAGATGCGGTTGACGGGAGCGATCGTCAACAGTAGGTGGTGGATATCTCTAAAGAGAGAGATTAGAGTAAGTTCGATAGGTTACAGTAAGGAACTAGCGGCGAATAGAAATAGGAGGGAAAGGGAGTTAACAGATAAACTAGAAGAGGCGATTAGGAGCGGAGACGTAGCCAGAGTGTTAGCGACGAGAACGGCATTGAGCCAGTTCTTTGACGCGAAGCACGAAGGCTGCGTTGTCCGAAGTAAAATACGTGCTTTAGGAAACGAGGGGACCAAAGCTGTTAGCTGGGCCCGCGTGACAGAAGCCAAGAGTGGGATTAAATCCACCATTCGGTCTTTGCGAGACCAGGATGGACGGGTGATCCTTGAACCTGAGCGAATGTGCGAGACCTTTCAAAGGCACTTTGCTCGACTGTTCGGAGGTGGCGGGGGGCCGGACGGGGATGTGGACTTCGGTCCATACCTCGACGGTCTACCGCGTCTTTCGAGCGGCGAAGCGGAGTGCTGCGAAGGGCCAATCACAGCCACTGAAATCGGGGAAGCGCTCAGCCAATGCAGCAGACGCAAATCCCCGGGTCTCGATGGTCTACCATACGAACTTTATTTAGCTATGCCGGTCTTGTTCTCCGAACTCCTCGAGGCTGTCTATTGCAACTGGCAACAGAACGGGAGAATTCCCTGTTCTGTGACCAAGGGCGTGGTCACGCTAGTGAGGAAGGACGAGAGCAAGGGGGACGACTTAAGTAACTTTAGGCCCATAACTCTGCTGAATGCAGAGTTACAGATTTTGGCCAAGGTGTTGGCGAAGAGGTTGGCGCTTGTGGTGGGTGGTTTGGTGGGAGACGCGCAGACATGCGCTATCCCGTCCAGGTCCATTCACGACAACCTCCACCTCATGCGATACATCATAGAGAGGGTTGGCTACGAACCCGGCTTTGGTGGGGCCCTGATCAACTTGGATCAATCTAAGGCGTTCGATAGGGTCGACCATGGTTACCTGGATGCGGTGCTAGCGGCGGCGGGCTTCGGACCCGTTTTCAGGGGCTGGATTTCTGCCATGCACAGTGGCAACATCTACTCTAGGATTAAAGTAAACGGCTACCTCTCGGAGCCGTTTCAAATCACCCGATCCATCAGACAGGGGTGCCCCCTCTCCTCCCTTCTGTACGTATTGACTCTCGAGCCACTGCTGCGGAAGTTGGAGTTGCTGCGGGGCATACCCCTGGAACCGGGATTGCACAAAGCGGTCTCGGCCTATGCCGACGACGTAACAGTAATGGTGGCGGACGCCTCGGAAATCGGGGCGATCGCCACCCTACTGGAGGAATACGAAAGGCTGACGGGGGCTAAGCTGAACCAGGACAAGTCAGTCGGTTTGCAACTCGGAACGTGGAGGGGCAAACCGATGCCGTTAGACGGTGTCGTCGGGCGGTGGACGGAGGGCCCGGTGAAGCTGCTCGGGGTCTGGTTCGGACCGGACCTCCAGGTGGAGAAGAATTGGGGCGAGGTGACGAGCAGGGTGTTTGCGCTGACCCAGAAGTGGGCCAAGTGCAAACTATCACTGAAAGGTCGGGCGGAGGTGACGAACGCTTACATAGCGTCCGTCATCTACTACCGCCTGACCGTCGTGCCTTGCCCCAAGGAAAAGCTCACCATCATAGAACGCATGCTCTTCCAGTTCCTCTGGAAGAAGCGGCCTCCCATGGTGAGGAGATCCATCTGCTGCCAGCACCCTTCGAAAGGAGGGCTGGGTATGCCGTGGCTGTTGATGCGTAGGCACGCATTGAGGCTACGGCATCTACAGGTATTCCTCAACGGTCAGCCGGTGTGGGCCCCGTTTGTGAGGCGAGCCTTCCCACAGCTCGTCTCGCTCACCGAACTGCAATCCTGGGTGAAGCAAAGACCGAGAAAACTGGGCAACTGGCACACTGAGTGTGCCCAGGCGCTCACGGCTATCTGGCAAGCGGACCCGACTGTCAGTGGAGAATCCACCTCGACATTCTATAGAGGGTTGGTGGCTAGCAGGGGCGACGACACCCTTGGAGAGTCGCTAGGCATGGAGGAGGACGAACTGGCCAGCCTGTTCGGTAGAACTTTCGGCCCGGGACCCATGGACAACTTCCAGAGGTCCCTAGCCTGGCAGTGTTACCGGGGGGCTCTGCCCGTTCGAGAAAAGCTCTACAGACACGGGCGCCCGGGCAGGGATCCCGCGAAAAAGATCTGTCCCAGATGCGTGCGCGACGAGGAAACCGTTGCGCATGCACTGGTACACTGCCCGGGCGTTGCCGATCTGTGGGGCTACGTCGAACGACTGCTGTCGCGTGTGGCGCCGATTCGATTAACCGCCGAGTCTGTGGTGAACATCAAGCCGCCTCCTCCCTTCAGAAATGAAGCAGAGGCGGTCTTTCTGTGCGTAATAGCCATGATGAAAGAGGTTGTGTGGTGGACGCGCCTGAAAGGTCTGAGGTCGGGTGACTTTCTCTCCGGCCATCACCTGGTTTACTTCTTCCGATACCACTTCGGAAGAAGAATCAGGATGGAGAGAGAAGTGCTTGGTCCCAGACAGTTTTATGAAAGGTGGGTGAAAGAAGCGAGAATGGCCCGTGTAAATGGGCCTTCTCTCTACATTGTTCTGTAGGTGAAGAAGTGAAGAGGAAAGGGGGAGCGCCTCCTCTCTGGGCTTCCCCCGCGAAAAGAGTTGCACACTTTTCGGGGGTATGTGCAATCCCCAACACGCCCCCTCCCTTTTGAGGACTTTTTATTGTTATATTATTATTGTTATTCCTTTTTCTTTACTCGATTTATGTAAACTCCCCCACTGTGTAAATGTCCCCTTCTTTTGTGCCCTCGTGGCAAATAAATAGAAATTTATCTATCTATCTATCTATCTATCTATTTATCTATCTATCTATATGTCTGTCTATCCATCTAATTATTTATCTATATGTCTGTCTATCTAGCAATAAGTCATGCATTCACTGTCAAAGATGGATTTGAGACTCAACAGAATACAATAGATATCAACAATCATGAGGAGCTCAAGTTATCGACCTCTTCGCAGTGGGCCCTGGAAACTGACCACTGATCACTGATCCTGATCAGACGAACGACAACAGCTTAAGATAACAGCAGTCTCATACGCAAATAGAAGAGAAAGAACAATGAAGATAACCAAAAATAAACATACAAAGAAATAAAATGAAGATGTAAGCAAGGAAAAAAGTGATAACTACCACTGAGAACAAATGAAAGTGGTTTCATCACAATTCTGCAGACATGATGAAATCGAGATAAAATGTCATTAGTGTTTGCTATTTAAATATAGGAACACAGTGTGAGAATAACTCAGATAAAGATTTTTTAACAGGATTTATTCCTGTCTGTACATTGGATGGTTAAATGATGTGTGCGTATGTATGAGTATATGTGTGTATGTATGTGTGTGCACGTGTATGTGTGCGTGCGTATATGTGTGTGTGTGTGTGAGTATATGTGAGTGCATGTAAGTATATATATATATATATATATATATATATAGAGAGAGAGAGAGAGAATGAGAGAGACAGAGAAGGAGAGACAGAGCGAGTGAGACAGAGAAAAGAGAGAGAGGGGGAGGAAGAGAGACATAGGGAGATACCAGTTTAGACTAGTATGTCCATTGTTCAGCTTAGTACTCGATACTTAAGAAAGTGGAGTGTAGGTTTTATAATGAGTGTCTGCCACTATGGTTGAGCTCCTGCCGTTTATATATATATATATATATATATATAAACAAGAAGTGTAAGTCAACAGATTAAAATTAACTTCGTTTATTCATAGTCAATGTTATTACCGAAATATATATAAGAGCGACTATGAATAAACGAAGTTAATTTTAATCTGTTGACTTACACTTCTTGTTTTTAAATATACTCCGGAGTAAACAGATCCACCTGTGCACTCGTCGAGTGCTTTACTCTGCATACTGAAGTGTCGGCAATTAACCAACACATACTCGGATATCTGCAGACGTAGACAACTCCCAAACAAATATAAAAACAACCTCACACCAGAAACAGCTGATTACCAACGTTCTACCACCTCATTAAAACCCACAAAACCAGTGTTAATCTACAGATTAGACCAATTGTCTCGAGTATAGAAGGTCCCCTCTATAAAATCTCCTGGTTCCTCTCCCAGACCCTCAAGCCTATGCTTGCTACTTTTCCTGGACATGTCAGCAGCTCCGACGAAGACATACAAAGATTACATCAATTAGAACCTAACCAACTTAGACTCAACAGATATGCCTTTAGGCTCGACATTGTCTGGCTCTACACGACAGTACTCGCTCATCCAGCGGTCAACCTAGTGATCGACTGCATCATTTCATACAGCATATACTGCTTCGAACTCACTCCACAAGAGATACATCAGCTTCTATCCGTCATCGTAAAAAATACATATTTCACTTTCCACCACCACACATACAAATAAACAACAGGCCCACCCATGGAGCCGAGTCTTTCAGGCTTTCTAGCAATCACCTATATGAACCAACTGGAACGTCGAGAACACAACACCTGTGGCTCCAGTATTTTCTTCCTCCGATATATAGATGATATACTCATCCTCCCATCATTCCGTGAACAGGCAGACATAACATCTACGGCATTTTAAAACACAGATACAACATACTATTTACCACAGAACACCCAGATAAAAATGGTTCCTTGACTCTGCTGGACTTCCAACTTAAAGTAACAAAAGAAGGTACTATATACACAAACTGCTATAGGAAAGCTGCCAGCAGAGACCTGTTTGTGCATTATAGATCAGCCCATCCCCTTGGTGCTAAAACCGGATACATAAGAAATGAACTTACGCGTATCCGGAATAAATGTAACAAGACAGACCACCATATCACCCATACTGCACACTTTATAGATGTACTGAAGACGAACGCATGCCCAGCATCCACATTGAATCGACTTAAGAATCGAAGACGCCGCAGGTATAAGAGCTCCTCTAACACCTGCTTCTACCATATTTCAGCGAAAGCATAACCACAGCTATCCGCAGAGCTATCCACAGAGCTATACACAAAGAAGAACTGGACATACAATTAGCACACACCGGCTCTTCACTGCGTAGATACCTGTCGAAGAAATCAATCCAGAGACAACAAAAATTAATGCTCGCTGAATAACTACTCTATCCGTGATACAGGTATGTGCCAGCGGACACATGCGATATACCAGATTCAATGCAACACTAGAGTTCTCTGAGAACGAAGGACAGCCACGGACAGAGATATGAACTCTCCTCTCTAAATATGTATGCAAAAACTAATAATTTTTCTTCCCCTTTTTATTATTCGTATAAATATGCAACTGAACTGCATTATGCATATCCGCAGTTGAAAAAGGATATAACGCTGAAACAGGTACCCCTATTAAATGCGGAAATACCCACTTTATAAATAAATGTTTTGATATTATAGTGAAAAAATCTCTCCAGCATTTTCTACTGAATTTCTTTTCCTTTTTACTATTTGTTTATATATATATATATATATATATATATATATATATATATATATATTACAATTTAGAAATTAAAAATTAAAAAATATATGATCAACACTACTGTGTTTTTTTTGCAAAATGACAATAATTTTTTAGCCAGATAGAAATACCTTAATTCAAGTACATATAGTCCGTCTGTATCGATCTAGAGAATTTTAAATATTAAATCTATACTTACAGACGTAAAATGGCGACTGCCTGGTGCCTAGACAAGTTTAAATTTCAAAATTCAAACCTTTTCAGCAGATCGGGCAGAACTTCAAAACATAAACCTGTTTCACAAGGGATGTTATACTAATGAAATAATTAATTAATTACGGAACAACTATTTATAAAATAATTATTAGTGGAGTAATCAATTTTCTGTGATCAACGGTAGGCACCCAGAAATTAAAATCACTTCTCCTAAGATAGTATCTTAAGACTGATCTGTCGCAAGCCTAATACATGTGCTTTTGCACACGACCTTCTCAGCATTCTGGCTCATATCCATGGCGCTAGAAATAACAGCCGTGAATATGTGATTATGAATTCAGCTCGACCGTAGGAGCAGATAATTTCAGTTTAGTAGTCATTTACAAATATTAAGCTCTAAGAAAAATACTTCTGAGCATTACATTACAATTTAGAAATTAAAAATTAAAAAATATATGATCAACACTACTGTGTTTTTTTGGCAAAATGACAATAATTTTTTAGCCAGATATATATATATATATATATATATATATATATATATATATATATATATATATATATATATATATATTTATTTATTTAGAAGGGACAAGGTACTGTGAGGTTACTAAAAATAAGTGTTTTGAAATATAAGGAAAATACAAAGGATAGATCCTCTCTTCAGTTGTCTGCTGTGGCTCTCGATCTGAACATATATATGTATATGTCTGTGTTTATCTCTCTTTTATATTCAATTATAATACATGGCTCGGAAAAATCTCTTTCCTAGAGCTATTTTATTGTAAGAGACTAGTATGAGTTTCTAACTCAATATATACCTTTTATATATTCGCCTCCGTTAATTTGTTGAGCTAATTTAAATGTCGAGTAAACTTGGCTGCTATTTTAGTGGTATGAGTTTGTGAGACACGTTAGGTTCTGATACCACGTGCTTTATTGTATATATGCACACTATTCAGTTTTCTGATATACTTAGAAGTGAGGAGTTTACTAATTTTTCACCTACTGATGAGCAATAAAAATTGGTAAATCTCTTCACAATTGGATTGCGAAACAGCATCGCCAGACGCTGTCTGGGTGATTTGGTAGTTACCACAATTCCGGTTTGTATTTATTTTCTTGATTTATTCTTAAATTGAGTCTGGCAAACCCTATTGTCCATAGTTAGCATCTTTTTCACCTTAGCGAATCTTGTCCCTTACGATTTGAACACATATATGTATATGTCTGTGTTTATCTCTCTTTTATATTCAATTATAATACACTGCTCGGAAAAATCTCTTTCCTTGAGCTATTTTATTGTAAGAGACTATTTTGAGTTTCTAACTCAATATATACCTTTGATATATATATATATACCACGCTGTATTGATTGCTGATACGACCGAATCCCGTACGTATAATTGAACATCCGTTTACAACAAACCATCCTGTAATTCGTTTTATTATTATTCTGTAGGGTCGGTGAATTGGCAGTATTGGTAGAGGGTCAGACATGCTTTCCAGCGTAGTTACGTCCCTTTACGATCTGAGTTCAAATTTCGCCGAGGTTAACTTTGCCTTTCATCCTTACGGGGTCGATAAAATAAAGTACCAGTAATGCACTGGTTAATTGCTGGCCTTGTACCAAAAATAGAAACAATTATTATTCTGTAGTGTATACTGTATCTGATGCTCTAGCATGGCCTTATACGCTATGGCTAAAACAACAATATTAACTAAATGACAATATATTGCCCAGCCTGTGCACATCTTATTCAAGATGGTATTTATAAATATTTAAATTATTGATTATTTTCTATTGGACATAAAAATTGTTGTAAAGTTCTAAATGTGATGTGAAATGTGGGTAGCTGAAGAAGAAAATCGATACACGAGTCGCTGAACTCGTAAAATCGGCTGTTTACTTCTTAAACTGATAACTTAAACCTCTTCCATCGTCTTAATTGGGAATAAGACACGATGCTAGACAGTTATTGGGGTTTTTACTATTAAGTCAGAGAGAGAGAGAGAGAAAGAGAGAGAGAGAGAGAGAAAGAGGGAGAGAGAAGGACAGTGCCTACGTCTTTCTTCAGGACTTAATTCATATGCTTACAACATAGATGTTTCCGTTAAAGGCGACAGCTGTTATTTGCTTTGTTCTTACTACTTATTAACTCTTCATTATAGTCCATTCGATATTTTTGTAGTCCTACAGATGTTAGTTTATGATAGATTTCTAATTGCATAAATTCACTATTCACATGTTTTGGTGGTAGGAATCTTCTAATGCAGTCTGCACTAATCCAGGCTCTGCTGCACTTCGGGCCGAGGAGGGTAAACTCTCCAAATATCAGTCGTTCTCCGACATGTTTGCGGTCGAGCCTGTAGCAATGGAGACTTCTCGTATCCTTGGCTCTAGGACCATCTCCATATTCGCCATTATCGACACGGAGTTGGCTACCCGCAGGTGTGTGCCTCACAAGTGGGAAAGGCTCTTCCAACGCGTTTCCCTCTCCACTCTTCGGGGAAACACCTTCTCTATTCTGTCCACCCGAACCGCAGGGCGGCTAGAGCATGGGCCCGAATTTGCTTATAATAGTGAGAGATGCGGAGAGCGAGAGAGACGGAGGCAGTGAGTATAAAAGCATTGCTGAAGTATATTGTAGTTAAAGTTTAAGTGATCACCGTCCCCTCCTCAATAAAATACTTGTCTTCAAGTAAGCCAAGAAATTAAGAAAGAGAGGCTGGATTGAGAGATAGCTAAGAATAGATTGAAAAAGAAGAATGGACAGCAGAAATGCTGGAAGATAAAATTCAAATTGAAAACAGATCTCCAAAATGCCATTCTAAAAGAGATGGCAAGACATGAAATCGTATTTAGCCAATAGCCGAAAAGATTGAATAGCAAAGAAATAGGCAAGCGAAATTCAGAGATATAAAAACATAGATATAAAAACACACATACACACACACACATATACACATACACGCGCACATACGAATGTATTCGTATACATATATACAAACACGTATACACAAACATGCGCACTTACACGCATACATACAATATAAAAACCACCCGTATGAATAAATGAGTACAAATTATACGCAAGTAAACATACATAAAAGCGGCTGAGGGACAGCAGAATATTCTGGAGTTGAAAACGCAAGTAACATGTAATAATATCAGGTAGTGAAAGAAAAGGGGGAAGTAAAATATGTAAAATTGTGAAGACATAAAGTAAGTGAATCAAAAATCAGGGGCTGGGGGTCACTGGTGGATGTGAAGTAAAAATAAAGTTAAAAATAAAAATAAAAATAAAAGTAAATCGGAAAGAGAAGTCTGTAAAGAAGGTAAATTAAGGAAAGTGAAGAACAAAAGTTTATGGAGGATAAGTATCTGAAAGTGAGTTAAGTTTATATGAGCTAGAAAGCAAGTGTGATTTCATGTGTGGGCAACTGGTGAAAATTTCTGTGTTTGCATTTAGGAAGGTTTTTGGTGATTTAAGTTTCTGTAAAATACAATATTTTTCACTTATGCAGAGTGCGCATCTTGCTGTTCCTCTTGCATATTCTTTAGATTGGTTCAAAATTGACCAATCTAATTTATATTGGATACCTTGGTCTTTCAAATCCCATATTCTGCTAGCCAGAGCTGTTGTAAATCTTTTTTCCGGATGTCGGAAAGATGCGACATGTGAGTAATAACGCATTTTGAATTTGTCTTGTGTCATACCCACACATCGTTCGCTGGTGGCTGGTAGGTTGTTGCTGGTGGTTTTCACTTTAGCCGCATATACAATGGCTTTGGTGTTGCATTTACCTTGTAATGCGCATTCATTTTTGACTCTACAGGAGCAATTTTGATGTTCTCTGGGTATTTTCTTGTTGAGGATATAAGATTTAATAGGGGGACTGCAGGAGTAGCTGATTTTGACACAGTTTCTATCTTATAGTATCTATGTGTTCTAGGGAAATGTTTATCTAAGAGCTCTAGGAATGTTTTGCCTACATTAGTTTTAACTGCTAAAGAGTAGGGGGTGTGAACCAGATTATTTTTCTTTTCCTATTATTATGTTTAAAGGAGTTAGTATTGTTGGGTATGTACTTAATCGGTTCGCTAAATCCGCTATTTTGAAGGGCTTTATTATAGTAGGGGGATGCCTTATTGAAAATAGCGTCTGAGGAAGAGAGGGTGGAGATCCTACGGCTAATATTAGGGATAAGATTTTAAAAAACTATAGGAGGATGGCAAGAGCCTTTATTTATATATTTTAAATTCTCATTATGTTTATGGTACGGTTTATAAGAAGAAGTAGGCAGATCTAGGTTTATATCTAGAAAATTAACATTAGAAAGGTTAGTGTCAATGGTAATTTTAAGATTAAAACTAGCGAAGGTTTTTATTATGTCTTTCCTGAATCTATCTAAGTTATGGCCTATAGTGGTATGGGAAAGTATTAGACCATCGTCGCGATAAAGCCCAAAGGTATGGTTAGGGAATTTCTCTTTAAGTGTGTGTATGAGGAATAGGTCGACTAAATCACTCACATCAGCACTGTCAAAAGAACCCATTGAGACATCGAATGAGTTCTCTGGGTTAGATTTTTTTACCCAAGTGTCATTATTAGTAAATAGTAAAGTGTTTCTAGCATGCAAAATGACATTCTCTTCAATATCAGAAATATTGATCAACTTTCTAGCGAAATTTAATGCTTTCGTTAAAAGAGGGTGAGTAATAGACGGGTAGAAGTCTACAATGTCAGATTGGGTGAATCTAGAACTATTTTTATCTTTAATATTATTAAACCAATGTACTACGGAAGAGCTATTTATCCATTGGAGTAATTCAGACTTACTTCTAATATGTTTGTTTATATTATTTAATATTTTTTTGCTAGCAAGACCGATTTCAGTCTTAGCAGGGCTGATTAATCTACAACTAGGACCATTAATCAAATCAGGTTTGTGATCTTTGAGGGTGATATAGGGATTACGTTTAGCAAGTTTTTCTGTTCTATTGTCTATTTAAAAAAAACTAGCTAATGCTTTAGCTTCCTTATTAATAGTATTATAGGTTTTTATATTAGCTATTTGGTATTTAGAGGTGCTGGTATCTGTTAAGAGTTGGTCATGTAAGTTAATATTAACTTCGTATAAGTTTTTAGTTTTGTCAGAGAAAATGAACTTATTTTTAGAAGATTTGAATATTGAAATATCGTGAGATAGTTTAGATTGAAAAGGGTTAGAGTACTTTTATTACTTTTATTTATATATTTTTTTTGCCCGTTAAACTTTTGCCTTTCTTGAGGAAATTTTTCAAATATTTCACTATGTTTTAAATTGCTTTGTCTGACGAACGAATGAGGACGTTTCTTGTATTCGTCTTATTCGGGAAACCTCTGGTAATGAGGTAATTATATTGTATTGTTTATTATACATTAAATTTAGCTCTGTAACTTACATAGAGCACTCTTCACTCCTATGACTTTTTCAATTTTCAACGGAAACTTCAATACTTATATATATATATATATATATATATATATATATATATATATATATATATATATATATATATATATATATATTTATTAAAATAACAGATTAAAGTTTAAACAAAGAACCGCTGCTTTGATCCTTAACGGGATCTTCTGAAACTAAAAAAAAAAATCTCTTTGGATTTTAGTTTTCACGTTTATTATTATTACTATATATATATATATATATATATATATATATATATATATATATATATAAATATATATATATTATTATTATTACTATATATATAAGTATTGAAGTGAACTGTTATTTCTAATAGCCATCTTTTCACCCCTTGATAATTTGTGTGTGAGACATGTTGGGTGTGGGCTTCTGACAGGAACTAATAGATGGATTCTTTTTAGCTTCTCGTCCCCGCGTAAAATTTGTAAATCAGTGGCTAGTTGAGAGATAGAGTCTTATCGGTTGCCAGTTAATCGCTTTACCGTGTCGGTTGTCACAAACAGTCATGACCGGCACAGGCCGGTGTTTGGATTATGTCGATCGATTGGTTATTGATTAGGCCCTACCCGCTGATGAAGCCGCATACGCCGATTGTGCATTGTTGTATAATATATGCAGACAGATGGTGCAGTGCACCTTACTGCTGCATTAGTGCTGCAGAAACTCGAGTCCGGGAACCTTATAAGCACCCGTTTTACGTGTGATGTGTTGAGGCAAATAACTATGTGTATACTCTGGTAATGTATCTTACATTTCCCATTGAGTGCGCTGAGATACAACCGGTACTGGCATTGATAAATATGCCGGGTCCGTCAACCCTTATTGTATATATATATATATATATATATATATATATATATATATATATATATATATATATGAGCTGTGTCAGAAAAGTAACAGGACTTAGTGACGTAATATTCGGGGAATATATAACTGCAATCTCAGCCCTCTCTAATCATTGTATGCTTTTCACGAGCTTTTGTTAAAAGCTCCTCTATTTTAGGTCGTCAATCGATGGGCACAGAGCAACGAACCAATCTGAAGTTTCTTGTCCGGCTGGGGAAAACACCGTCAGAAGCACTTGGAATACGGCTCACGGGTGCTCACGGGTGGTCGAGTGGCACAAAAGGTTCAAAGACGGATGCGAGTACGTGGAAAATTACCCCAGGAGCGGTAAGTTATTAACAAGCAGGACTGAGACCAGCGTTGAGTGCGTGAGGTAAATGGTGCGTGGTCATCTTCAACTGACTGTTCGACGGATCGCAAGTGAGCTGGGCACGAACTGCGACGACCTTTGGAATACTATCACCAACGATTTGGGTATGTGGAAGATCTGCACAAAGATGGTGCCGAAATTGCTGAACGATGACCAGAAGGAGCGCCGCACGCATGTGTGTCAGAACATCCTCGAGCATCTTGAAACAGAACCAGACTTGCTGGGGAGAGTTATCATCGGTGATGCGTCAAGGGACCCGATTTTCGGACGGTGAAGCAGTCAAGAGAGCCGCGACGACGGAACTGAGGAGAATCCCGGGATGGGTGGTGGAAAAGGATAAGAAAGTGCGTTGGACTCAAGTGGGGTTATTTCGAAAGGGAAAACTTGTAGTTTGTAGTTTGGATTTGAAATATATTTTTGCGTGACCCCACTCCTGTTTCTTTTCTGACACATCTCATATATATAATAGAGGCAGAGCAGTGTTGGAAATGACATTACTAAACACCGACAAAAATGAGGTGGTACAGGCATATACCAGAAAAGGCAACCATACTCTCTGATATTCCAATACATCCAAACGGGGAGATCAAAGCCAACCGACCAAATATTATTGTCAAATCCCACAACAAATAAAGGAAATGCCCTCTAATTCGTGTATCAATCCTCACAGTCGACAATATGTCTATGAAGGAAATTGTGAAATTATCCAAATAGAAATAGAAATAGACTGAATAAGAATGATAAAACAATCCGTATAATATTAGATATCCGAGAATGATAAAGCGGCAGACAGATAGATATATAACCAAATCCCAAGATTTACAAATATACAATACACAAGATAAAGAAAATAGCATTTATTACTAGTAACTACAAATATATTTCGAAGAATATTCAATGCGAAAGAAAAAGTAACACCAAAATAAACACTGGACCAAGCCACACAGAATTGTATTTTGGTAATGCAGTGACATCTCGCAATAAGAATATGACTAATGTTTGTAATAATAGTTTCTGATTTAGAACTAAAGCCAACAATTTTGATGGGAGGGGAAAGTCGATTAATTTGATCCCGGTGCGTTACCGGTACCTTATTTTGTCGACTTCGTAAGGATGAAAGGCAAAGCTTAGTAATTAATAGTTTCTGATTTAGGTACAAGGCCAAATATTTTGGGGAGGGTAAAGTCGATTAAACTGACCCCAGTGCGTTACCGGTACCTTATTTTGGCGACTTCGTAAGGATGAAAGGCAAAGCTAACCTCGGCGAGATTTGAACCCACAACTTAAAGGGAGGTAACTCTATGCCACAAAGCATGTTGTCCGACGCTATACCGATACTGACAATCCATCGCCCTCAAAGTTTAGTAATAATTGTTTCTACTTTTGGCACAAGGCCAGCACATTACTGGTACTTTATTTCATCGACCCAGTAAGGATGAAAGGCAAAGTTAACCTCGGTGGAATTTGAACTCAGAATGGAAAGGGCCGTAACTCTATGCTGGAAAGCATGGCGTCCGACCCTCTACCGATACTGCCAATCTACCATAATAATAACAAAATATTACTAATATAAAACTATAACCGTTGCTATCTGTTACAAACATGATTTAATAATTTCTGTTTAAATAAGAGAGGCAACTGTGATATATAATAAACACATAGATAAAATTACTACTAACACACACGCACACACATGCACGGGCGCGCATACGTACATACATAAGTAAATGCACGTCTGCTGGCATATTCACATGCATCATTAATGTATATCTATAAACACACACACACACACACACACACACGCACAAGCACGCACACACACACACACGTACACACGCGCACGCACACTCACACACATACACACACACACACACTCACACACTCACACACATATATATATATATTCATACAAACATGTATATGTATATCGTTAATTGCAGGTTTCATGTGAAAGCTATATTAACATCTATTTCAATATATGTATCGCTATTAGCCTTCTCCGATTATGTATTTATATATATATATATGTTAATATAAGCATCTTTATGATATATGAATATATTCACCGCCAGATATATATTTCTGTTTCATTATAAAAATTGGATCTCCTAAAATAGAGATGAAATATTTATTTCCATGCTTTATAATTAAAAATGAACATTGGACAATCGTGAATCATCGAGGAAAATCTTGCACATTTTTACTGTATGTTCTCTCTTTCTCTTAATTTCGAGTATATTTTTGACCGGCCACCCTCCTGGTGGCAAGGTTGTAAAAGAATGTATGTATGTATGTATGTATGTATGTATGTATGTATGTATGTATGTATGTATGTATGTATGTATGTATGTATGTATGTATGTATGGTCAGGTCACCAGTTGGTGCTACTGGTAACATGTATCCCAGTACAACCTGTCTCATGGTCGGGTCGTTGGCGACTAAACTGGCAACCCCACCAAGGTTTCTTGGTGAGGAGGGTGACTTTGGACATCCTGCAGGAATAAAAACAAAACCTGTCAAAGGGCAAAAGTGCTCTTAAGAGTCAATGGCCATCCAAAATCACCGGGAGAGATGACCCCTTAGTCTTTGTCAAGGCAGAATTCTAGGAGAAGGAAAACTCTGATATAACACCTGCAACCCTGATGGTATCCAATGATGTTGACTTGTTCTTCTTTTTCGTAAATATCATCTTGGTTAAGAGAGTGGGACAGGCTTTGTGCAGTGCCTTTGCTCACTATAAAAGCTTCACGGCACAGGCATTGCTTTATATCAGGAGATCTCTCTGCACTTGTCGTCACATGGTACCATGGGCTCAGCACTATGTGTCAATAATTGTCACAAGTGTAGTGTTTGTACCAGAGTTTTTAAGTCGCTGGCTGGACTAAAAAGTCACACTCGTTCAGCGGATCGGTAGGGGTTCTCCTACATGGATATAAAGTAGTGGCCGTACTTGAAAACGAGTTGGCAGCCACCATATATGTATGTATGTATGTATGTATGTATGTATGTATGTATGTATGTATGTATGTATATTCTACCGGTTTTATAATTTCACAATGGAGAGAGAGAGAGAGAGAGAGAGAGAGAGAGAGAGAGAGAGAGAGAGAGAGAGAGAGAGAAGGAAGTCATTTTCTAACATAGATACAAGACTCCTCTTTGACTCGAATTTACACATCAACTAGGTAGTTATGTATGCATGTCTGCCTGCATGTGTGTACTGGTATGGGTGTTATTGTATGTGTGGATGTGGATATTTTGAGTTATATGCGTGCATGTGTATATGCTTTGTATCTGTACAAGTGTATATACAGTTATTAGATACAGAAGTTTTGGAAGGTTTATATAATTTTACTGTTCCATTAATGGATTGTACTTATAATTTCCTACCTAGTCGTGTTCTTTCTGTTTCTGTGAAGCCCAGCTTCTCAAGATTTGTACTGAGGCAGTTACTAACATATCCTAGTGGCGCAATAAGCACAGGCATAAAAGCAATGTATGTATGTATGTATGTATGTATGTATGTATGTATGTTTATAATTATGCATGGATTCCCATGTTGGGGTTGCACAGCATCTTTAAATGGAAGAAGGTGGACCACAAAAAGCCGTCATACTCGTGAGCGAATCAAAAGCCATCTTTTATGTATGTGTTCTTTTCTTTTTTTTCATCTTTTAGTCATTAGACCACGGTCATGTTATGTCAATCGACCATATCGACTCCAGTACACATTTTGTTATGTCTTGTACTTAGTTTATCGAAATTCTTTTGTTGAACCATTGTTACGCGACATAATCACGAACACAATGCCCCGCCCTTACACATTCATACACATATTCGCGCATGCAACCCCTATATATATATATAGAGGTTATACGCCAGTTTGCTATGCATTACCGCCAATATGGTATATATATATATATATATATATATATATATATATACCTGCAGCTTTACGTCTATCAAAAGTTCCACTCACAGGGTGTTTGAAAACCTGAGGTAATAGTAGAAGACTGTTGCTCAGGATTTCACGCAGTGGAACCCGAACCCAGAACAAATTGGTTGCGAAGCGAATTCCTTAACCGCTCAGCCATACCTTTTTCAATTCTTGTAAAGAAGGAGTTTCTATCAAAGAAGCAAAACTCCATTTTAGCTGAAATTTCGATAAAAACCCCGATGTTTCGAACGTTAAATTTTAGGAATGTCTTGTACATATTTAATGTTCCGCTTACAGGGTATATTATATGTATGCATTTATCTATGCACGTAATGTTTGAATAAATGCATATAATTCCCTGTGTAAATATATTTTCATGCATGTATGTATGCCACACACACACACACACACACACACACACACACACACACACACACACACACACACACACACACACACATACACACACATATATATATATATATGTATAAATACATGTACACATATATGCATACAGGTGTGCGTGTACTTTATATATGTATATATTCAAGGTATAATTAATAAACGAAATGTTCTATCAACCTTAAGGGTGTAAGGAAACCTAACAAGATCAATGATAATGGCTGCTGGTAATATCGTCTCTAGTTCCATAGATAATTCTAAATGTCAGAATGTCAATATTTGTCTTCTTAAAGAATTCCTCAATTAATTCTGTTATCTCTGAAATCCACCAAAAGTAAATTTTATTATCTCTCAAGGATAGAACACCCTAATATACAAGAACAACAACGACAACAGCAATGACAGCAACCACAGCATCCACAGCAATGACAGCAACCATAGCAACCACACCAACAACAGTAACAACTGCAACGACAACAGGAACAAGAGAAATGGCAGGTGTAACAAGAACAACAGCAACAACAACAA
>OZ024743.1:315571371-315578871 GCA_964016885.1 Eledone cirrhosa | reverse complement strand
GTCTTTCCAGTTGCTAATACTATCTATCGGTCGCAACTCCAGGTAGAAGGAGCACCGTGAAATAAAGTGTCTTGCTCAATGCATATATATATATATATATATATAGGAACGAGTAGGACCCCAACGGCTGAGCTCAAGCCGTTTTGACGGCTTTTAAAAAAAAAAATTTTTTTTTAGTCCAGAATTAGCCGTTGAAACGGCTTGAGCTCAGCCGTCGGGGTCCCACTCGTTCCTATTACCCACTCTACTACCCTAAATATTGAGTACTTTGGTGCGTTATGGTCCACCTGGTTCCTTACCACATTTCCTTCGTTATATATATATATATATATATATATATATATATATATATATATATATATATATATATATATTCTGGCTTGATTTCTACAGCTGGATGCCCTTCCTAAAACCAATCTTATTTACAGTGAGTGGTGGGTGCTTTTTGCCGTGGCACCTCCACGACCACTTTGCAGTGGAATGATATGGACCCTGTCCCTATCATCTCATTTCTACAGCTGAGTAAACTGGAACAATGTAAAATAAAGTGTCTTGCTCAAGGAAACAACACATCACCCGGTCTGAGAATTGAACTCACAACCTTTCGATTGCAAGGCCAATGCTCTAACCACAAAGGGTCCGTCGAGCTGCCGATTATAGAGTCGGATAAGATCGATACAGATCGAACCTTGAGCTGATCAGTGGAGAAACGCGCGTCACCTACCAATAAATGTAATGAAGGAGTAACCAAACGTCCTTGTTATCCTTTAAATATATTACACTCTATATAGCTCTACACCTCAACACAGAAGTGAACCGAAACATCAAGTGCTCACCCGGGTGAACCTGCAGTAACTCCAAGTTACACTCCCTATATATATATATATATATATATATATATATATATATATATATATATATATATATTTATTTAGGTTAGTTGGTTCACCACTGGATAGAACTGGTCAATCTTGATGTAATATGGAGAGTACTCAACGTAATACAACTCACCCGTCTTCGTTTGTGTAATTAGTCGTGCGAGTACGGAGTTAATTATTATAAAATAACAGGAGGATGGACTGGTGTAAATCCTTGAAAGGTTTATTATACTATGATCATTTCAATGACCGACAGATGTGACGGCTTTCCCGGCTGCGCGCCGGGCGCCCGGGTGAGTAAGCCTTCCCTGAGTGCTTGGAAAAACAAATTTCCCCTTCTTTCGGTAAACGAAATTACTCGGAACGGCTGCTTCGCCCCGGGGCCCATCGCGCCGCCGGTTTTAACCGCCAAATAGTACCTTTAAATTTCTAGCTATAATCATAACTATTAGCTGTATCATGCCTCCCTCTACTGGCACGTAAATAAATCCCACTCCTAAGTGAATTAATAGTATTCGTTTGGTATAGACGATGGCCTGACGGCGATGGTGGACTTCCCACTAACACACCCGACGCCTAAAACAGTTACATTCCTGGAGTGCTCGGAAAAATTAATTTCCATTTCTTTCGCTAGACGATATAACTCGGAACGGCTGACACGTGGTTAAGGAAGGGCTGGCCGGGCTCTGCAGTCGTCGATGATTATTGACTGCTAAACAAGGGCTTAATCTTTACTCTATATCCTACCCTGAAAACTGACCTTTTCTCTTTGATGGTGAGGTAGTAGTACATTATAAGCTTACGCCCCCTCACCAGATGGTCATAGGTAGACTTAATAATCAACACTCGAGGGCGACCGACTGAGGTAGAAGCTGCTAAATAGTCGGTCGTCCTCTTGTCTCTGATTTTCAGCCTCATGGATTTTATTTGTTATATTTCGAATACCTGATGATATCACCGGATTCATACTGAACCCGGTCATTGAAATGATCATTGTATAATAAACCTTTCAAGGATTTACACCAGTCCAACCTCACCTCCTGTTATTTTATAATATATATATATATATATATATATATATATATATATATATATATATATATATAGCCATGTCAGTAGAATGAACACTTCATTCTTGCTCTTGTGTTGGCATGCGAACAGAACTGCAGACACTAATATTTCTGGGTATCACCCTTCATCAGTACAGCTCACTGTTCACCTGCCAAACTGTCAGAGCTAGTGAAAATATATGCTATTTTCAAAAATACACAGTGTCTGATCGGCCTGATTTGCATATTAGCAGACTGGCTGATCAGTCAGATCTGCATATTAGCAGATCCACTGATGAGCCAGATTTGCATATCAGCAGACTGGCCAGTCAGTTTCCTGTATACGAGCGATAAATGGCCGTCTATGCCTAATTCAAATAAAAAAGAAAATTTCGCTCTCCATGGCTGAATACAATAAATGTAATCTGAGTTTTTCGATAATTAATAATAACCTTCGATTCGTTTACAATTATGAAAACAAGCCTCAACAAGCCTACTGACATGGCTATAAATTGAGGTTTGTTTGCATAATCGTAAACCAGAGGTTCTCCAAGTTTTGGGGCCACGTAATAACCTCAGCGCCCCCACCATCAGTCTGTGATGACACCTTACTAGCAGAGAAAGTGGACATTAAACAATGATGGTGACTATGTTATTTTATCATTGGTAACATAGATGTAAAAAGAATGTGATTTTGCCAATAAGAATAAAGACATCTATGAGATTATGTAGAATCTTTATTATAGATGTCTCTATGCCTTTATTATAGATGTCTATATAAATGCTTAATATACATAGGCAATATATTTGTAAAAAAAGAAAAAAAACAAGCTATTTATTGGGAAACAATGTAAACGAATCGAATGTTATTATTAATATTCGAAAAACTCAGATTACATTTATTTTATTCAGCCATGTAGAGCGAAATTTTCTCGCAGTTGTGTCACTCGACCTTAAATACATTGTTTGCCCGATCAAATCATCGGAATACTAAATAATTTACACGCGGTGTTTGAATTTATAGATACAACGGAGAATCCGAACAACATCAATAATAAAAAAGAAAAAGAAAAAATAATAATAAAGAAGTTAGAATGAAGATGATAAAAAAATAAGTAAAAAAATATATATACGTGAAAAAATAGGATCATAATACAATTGTTGATAATAGTGGTGGTGATGGTGGTGGTTAAAATTATAGTGGTGAGTAAGTATAGAGATGTGATGAGGGTATAAATACTATTAATATGAAAATAAATATTAAATATATACATATGTAGTGGTTAAATTTCAGGAAGAAAAATATAATAACAAATAACAGATAAAAGATAAAAATAATAAATTAGAAATTAAGTGAAAGGGGAAGAGATATAGGATAGGGTACAGAGAGTGGGCGTGAAATAGCTTTAGGGAGAGAGAGTGAGAGAAAGGTTAGGAGATTTATGATGTTGATTTAGTGATTAGTTGGTCAGTTGACAGCTAATAATAGTGGTGTGGTATGTAGTTATTATAATAGACTCAGGGTGGTTCAGCTTGAATTATGGGATTGCTAGATCGAATCATGCTAGTTTGAAATTTGCGAATTTAGTAGCTGCTTTGTACCTACAGAAAATTGATCGTTCTATTGTGCTGTTAAGCAGCATTTTATAATACTTTAAAATATGGAAACAGCTCCATATTGCAAAGTCAGCAGTGGGACATTCCAGCACTGTAGGCCTTTGCTCCCGATAATTTCGACCAACGAATCCTGTATTCTTGGTTCATCTCCTTAAGCTGCGAGATTTTATTGGCTAGCGTTGTTGAGTTCTCTAGTCTACAGTTCTTCATAGAATGTCTGTGAACATACCATCTTTTTTTGAATTCCCCAGCCGTAGAACCTATGTAGTGCCATACTAAGTTACCCGAGTTGATAGTTCACATGTACACTGTATTTGATTCTAGGCAACTGTTTTCTAGTGGGCATATATATATATATATATATATATATATATATATATATATATATATATATAAGTGCCCACCACAAAGCAGATGCCTGGAATCAAGTATAGTGTACCTGTGTGCTATGAATTCGGGCAACTTAGAATGGCACTACATAGGTTCTACGGCTGGGGAATTCAAAAAAAGATGGTATATTCACAGACAATCTATGAAAAACCGTAGACTAGAGAACTCAACAACGCTATATATATATATATATATATATATATATAAAACCACAGACCCTCCATCTCAACTCACCTTTTGAAAAGCAGAAGAACTGCGAAACCGGTAAAGGAACCAAATAAATATATATATTTAAAAAAAAAATAAGACTCCAGTTGCATTTTCGATTTCATCTCTTTTTGTTTATACTTTCACTCGTGTAGGACACCGGTTATTTTTCATTTTGTAAAAAAAACCTCACTTTCTAATATATATATATATATATATATATATATATATATATATATACTAATAAATATTTGCTCTTCGGTTCTTATATATTGGATATATATTTTCCTTATCGAGCCCTCTTTGGATTTTAGTCTTCAATTTTATTATTATTACTATTTGGCTCCTTCGGTTGAGCACTCTACTGACTTATATTCATCATGCAGAAACAACATCTGAATATTTCTACAAAGAACATACCCGTACCAAGCAGGAAAACATACCTAATCGTCTTCCTGTCTTCCTCCAGTTGCAACGTTTTTTGAAATATCCAGTTCTGCGTTTACAGATTGACTTTGTTAGTTTCAGAAGATCCCGTTAAGGGTGAAAGCAGCGATTCTTTGCTTAAACTTTAATCTGTTATTTTAATATATATATATATATATATATATATATATATATATATATATATATATATATATATATATATATATATATATATATATATATATAACGCTATATATATAATATATATATAACGCTATATATATATATATATATATATATATATAATATATAAAACATATAATTATGCTGTACAGTGTTCGGCAACCATCGTCACCTTTTTGTTAAAAATAGGAACATTTTCGGCCCGGCCGACTAACTCACTCGATATGCAAATTAGGCTGCTCAGCCGTTAATATGCATAAGGAAAGTATATACTTTCAAACGTTCAATCATCTGACAGAAAGGTATACGGTGATGACGATAGCTAATAAGCTTGAAACTAGTACATCGTTCCTGTGTCAGTGTTGAACAAAAAGGCGTAATTCGGGCTGTTTGTTTACAAACAAACCGAACATTATAATAAATGTTCGGTAAACCCATACGTACATATGTATATGTGTGCATGTATGTATATATATATACATACTACTGTACGTCTGTATACATATATGTATGTATGTTACATACTTACATTTAAGTATCAGCCGTACTAAGAGTGAGAAATGAAATTTCGTTTCACTCTTTTCTTTTTATATATATATATGTATATATATATCGATTGACATGATCCGAAGCCTCATTCGCGTACGAGACACATACATACAAACACAAACATATGTATGTATATATGTATATACATACGCACACACACTCACTCTCACACACACACCCACCCACACACCCACACACACACACACATACACACACACACACACACACATACACACACACACACACACACACACACACACACACCACACACACACACACACACACACACACACACACACACACACACACACACACACACACACACAACAGTATATATATTACAAAATCCCGATGAAATGACTTTTAGTTACGTAAAAGATTAAGTAAGTTGCTGAGCGAAAGTATGCTTTTGGAAATAAATAGTTAAATGGACTCAAACATTATTTATTGTTCTACTTATCATAAACCACCTCTGGTAGAGTGTCTCAATATATTTGGCCTTCATTGTAAAAAAAACCCGAACAACCTTATTGTGGTAAGCATGACATCTTAGTCAAGTTGACATATGTTCAGAAGAAGCAGAAGTTGCCAGCTGAAATTGAGATTAAAAGAAATATTTTTTTCCAAGGAGATTAATTTCTTTCTCCGTTTAATACCTGTTTATGTTTTGCTTTGATCAAAATCCGATACAAAAAGGAATATGGAGTGATTCCCATAAAGGAACATTCGGTCTATTGATGGAACCATTTTCAATGCAAATAATTCTCCAGCATTTTGCCCCAATAGAAGCAGCACAACATGTAAAAACATTATGTAGTTTCTTCTAACTAGTTTTAGCTGCCATTTTAACACAAACTGACAACAACCACAATACTACTACTACTACTACACCCACCACTACTACTACTACTACTACTACTACTACTGATAATAATAATTGTTTCTGATTTAGGCACAAGGCCAACAAGTAATAATTGTTTCTACTTTTGCCACAAGGCCAGCAATTACTCCAGTGCATTACTGATACTTTATTTTATCGACCCCGTAAGGATGAAAGGCAAAGTTAACCTCGGTGGGATTTGAACTCAGATAGTAAAGGGCCATAACTCTATGCTGCAAAGCATGGCGTCTGATCCTCTACCGAGACTGCCAAAATAATAATGATTTCTTTATTCATCAGCAAAAGATTATGTCAGCACAAGACAGAGAATTGGGGAGGAATAACAGTAGTTCCATGCTTCGGGATTTTTTCGGCTCAAGAGTCGAAATGTCTGTGTGGATTCATTTGGAGATTGTTTCCATGAAGTCTCCAATCGAATCTGGGAATTTGGTTTTTAAATGTATGTATGTTTTCCGAGTTATATTTTATTATTTGTATGTTTGTGGGTATTGCTATTTTTTCTAGTTTTGTAAAATCGTTTGGTGCAATTGTGGTGTTGTGTAAGTTATTAAATAGTTCTATATTGTTGGAGTCAATTGATGTGTAGTGCGTGGTGTTTGTTGTTGTGTGTGGTGGTTGGGTTTTGTTTGAATGTTGTTGTGTCTGTGGAGATTGTTGTGGTGTTGGTGTTAGTAGGGTTGGCTGGATGGATGTTTGTGGTGGTGATAGGGATGTGGATTTTGGGAGTGTTTTTTGCATTTTGGCTTTTAGGATCTTTTTGGTTCTTTCGCCTTCTCTTTTGTGGGCGAAGACGGAGAGTTGTTTATTTTTTCGTTTATTTTTGGGAGACTGTTTTCCACTCGTTGCCATGTGTACCGTCGGGGAGTGACATGTCCTCAATGGTCGTTGGTGTCGTTGATGTTGGTGGTGCTGGTTTTTTTCTGCGTTGGAATTGGCGGTGCTGGTGTTGCTGCTTATTCAATGTCACTGCTGCTACTCGTGTTGGTGTCTTGTTATCTTTTTTGATGTTTGTATCCTAATAGTTATTGTTGTGGTTTTTGGTGTTGGTAGGAGCGGAGGTTTCATTTTGTTGGTTGTGGGTGAAGGGCAGAATGCTCCCATGTGTTTTGTGGAGAGACAGATGTGACATCCGGCTTTTCTTCCTTCAACATTTATTGGTAATATGACACCACCTGAAAGGTGTAGGATTTCGGGGACTGCTTATACATTTTTTGTGTGGTTTGTAGTAATATTTCCACTGCCATCCCCGACCAATTGTTCTTGCTTATTTGGTAAACATCAAGGATTTCTGTGTTCTCCT
>OZ024743.1:315556371-315568871 GCA_964016885.1 Eledone cirrhosa | reverse complement strand
GTGTAGAGAAAAAATCCATCGTTTACCTAGCTGCTATTTTACTGGTGTGGCAGACAACACGTCTATGATACTACTCCCGCTGCTACTAACGACCAGTTCACGTGTAGGTCACGTTTACGGCCCCATTTTATCCTGCACTATTTGCTGGCTGTCAGACTTTATGTCCTATGTAAGGGAAAATGCTTTCTGAAGAGCCGAACTTTCCATTGGAAGTCCCTTGGATTTCCAATCTTTTCTGAGGCGAAACCGTCGGTAGAAGCAATATGGATAGGTAAATATTTAAATCATATTTTTAGAATTTATATATATATATATATATAATTTATATACCGTATTTCCCGGCGTTGAAGACGCTACTTTTTTCCTAAAATAATTCTAAAAAATCTACCATGCGTCCTGAAGACCGAGGGTTGTTTGTTTTTATTTTTTCAAATTTTTGGTTGTCAAAATTAGGGTGCGTCCACGAGGATGAAGCGTTTTCGGTCGGCACGGGGAAATACTGTATATAAAAAACGTATAAGCGCCTGAAGTAAGGCTGCTATATTGATGGAGCTTTGGTCAAATTTGGGCCTTGGAACCTTGGTTAGAACTTATGTTCCGTGTATGAACATAAAAAATAATATATATATATATATATATATATATATATATATATATATATATATATATATATATATATATATATATATATATATATATATATATATATATATATATAGTAATAATAATAAATGTGAAGACTAAAATCCGAAGAGGGCTCGATAAAGATTATATGTATATAAATATATATAAAAACCGAAGAGCAAATATTTATTAAATAACAGTTTAAATTTTAAGTAAAGAATCACTGCTTTCACCCTGTTATTTAATATATATATATATAGAGAGTGATAGATAGATAGATAGATAGATAGATAGATAGATAGATAAATATATAGATAGATATATATATACAGTTCTCCCAAGATATTCGCGAGGATTACGTTCCTAGAACACCCGCGAAGAGTGAAAAATTGCTAATATTGGATGTGATCCATAAAAATCCTATAAACGTAAAAATATATGTGAAGGGCAGTCCAATAGACCGGCAAATACGGTATAATGTTATTATATAATTTATCTTTAAAAAATATATATATTACCACGAAAAAGCCATAAAAAATCGCAGAAGATATTTACGATTCCGTAAATATACGGTGGTTTCTACGAACAATTATTAGTTAAATTCTAAGGGAAATTCCGCGAATAACCGGGATGGCGAATGCCGGGGGTACACGATATATATATATATATATATATATATATATATATATATATATATATATATATATATATATACTTGATCTATATAAGCAGCATAACCTTAAAATTGAATTTGATAACAACGTCAAACTAGCTAACTTCCTGGATATATCCCTTAATCTTGACACTGGCCTATATTACCCTTACCATAAAGGCAATGAGAATCTAAAGTATGTTAATTTTAAATCTAACCACCCCACTAACGTTAAAAATACTATAGTCAGTAATATTGAAAAAAGAATCTCAAATCTATCCTCTAATAAAGTTATCTTCGACGCTAATGCCAATTACTATAATAATGCGCTTTCCAAAGCCGGTTATCCTGATAAATTTAAATACAGTAAAGAAACCAATCATCGAAGGACTTATAGTAAAATTGTTAATTATGAACATTCCAATAACTTAAATAAAAGACCTAGATACAAAAATATGATTTGGTATAATGCTCCTTTTTCTCTATCTATTACTAGTAATATTCCTAAACTATTCTTTAGGGCCTTAGATAAATGCTTCCCTCCCTCGTATATCTATAGCCAGATCTTTAACAAACATACAATCAAATTCTCTTATTCCCCCACTTCCAACATCTCTAACATTATCTCTAAACACAATAATAAAATATTAAATAATAAATTATATCCACCCAACCGAGCGTCATAATAATAGCAATAGTAAACCCAACGTCAATGTTAACTCTAGGCTAGATTCAGTAAATTTAAATACGACGAATGTTCATAATACCAATCTAAATCAGGAAACTATAGTTCCTATCGTAAATAACTTCTCCAATCCAATTCATTCTATAAATAATACTAGGTCACTTGTTAATAACTCTGTTAATGTCTCTAATCGTAATTGTAATTGCCCTGTTAGAACTAAATGTCCTCTTAATAAACAATGTCTTGATAAAAACTTAGTGTATGAATGTAAGATTATAACTGGTACTAATTCCTTTACCTATTTCGGTTCCACTTCCACTTCCTTTAAAGCAAGATTTTATGATTAGAAATCGTCTTTTAAATACCAACTTAAAAGAACTAACACGGCACTCTCGGAACTCATATGGTCCTTAAAAGACAAAAATATTAACTATAACATCTCTTGGAGGAAGGTTTGCAACGCCTTTCCTTAGCGAAATTCTTCCCTATCCAGAACATGTAATCTCTGCTTAGCCGAGAAATTTACCATTATATCTAATTTTAATTCTATAATAAATAGACGTACGGATTTATTTTTGCTCTGCTTGCATAAATCCCATAGAACTTTCCATAAAGTATACAGCTAATATCTCAATACCTAATTAGTTTAAAATCTTCTTTTCTCAAAGGCTTTTATATCTTTTACAAATATACCCATCTTTCTACCTTATTTCTGTATATTATATTATACAATTTACTCAATCTATGTCGTTAGAGGTCCCCCATCTTTCTTCTTTTTATCCTTTTTCCTTTCTTCCTTTTTTCTTTTTTAATTTCTAATCGTTAATCTGTAACTTTTACTTCTCAATTACTTCTTAATTCATATTATTACTCACTATAGCATTTTCCATTTTTCCTTATATTGTTGGCCAGAGAAACTATATTTTTTTAAATATATAATAATATTACCATTAGAACATTTTGTAAACATATATACTTTTTGACGTTAGATATGTTTTCCTCCTTAAATTTTCTTCTTTCTTCTCTCCTTCGGTAATCGTATTAAACCTATTATTTACTTTTACATATTACAAAACATAAAAAACAAACTTAAACCCTAACTAATTCCTCTAAGTTCATAATTCATTCCATCTCTCCTTCTTTCACATTATATCCTTAATATTTTTATTTTAATAATACATATTAATAAATTATTTTTTTCGCACATATTATTAAACCCTTAAATAAATACTATTCTTAATTCCTTTTTCTTTAATCATAAACATCACCATTCATAAACCTCATTAACTTTTAATTTCAAAATCTTTTAAAATTATCTATTATCTTTCAACGGATTTTTAATTTCTCTCTGTGAGACAATGTTTTCTCAGTTGTAAAGGCTATTTCTCTCTCTCTATCACTCATTTCACCTCCTCTCTCATCCTTCCTTCTTATACTCCTCCCCCGTCATACTTTATTTTCTTTCTTCCTCTTCCTTACCTTTTCTTACCCCCCCCCCTCCTGTTTTTCCCAATCTCATATATCTATCTTACTTTATTTTTCATATGTTGATTTAACAATACACTGCTCTCAAGTGTTTTTTAAGTTTCATATCATGTCTCCCTATTTTATCTGATGAGAACGCAAATATCATCCCATGATGATATTTGTTTTTGAAATGCGCATAATAAAATACTTGGAACTCTTTTAACCATCTTTTGATCTTATATTATATATATATATATATATATATATATATATATATATATATATATATATATATATATATATATATATATATATATATATATATATATATATCAGCGTTAAACATTTTACAATAAGGAAAGGAAATAAAAGGAGTTGATAATTAGATCGGGCTAAGGAAAAAATGTTTTAATTGGTGTTTCCATTGCAGATACTATCTGTCGGCTGCGACTCCTGGTGTGACGAGTAATGTCAAATAAAGTATTTTGCTAAAAAACACAACGGACCTGGAATCGAAGCCACGTACTAATGTAAAAAATCTATTGTCTGTCTCGAGTCCGAAGGCTCATCAGGCTGGTGCCGATCCGGGTGTCCGGTTTCCATGGCATTAAGCTACTGAGTGTACAAACCTTTCCCTTTGACAGGGCGCCAGTCTACCGCAAGGTTGAGCCCCAGCTACTAGTAATACCCTTTTCAGCTGGGTATACTGTATTTAGCGGGAAATAAAGAGTTTTGCTCAAGAACACAACACACAACCTAGTCAAAGAATCGAACGCACTATCCAATACACTCGCCACTAGGCCACGCCCCACTCCACGAACAAATGTTTGTGAGTAAAACACGCTAACGAATAGGTCACATGACTTCTCTGACCATAAACCACTTTCTGTTCTTTAAAATTCTTCATTAAGCAGTAAAATAGAAAGTCATCTGATATCTTGGTATCTTTCAGTATGTTTCCCATTTCTCACCATACAATGTCTCCTTAATCATACTTCAAAGGGTGCAACTAAATGCAAGAGATGATATACTGTTGTTGTGGTTGTGGTTGTGGTTGTTGTTGGTGGTGGTGGGGTGGCTAGATCTGTCAATACTTTAAACTCCAAATGTTCACTATTTTGAAAGAATATCTGCGAAGTAAGAATGTCACAAAATAAATCATTTACAATGAGGTGCCTATGTCAATATATAGTTTCAGCTGTCAGAAATAACTGCAGCAGCAGCTGAAACAGTCACAGTAGCAGTAACAACAGGAGCATGACATAAGTGACAAAGTAAATTCGAAATACTCTTCTCACAAACAATTTACTTGTATTAATCAAATTGATAACTAAATGAAATAATTACAAACACACACGCGCACACATGCATGTTGCCAATAAGAAACACACACACCAGTTGCTTTCACTCCAATTTATTATAAATTAAATTTATAAATTTAAGAATTTATAAATTTCCGGTTGGTTGGTTCCACAACCGGACGGTTGTTCATATATTGTCAAAGTTCTTTCGTCACACATTCTGTGACCTCATCAGTGACTGGGGATTCTTTTCTTTGTTTTTGTTCCTCTCCTTTGTTCTGTTCTACGCCATCTTGTTTTTGTGTGTGTTGTTTGCTTAGTTTGCGCATGTGTTACATCCCGGTGTCTGTGTGTGTTTTTATTTGTTTATTTATTGTTTATTTACATGTTACTGGTTGGTTGTTTGTTCTATGTGTGTGTGTGTTTTCATTTTGTCCTTAATTGTAAGTTGTGATGTTGCTATTCCATTCATGTTTTCTATTTAATTTTGGTTGGAGTTCATTTATGTTTATTGCCTCTATGATTTGTCTAAACATTGCGTCTTTTCTGTGTGTAGATTTTATTTTTATTTCTATGTTCTCTAATTTGCCCTTATGTTCTATTTTAGCATATTGGTGGAGTACTGCTGAATCTTTTCTATCTTGAAGCTCTCGCCAGTGTTCATTTAATCGTTCTCCTATACTACGAGCTGCCTCACCTATGTACACTATATTCTTATCTTTACATTGTCCTTCAGTACATCTTATACTATATACTATGTTATTAGTTTTACAGTTAATATGGGGGCTTAGTTTACAGATTATGCATTTCTTATCTATACAGGGAGGTCTTCGAAAAGAGTATGTATTACTAATAAGTGTTTTTATGGAGGTACCTGGTCTTTCTACTATATTAATATTTAGTTTAAGTTTATCTAGGCCCTTCTAAATTTGTAAGCTAATTCATCTCTAGGCGTTGTATCGATGAACATTACTCTCTGGTATTTATTGCTATCATACCATGAGTTTATTCTATTAACCTTATTCCTAGTTCTTTCTATTCTATTCCAACATTTGCTCCTATAAAGGGGAAGGTCCCATTTGTATCATTATTTACCATTTTTCCCATTTGGTTCTGGCTTCTCTATATACTCTGATTATTTTATCTCTCTGATTTTGTAACCAGAGAACTGCATACGGTGGATGAAGTGTTGTATGTGTCTCTCTAGTTCTTTGGGGTTGCACATGCGGGACACGTTTCTCATCACCCGTACTAAATCCGCCATCAGTATGTTGATTTTGGTGTGATCCAAAACAGCTGAGTTTCGGTGGATCAGATATTTGGAAGTCATGGGTTTGGCATAATGGGAATGGAGGATTTGTTTTTTGTTATTAATGGTCTCTAACCAGAGCTCTGTGTCTAGTACAGGTAATCGATGGTTGGGATGTTTGCTTGGGTAGTCTATAGTAACTCTAATACTCTGGTAGATGGAGTTAGCTATTTGCTGGATGCTTTCCATGGTGATTTTCTCTAATTCCTGACTGTTCTCTAGTGGGGGTGTTTTTACTACGATGTTTATATCATCAACGTAGCGAGAGTACATTATACCGTGTAACAGATTTTTTGTTCCCCGGTTCTAAGTGTCATTTCATGGTTTGTTATATCCCATTATTATAAAACACACTATTATTTAATCAGAAGTTTAGGTTTGTGGTCAGGAGTTTGATATTTCGCAATTTTCATATTTAAAAAAAAAAACACATTTAAAAGAAATTTATCAGTTCATATAATTAAATCAACAGAGTATATATTTATTTTATTACACAAGCTTATCAAAAGCAAACAAGTAAAAACAAATAACACTTATAATTCAACTTATACACTTCAGAAATGACTGGATTTCCTGGATTTACGGTTGTAGTCCAGGTTGCATTCCCGCACTAGCCCCCAGATATAGTCCCCCATCATTTTTTCATTGTAGTGGCCCTGGTACCTCCGCTCTATCTCTTTCACATTTTGGTGGAATCGTTCGCCTTGTTCTTCGGAGTAGGCGCCCATATTGTCCTTGAATATTTCCAGGTGAGCGTCCAGCATATGGAGTTTAAGCGACATCCTGCATCCCATGGCGCCAAAAGCCTTTATCAGATCCTGCACCAGTTGCTGGTAGTTTTCAGCTCTGTAGTTGCCCAAGAAGCCCTTAACAACTGCCTTGAAACAGTTCCATGCTTTTCTCTCAATTCTATTGAGCTTATTGGAGAACTCGGTAGACTCAAACACCTTCTTTATCTGGGGTCCAACAGAAATTCCACCTTTGATTTTGGCTTCAGATAGTTTGGGGAGGAACTCAAGAAGGTACTTAAAAGCGACTGATTCTTGGTTGAGAGCTTTCACAAACTGCTTCATCAACTCCAACTTAATGTGCAGTAGCGGCATGAGCACAATCCTGGGATCAACTAGTGGCTCCAGCATGACGTTCCGGGTCCCAAACTACAAATTCTGTTCGCTGCTCCCAGTTATTACTTTTGTAGTGGTGAGAGGTGGCTCTGCTGTCCCAAAGGCAGAGGAAGCATTGGAATTTGATAAAGCCACCTCGGAGTCCAAGCAGGAAAGCCACCATCTTGAAGTCTCCAATGATTGCCCAATTGTACTGGTTGTATTGCAGAGCTTCTAAGAGGATTTTCACACTGTAGTAATCTTCCTTCAGGCAGACTGAATGAGGAAAAGAGGAAGGAACGAGGGAGCACTCCCTCTCTGTGCTCCTGAGGAGAAGGGTTGCACACTTTTTTCGGGGGTGTGTGCGACCCCCCAAGGCGCCTTCTCTCTATTGAGGATTTTGTTATAAATTTTATTTTTTGTTATATTTTATTTTATTTTTATATTTTGTTATTGCCTCCTCCTTATTGAGGACGCCTTTTTGTGTAAACTCCCCCCTTTGTACTTGTCCCACCTTTGATGCCCTGGTGGCAAATAAAAGAAACATATCTATCTATCTATCTATCTATGTATCTAAAGTCGATCGGTTTGCAACTCGGCACGTGGAGGGGCAGACCGATGCCCTCCGATGGCGGCGTCGGACGCTGGACGGAGGGCCCGGTGAAGTTGCTCGGGGTCTGGTTCGGACCGGACCTCCAGGTGGAGAAAAACTGGGCGGAGGTTACGAACAGGGTGTTTGCACTGACCCAGAAGTGGGGCAGTTGCAAACTATCCCTGAAAGGTCGGGCGGAGGTGGCGAACACCTACATAGCGTCCGTCATCTACTACCGCCTGACCGTAGTGCCCTGCCCAAGGGAAACCCTCACCAAGATGGAGCGCGCGCTCTTCCAATTCCTTTGGAAGAGGCGGGCTCCTATGGTGAGGAGATCCATCTGCTGTCAACACCCTTCGAAAGGAGGGCTGGGGATGCCGTGGCTAATGATGCGTAAAGACGCATTAAGGCTTCGGCACCTCTACGTATTCCTCACCGGACAACCGGTGTGGGCCTCGTTTGTGAGACGAACCTTTCCCAGACTCGTCTCACTCACCGAGCTGCAATCGTGGGTCAAGCAAAGACCGAGAAAACTGGGCGCCTGGCACACTGAGTGTGCCCAGGCGCTCACCGCCCTCTGGCAGGCGGATCCGGTTATCAGTGGAGACTCCACCGCAACATTCTATAGAGGGCTGGTACGCAGCAGGTGCGACGACGCCCTCGGAGAAGCCCTAGACATGGAGGAGGACGAACTGGCCGGCCTGTTCGGTAGGACATTCAGCCCGGGACCTATGGACAACTTCCAGAAGTCCCTGGCCTGGCAGTGCTACCGAGGAGCTTTACCCGTTCGAGAAAGGCTCTACAGACACGGGCGCCCGGGTAGGGACCCCGCCAAAAAGATCTGTCCCAGATGCGTGTGCGACGAGGAAACCGTTGCACACGCATTGGTACACTGCTCGGGCGTAGCCGATCTGTGGGGCTATGTCGAACAACTGCTGTCAAGGGTGGGACCGATCCGGTTGACCACCGAGTCTATTGTAATGATCAAGGCGCCTCCCCCCTTCAAAGATGAAGCAGAGGCGGTGTTTCTGTGCGTAATAGCCATGGCGAAAGAGGTTGTATGGTGGACGCGTCTGAAAGGACTGAGGTCAGGCACCTTTCTCTCTGGCCAACAACTGGTCCGTTTCTTCCGATATCATTTCGGAAGAAGGATCAGGATGGAGAGAGAGGTGCTGCACCCCAGCCGTTTCTATGAAAGATGGGTGAATGTGGCGAGAATGGCCCGTGTGAATGGGCCTTCGCTCTACATCAGACTATAGGTGAGGAAGATGAAAGACCAAGGGAGCACCCCTTCTCTGTGCTCCTGAGGAGAAGGGTTGCACACTTTTTTCGGGGGTGTGTGCGACCCCCCAAGGCGCCTCCTCTCTATTGAGGATTTTGTTATAAATTTTATTTTTTGTTATATCTTATTTTATTTTTATATTTTGTTATTGCCTCCTCCTTATTGAGGACGCCTTTTTGTGTAAACTCCCCCCTTTGTACTTGTCCCACTTTTGATGCCCTAGTGGCAAATAAAAGAAACATATCTATGTATCTATCTATCTATCTATCTCCAGATCTGACACATCCATGCCTGTTTGAATACCAAGCCAACAGCGGCAGTAGCAGCACTAGGCAGTGGAGGAGGGGGAGTAGGTGGGAGTGTTTAACATTATAAGAATGTACTAATACAGGAAGACATTATGCAGGTGGTGGCGGCTGTACGACTACAGTGGTACAAACGACCACATGTGTGTGTTTATGTGTGTGTGTGTGTGTGTGTGTGTGTATAACACACCAGTGGTCGTATATAGATGTGTGTGTGTGTGTGTGTGTGAGAGAGAGAGAGAGAGATGGCGAGGGAGTGAGGATTGAGAATTTAAAAGTTAGCTAGAGGGATAGACGGAGAGGAGAGAATGTGTTAGAGAGATAAATAGACAGATAGAGAAATACAGAATGAGAGTGTGAGAATGAGATAGAGAGCGAGTGAGGATGAGAAAAAGAGAAAGGGAGATTTGATTGAGGAAGAGAGAGGAATTTGCCCTTGAAATATCTATATATATAAAAATGAGGATGTCTGTCTGTGTGTGAGTTTGAATCCCTAAAACTAGAGAACCACCCAACCGACCAGTTTGGCAGAAAATATTGACCAGAATTTATGATGACGTAGAAAAACAACAGCCAATAGCAAGAGAAGAGAGGAAGATGTTTTTTGAAGCTAACACCCCAGTGAGAAAGTTTGTTCCGAAAGTATTGCATGCGTCCGAATAACCTGCAGATCTAGAATCAGACAGATCCATACAATGATCATGTCTCGAGCTATCTGCCGGCGAAACAATTATAACACACAATAAAGTGAGTCCAGATGCATCACTGATTTTTCGTTTTATAAGAACACAGTGCTCAACTGGAATACCGCCTATGGAAGCATCATAGCTACCATTAAACTCTCATATATACTACGCTCCCCCACAAGTAGAGCGCTTAAGCGATTCCCCATGGAAAAATTCAATTACTCTCCTCCCTAAAGGACATCCAGATCCCGTCTGACAGCACCTACATGGGCTTACTGATACGCCACATGAGATGGCGCGCATTTCACCACGACAGAAGGACAACAAAACTCACCCGATACCCTCCAGGACCGCCTAAAGCGGATATTTAGATCTAGACGACACCCGCCACATAACGCACAGCTGGAAGAATTTGAGAATCGTATCATCAACATCGTCCGTAACATCAAGTTCACGACGTACGAAATACCTCAGGAGTCTCAGGTCCACAATCAAATGCATGGAAGAATGCCCGGATTTACTTGTGCCCTCGGACAAAACTGGTAATCTATACAAGCTTGACTGTTTTACATACAACGACTGCATCGGGAAAGAGATTAGGAAAAAATACAGGACCACAGGACAGACAAACTTAGATAATATTAACGCCACGACCATAAAAATAATGACGGTTAGGATTAGATGATAGGACCGAATTATATGTACCTAGAAAACCTCGGATATCTATTAAGGACCATAAATTAGACTTTAGAACTAACCTACCGGTTAGGTTAATAGCACCCTCAAAATCTGACATAGGTAGGACCAGCAAGAATATCATAGACAGGATACTACCGGTACACCGATACTACCGAAACAAAACTAGTCTTAGATTATGGACCTCCACTAAGGAGGTAATTGACTGGTTCTCGTTAGTAGGTAACAAGCAGCAGCTATATTTTATTCAATTAGACATAGATAATTACTACAGGTCAGCATCTCCTGTATTAGTGAACAAGGCCCTCATGAGCGCCATGGCCAGGTCCAACCTCACTAGGGAGGAGACTAACCTAATAGTAGCAGCCAGAAGACAAGTTATGGGAGAGGGGGGACAGACCCGACAGTTTCGATATCACCATGGGGTCGAGCGACTCGGCGCAGGTGACCGATCTGGTGGGGATCTATCTCCTCCATAGGTTAGCAGAGGAGATCCCGGGGATTGGCGGAGGAATACATAGAGACGACGCACTTTTCACCTTCCGTTCCCTAAACCCCAGTCAGATGGAGCGTATGAGGAAGCGCATATCGCATTTTTTTAAGCAGCACGGCGTATCCATGACGATAGATCCTAGCACTAAGACGGTGAATTTCCTGGACGTCACCCTGGAAATGAATACTGGCATCCACCGACCTTATCACAAGCCCAATGAGAACCTGCAATATGTGAACAGGCAATCGAATCACGCCAGGTCACTCATAGAAGCTATAGTTAAAGGGGTATCCAAAAGCGTATCCACCCTGTCGGCCAACGCAGACGTATTTAAACAGCACGTCAAATATTATAATGAGGTACTGCACAGGGCCGTTTACACAGACACCATAGTGTATACCCCAGACAGGGAAGAGCCATGCGCCGAGGCATGCGGATACGACAATAGCGAGGGCACTTCCATAGGTAGGAGAAATGACCCGGTAGCAGTCTCTAAGAACACGAGTAGTAACTCAGCCGTGGCAGTATCGGTAGAAGGTCGGACGTTAAGCTTTGACGTATAGAGTTACGGCCCTTGCCATTCTGAGTTCAAATCCCGCCGAGGTTAACTTTGCCTTTCATCTTTACGGGGTGGGTAAAATAAAGTACCAGTAATACACTGGATTATTGCTGGCCTTGTGCCTAACGTAGAAAGAATTAATGACACACGACCGACAGTAGGAAGGAGAAAGGCACCCTTGGGAGCTAGACCACCTAGTACAAGTAGGCATGGGCCTGGCACCACGCACACTGCATACTCCGCGGTAACAGGGACTAGGGACAGAGCAACGACAAGTACGGCAATGGCACCCGCTAGAGAGAACACCCGGCCTGGTAGTAGTAATATAGCACAGACAGCAGCACCTCTTAAATTTAAAGTGATTAGCAGTAGAGCCAACAATATAGAACGAAATACCTTAGTAAGTGAAAGACATAACCTTGACGCTCGCAGTAGGAACACAAATAGAGACAACACAGGATACGTAATTATGGACGGGCAAAACCAGAGATGGGCATCAGGCCCAGGGCACACTCACAAGACTACACACACACACACGAAAGAACAAGACTAGATCCAAGGCCGTTACATGGTTTAATGCACCATACTCCAAGCATGTACGCAGCAACGTGCCAGGTCTTCTATTCCAAGCGTTAGACGAGTGCTTTCCGCCATCGAACAAATACCACACAATCTTCAACCGCCACACGGTGAAGTTTCCTTCTCCACGGCACCTAGCATGGCCGACTACATGGCTAAAACCAACG
>OZ024743.1:315516371-315546371 GCA_964016885.1 Eledone cirrhosa | reverse complement strand
CAGATATTCACTGGTAGTTTTCGGTTGCCAACACTTTGAGGGCGGCTGGCTGTGAAGCTAGTTGGTCAGCCGCCCTCTCTGTCTCTGGTTTCTCGGACCCATGGTATTTCGGACGCATGGCTTTTTACATATTCCTTTGTTATATTCCAATACCTGATGATATCACCGGATTCATATGGAACCCAGTCATGGAAATGATCATAGTATAATAAACCTTTCAAGGATTTACACCAGTCCAGCCTCCTCTTATTTCATTTATAATTAACTCCGTATTCGCACCACCAACTACACAAACGAAGATGGGTGAACTGCACTGCGTTGAGTACTCTTCACAATATTACACCAGGATTGACCATACGGAATGACCAGTTCTATCCAGTGGTGAACCAACAAACCTTAAGATATATATATATATATATATATATATACATATACATATATATCCTATACATACTATATATATATATACTATATATACTATATATACCCTATACATATATTATATATATCCTATACATATACATATATATATCCTATACATACATATATCCTATACATATATATATCCTATACATATAGATATAGATATATATATCATACATATACACATATATATATCTCTTATATATATATATATATATATATACAAGTTAATATAAATTAATATATATGATAAAACACAAATACCAACATATACGTGTTTGTATTGTAAATGACTAAGTTAGCTAGATTGAAAAATACCAATTATAATAATACAGTTTGCCTGTCTCAATTTTGAAATTTAAATTTGGTTTCAAATTTAAATTTGTCCAAGTACCACGGCCATTTGCCAATATCGTTGGTTTTTATTGATTTATTATTTTAAATCGAGACAGGCAAACTGTATTATTATAATTAGTATTTTTCAATCTAGCTAACTTAGTCATTTATAATACAAACACTTATATGTTGGTATTTGTGTTTTATCATATATATTAATTTATATTAACTTGTATTACACGGCTCAGAAATACTTCTTTCTTTGAGCTATTTCATTGTAAAGGACTGCTTGAGTTTAGAACTCATTATTCTTAGTATCACTGCTCCTTATGTAGAGCTAACTTTAGCCCCATATAAACGGCTGTTATTTCTAGCAGAACGAGTATGCGGCAGCTAGTAACTGGAAAACCATGTGCGTTAAACAGTCTTTTAAAATATTTTGAAGTGAAACATACCAATTGTTCAGGGTACTTGCTAAGGAGAGCTGAACGGGGTATTTTTTCACTTTTTCATTTCGAAACTTATTTGGATTTTGAAGTTTAAACTTATCTACGGAACAGGTTTGATTTTGAAATTTAAATTTGTCCAAGTACCACGGCCATTGGCCAATATCGTTTGTTTTTATTGATTTATTATTTTAAATCGAGACAGGCAAACTGTATTATTATAATTAGTATTTTTCAATCTAGCTAACTTAGTCATTTACAATACAAACACTTATATGTTGGTATTTGTGTTTTATCATATATATTAATTTATATTGACTTGTATTACACGGCTCAGAAATACTTCTTTCTTTGAGCTATTTCATTGTAAAGGACTGCTTGAGTTTAGAACTCATTATTCTTAGTATATATATATATATATATATATATATATATATATATATATATATATATATATATATATATATCCTATACATATATATATCCCATACATACATATATATATTTTATATATACACACATATATATATTTTATACATATATATATATATATTCTATATTGTCGATCGACAAAAAAGAAAAAAATATATATATATATATTTGTGTTTGTGTGTGTTTGTATTAATAGCAATATCAGAAGGTGTGAAAAAGGAGAGAGGAAAACAGTGCTCAATTGGGAAGAGAGAATAGATATTATATTATTTAAGTTCAGGGCGCTGGGTTGGCAGGATTGGTAGAGGGTCGGACACCATGCTTTGCAGTATAGAGTTACGTCTCTTTATGGTCTGATTTCAAATCCCGCCGAGGTTAACTTTGCCTTTCATCCTTACAGGGTCGATAAAATAAAGCACCAGTAATACACTGGATAATTGCTGGCCTCGTGCCAAATGTAGAAAAAATTATATTATTTAAGTTCATACACGGAATATACACCTTTCGGATTTAAAATTTCTGTTGTAACAAATCTTACTAATGCAAATGTCCTTAATGTAAACTCAGATCCAACCACAGCTTCGTGTAAACCATAGCATAAGCTAACGAAACATTTTACTGGATTGGTACATTTTATCGACCTCAAAAGGATGAAAGGCAAAATTGACTTCAGTAGGATTTGAATTCAGAGAGCAGAGAGCCGGAAGGAATACTGCAAAGCACTCTATCCGACGTTCTAACGCCTCTGCCAATACGCCGCCTGTATTTTTAGTATATTTTTAGTATATTGACACGTGAACAGATTCGTCTCGGTTACTTCTATTCCATATATGCAGATATAAATTTATCGTACACTTAAGTTGCAAAGCGCACAAATTAATATGTATTTTTTATTAACTACCAACACAAGCGTTAATAATATTCAGTATAGTACGTCCATTTCAGAATACTAATGTATGTGATAGAGTATAGAAGCCCCTCAATTTCGTGTGTCTTTGTGGTTGTATACACGATATACGTGTCTGCTGATGAAAACCTAATTAGACTTGAAAATATGTTAAAGGTTTATCAATGTACAAGGTAATACGTGTTTGGCATGTTTACATGTCTATATACGAAAATGTGCGAATTTGTATACACATTTGCAGTTTCTGTTGATTCTATTACGTATATATAGATAACAAATTATCATCTCTCTTCCCCCCCACACATATATATATATATATATATATATATATATATATATTGTATGTATATCTACATATATTAGGAAAATAATAAATCATTAGAAAATGCTAATAGAATTTTCTCATAAAAAAACAGAAACACATTTAAAAAGAAATAAATTTTAGTACCGGTTTCACTCCTAGACTACTTCATGCTAGAAAAAATATGATAAAGAGTATATAAAAAAGTTAAGGTGTATATTAATTAGAAGAGAATATTAGAGAACATAGTGGGCCCAGCACTATGTGTAAGTAATTGTCACAAGTGTAGTCTTTGTACCAGAGTTTTCAAGTCGCTGGCTGGACTAAAAAGTCACACTCGTTCAGCGCATCGGTAAGGGTTCTCCTACATGGATATAAAGTAGTGGCCGTACTTGAAAACCACAGTTGGCAGCCACCATATATATATATATATATATATATATATATATATATATATATATATATATATATATATATATATACACATGTGTGTGTGTGTGTGTGTGTATTATGTGTGTGACATGTGTGCACGTGTGAGTAAGTTTGTAATTATTCTCTGTGTTTGTCTTGAAATATAAGATTATATAAATGCAGTAATATGTACACTGTCTTTGATATGATGAACATACGAAGCGCAGGAAGATGAGACAAATGATTTAAAATTCATTTCGTGGAGAAAAATATTATTCACATCCTTCATCTATTTTTATATCTGCTGTGAGAAACTAATTCACTAATTTAATAAATTAAAGGGACCGAGAAATGATCTTGTTAAATAAGACATTACTTTAAAACGAAAAGGAGGGTTGCATAATGTATTTTCCGTTTATGTATATTCATTTATAAATGTGACGATATTTGCCTGTTACGCTGGAGTTTCTCCTGTGTGCTACAGGATATTTAGACAGTTGTATACTATACACATATATGCATACCAATTTGCGTATTTAAATATATGTCTGAATGTAAACACACACACATACACACACGTACACGCGCGCGCACACACACACACATATATATATATACATACACACATACACATACACACACTTATATATATATATAAATATATATATATACATACGGAGATAAATACAGGCACATATAAACATACAAATTTACGCTTGCATGTGTATGTGGATACACTTATATATATATATATATGTGTGTGTGTATATATATGTATATATGTAAATATATATATATACATATATACATACATATCTATATGTATATACATACATATATATATGCGTGTGTCTGTGTCTGCGCGTGTCTGTGTGCGTGTGCGTGTATGTAAGTATGTGTACATAAAGTATAAAAGTAAACATTTCTACAACAACGTATGTATATCCACTCCGTAGAGGAAATTATTTGCAGAATAAATTGTAATTGTACATAGATACACGTACACAATACATCAATGTATTTATACACACATATATATGATATATATATATATATATATATATATATATATATATATATATGTATACACACACACACAGACACACACACACAAATATATATATATAAATATATATATATATATACACGATATATATATATAAACATACATACACACGCACATACATATATGCATACATGCATGCATTGATATAACTGATATAAATAATTGTAAAGTACCTTTGGAGATGAAATGAGTGGCGAAAGAGAGAGGGGAAAAAGAGAGAAAATGAGAGAGAGACAGAGGGGGAGGGAAAGAAAGAGCAAGACCTATATATTTATCAATGAACATAATATAATTATCTATATACATACATATATATATATATATATATATATATATATATATATATATATATATATATATATATATATATATAATCAAGATGAAAAATTTTTAACGTAAGATTTGGGATAAGTAATACAATCTTATAATCAAGAAAAAATATTTAACCGTCAATTTGGGGGTATATATATATATATATATATATATATATATATATATATATATATATATATATATATATATATATATATACATATATATATATATATATATATATATACATATATATATATATATAAATTACATATATATACATTTTCACATATATATATACACACATATATATATATATTACATATATATATATTTTCATATATATATATATATATATGTATATACACACACACACACACTCACACACACACACACACACATGCGCGCGTACATACACACACACACACATACAAACATATATATATATATATATATATATATATATATATATATATATATATATATATATATATATACACATGTATATCAACATACGCAAATTAGCATACATCTCCACATAGCGACACAAAGATTCATTTTGTTCTTGTTCTTGCACTATATGTATATTAGATGTATATGATATGTACCTTATCTACATATGTATATTATGTACAATACCAAACAATTCCCCTCGTATTTACTTCCATTGCCACTGCAAAGAAATTCGTTTCGTTTCGAAGATCAAAGAAATTTCGTTTCCTTCAAATTTCGTTTTCTTCCTTTCACAGACTCTCAAGCTAATATCAAAGCGAATAGAAGAGAGCAGGGACAGGCAAAGAAATATACAAATGGAACAAATACACTAAATATATCAACATAGCCAACATAGACTCGTTGGCAGAGGAAATACATTCAGGATAATCGACTCTTGAAAGTTTCTTACATTCTGTATCGACCATCCACTTATGCACACACACACACACACACACACACACACACACACACACACACACACACACACACACACACACACACACACACACACACACACACACACATACACATATATATATATACGTTTATCTCTCCCTCTCTATCTCTATATATATATATATGATTTAGAGAGACATATATTAGATACCTATGTCTCTCTCCCCCCCTCCCTCTCTCTCTCTCTCTCTCTCTCTATATATATATATATATATATATATATATATATATATATATATGATTTAGAGAGACATATATCAGATACATATTTCTCTCTATCTCTCTCTATATATATATGATTTAGAGAGACATATATCAGATACATCTCTCTCTCTCTCTCTCTCTCGCTCTCTCTCTCTCTCTCTCTCTCTCTATATATATATATATATATATATATATATATATATATATATATATATAAATATATATATATATGCGAGACAAAGGACAGCAGAAAGACAAACCATCCATCTCAATTTTACATTTGAAAAAGCGTAATTACTATGAAACCGGTAAAGCGGTAAAGTAGATAAATAAATATTCTTAAAAGACTCCAGTTGCATTTTCAATTTCTTTTCCATATATTTTCACCCGTGTGGTTCATCTCCTTTAAAAAAAAACAACTCATTTATATATATATAACTCATATATATATATATATATATATATATATATATATATATATATATATATATATATATATATATATATAGGGTGGGCCAAAATTGCCGAGATCCATGGGCGAGTTCTCTCCAGTGGTCTCTGTCCCTTATTATCGCCGCCATGTCCTGTGTCTTCAAGAGACCAGTGTCTGTTCTTAGAGCATCAACATATGATAACCTCGGTCTTCATTTTCCAGTGTGTCCATGCAGGGGTTGCCACAGGAGTACTAAGTGCAGTGTCAACTCTGGATGTTGGGGAGCATGTCCAGCTAACCTCAGTCTCCTCTGTGTCACTTTCGAGCTGACTGTTGGGATTCAGCCCGGGGTGGAGAAGAAGCTCAGGGACAACAAGAACGGCTTCAGAGAGGGAAGATCAACCACCAGTCACACCCAAACAAACAATATTGACTTAAGAAAAATATAAATAAATAAATAAATATATACACAAGCACAATAACAACAAACACATATAAACACACACCAGGAAACTAAGATAGAATAAAATAACCAAAACACAGTCATCCAAACGCAAACACACGCACCAAACACTATACACACACACAAACGTATGCGCAGAGAACAAGACAAAAATAAATAAATAAATAGACAGCTAAAATAAAAATGGCGTAGACATACAATACAACAGGAGGAACATAATAGTACCACTGATGATGTTGCAGATGTGCAACAAAAGAATTTTGTTAGACTATATATATGTATTTTTATCTGTATTATTGACCATTGGTCAGTCAATGATAAACATTGAGGACCAAATGAATTAACTGTAGAGATATAACAGATAAAGGAGCAAAAACCAACCAAACAGTGATTGTGTTCTGTTATTATTTCTGGCAATATTATTACAACAATATGATCCTCCTCAAGTATAACAATATATATATATATATATGAAGGACGTAAAATAAGAAAATTTTAAAAATTAAAAATTAACTTACTTACTAAAAGTTTCACTCCAACTAATTAGTTTCTGTAAGGGAATAAATATAGTTACGTAATGTAACTATAGAGAAGTCCTTACATCATCAGGGAGTCTATTCTAAGCTAAGTTCCCAGGCAATGCGCGGAAACTAGGAACCCATATAAAAATAATAATTCAGTGGATGGAACAAAGCTAGCGGGGACTAAATTCCAAGGCACTGAAAAAATTCACTGCCTACTTGGTCAGTGGCAAATTCTAAAGAATCAATCACGTGACACTGAGGTTAATCAGTGAGGAGTGGGGTGGTATTATGACAAGAGCCTCACTACTACCATGAACCATAGCAGTACATTTTGGCAAGTTTCGCTCAACAACTAATTTGGAGATAAATATAGAGAATTAGTATATCTACCAACATATGTATACAGATGTATACCCATGCTAGCAAATATATATGTTATGTCTTAGTCTTTGTGGTTCTATGCAGGGGGATGTAGAACAATTATATGAAAGACGTAAAATAAGAACATTTTAAAAATTAAAAATTAACTTACTAAAATTTTCACTCCAACTAATTAGTTTCTGTAAGGGAATAAATATAGATACGTTATTTATCTCCAAATTATTTGTTGAGCGAAACTTGCCAACATTTACTGCTATGGTTCATGGTAGTAGTGAGGTTCTTGTCATAATACCACCCCCCTCCTCACTGATTAACCTCAGTGTCACGTGATTGATTCTTTAGAATTTGCCACTGACCAAGTAGGCAGTGAATTTTTTCAGTGCCATGGAATTTAGTCCCCGCTAGCTTTGTTCCATCCACTGAATTATTATTTTTATATGGGTTCCTAGTGTCCGCGCATTGCCTGGGGACTTAGCTGAGAATAGACTCTCTGATGACGTAAGGACTTTTCTATAGTTACATTACGTAACTATATTTATTCCCTTACAGAAACTAATTAGTTGGAGTGAAAATTTTAGTAAGTTAATTTTAATTTTAATTTTAATTTTAATTTTTAAAATTTTCTTATTTTACGTCTTTCATATAATTGTTGTGCATCCCCCTGCATAGAACCACAAAGGTACTAAGACATAACATATATATTTGCTAGCATGAGTATATATCTGTATACATATGTTGGTAGATATACTAATTCTCTCTCTCCCTCTCTCTCTCTCTCTCTCTCTCTCTCTCTATATATATATATATATATATATATATATATATAAAACAAAGGAATTGTTGTAAGTAACCAGATAGACCATAACGCACCAAAGTACTCAATACTTAGGGTAGTAGAGTGGGAAATAGGAAAAAGTATGATCCCGACTGCAGAGCTGAAGCAGTTTCGACGGCTATTTCTGGACTAAATTAGAATTTTTAGCCTGGTGAATAAATAGCCGAACTTTTCAAGGGGGGTACTTCCTTTTATGGGAAGATTGTAGTTGTCAAGAGGATTGGTGAAAATTTGTTGCAAACACAAATAAGTCTTATCGTGGCATTTGGTAGGAGGTGGGGGTGGCTGAACTTGTCTGTAGAACAATAGGGGAGTGACAGGACCGGTCAAGCGTTGAAAGTGATATGTTTACAGCAGATTCTGTGGATAGAGTATGAAGTGGAGGAGGGAGGATATAGAATAGGTAAATTGAATGAGAGTAGGAGACAATAAAAGATAATAGTACGAAATAAAAAAATATATAAAATTAGATAGTGAGCAATGAATAAAAAAAATCACAATGCTATCTTACAATTACAGGTTAATAAGTTGAGAATAGAAAAAACTAGTAGAAATTGAGTAGTACCAGAACTGATACAGAATTAAAGGGGTTTTAACACGTCTGCTATAAGTAGTTAGCAAAACGTATTCGTCTAATTCTATCTGAAGATTACAGGGGTGGGGGAACTGATGCTACAGAGGCCCGATGGGCTGCATCGGGGTAAGCGAGGGGGAAAAGCAGACGAGACTTTTCGACAACTCCCAGTGGATGAAGAGAGCTCCCGACTCCCCCTTCGACGTCAGTATGGGCGCGACGGATTCGGCCGAGGTCACAGATCTTATAGGATTATTCCTACTATTTAAACTCACCGAAATGTTTCCTGCATTCGGCGGTGGATTGTACCGGGATGATGGGCTCCTCACCCTCAAAGGGTACAACGCCAGTGGTACAGACCGGGTCCGTAAACAACTAAGCAACTTCTTCCGGGACTGAGGATTTAAAATCACCCTACAAACGTCCCTAACCCAAGTCAATTTCCTGGACGTTACCCGTAACCTCGAAAATGATCTGTACTACCCATACAGGAAACCAAACAACAACCTGCACTACATCCACTGCCGCTCTAACCATCCTAGACACATCACCAATAACCTGGTTAAAAATATCTCCCTCCGCATATCTCGTTTGTCCGCTAATGAGCAGATATTAGACAAACACGCGGCTCATTACAATCAGGCCCTCAAGCGGAGTGGCTTCCGGGAGGAAATAACCTTTTATCCAGCTTCCCTTAGCGGATCCACCAGGCGACACCGCCGCTCACGCAACGTAACGTGGTTCAATCCTCCCCATAATACCGAGGTGGCAACATCTATCGGGAAAATCTTCTTTAGACTCCTCGAAAAACACTTTCCACTACAACACTGCTACCACAACATAATCAACAAAAACACCACCAAACTCTCCTACAGCACCACACCTAACTTCGCACAAAACGTCGTCTCCTCAAACAACAAAAAAACTCAACCCCTATGGAAGAAATAACCATCAGTGGACAGCCGACCAGGAGGTGAAACTGCCCTGATAGATCTACGTGCCCCCTCAACAACAAATTCCGAGAACGTAACGTGATCTACCAGTGTAACGTGAGGACGGACACGTCCAACAAAGCTTATATAGGATTAACCGCGTGTGACTTCAAGACCCGGCTCTACCAACACCGACATACTTTCCGAAACCCGATCGAGCGACATGCCACTACACATTCGGGCCACATCTGGGACCTTCAAGATAACCGACAATATCACTTGGAGCTTACTGTCCAAATCTAACTCTTACACGGGAGGACGCCGTCCGTGTAAATTATGCTCTGAGGAAACATTACAAATGCTGTTTTCAAATGACCAACTCCTAAACAGGAAAGAGGAACTGGTAACCACATGCAAACACAGATTGCGTAGGACTTACCTCGCCCTCAAACCCCATAACGACCCGTAGACAAGGGCTGATACCCCCCTACTTGCCGAATAAGTTAGGGAAACTCCAGCTTACTTAGGTAGATGTATCTCTTTTCTTTTCTTTTCCTCTTTGTCTTCTTCTTCCCCCTGTCTCATCCTATCACTTCCTTCCACCCCTATTTTCTTCCTCGTCTGCTTTTCCCCTTCGCCTATCCTGATGCAGCCCATCGGGCCTCTGTAGCATCAGTTCCCCCACCCCTGTAATCTTAAGATAGTATTCGTTGAATACGTTTTACTAACTACTTATAGCAGACGTGTTAAAATCCTTTTAATTCTGTATCAGTTCTGACTCAATTTCTACTAGTTTTTTCTACTAGTTTTTTCTCAACTTATTAACCTGTAATTGTAAGATAGCATTGTGATTTTTTTTATTCATTTCTCACTATCTAATTTTATATATTTTTTTATTTCGTTCTATTATCTTTTATTGTCCCCTACCCTCATTAGATTGACCTATTCCATAACCTCCCTCCTCCACTTCATACTCTATCCTCAGAATCTGCTGTATACATATCACTTTCAACGCTTGACCGCTCCTGTCACTCCCCTATTGTTCTACAGGCAAGTTCAGCCACCCCCACCTCCCACCAAATGCCACGATAAGACTTATTTGTGTTTGCAACAAATTTTCACCAATCCTCTTGACAACTACAATCTTCCCATATAAGGAAGTACCCCCTTGAAAAGTTCGGCTATTTATTCACTAGGCTAAAAATTCTAATTTAGTCCAGAAATAGCCGTCGAAACGGCTTGAGCTCTGGCGTCGGTGTCCTAATTTTTCCTATATATATATATATATATATATATATATATATAAGTATGTATACGTACATACAGACGCACAGTAGTATGTATATGTATACATACAGGCACACATATATATGTACGTATGGGTTTACCGAACATTCATTATAATGTTCGGTTTGTTTTAAACAAACAGCCCAAATTACGCCGTACAGTGCGTTGGCAAACATCGTCGCCCTTTTGTTCAACACTGACACAGCAACGATGTACTAGTTTCAAGCTTATTAGCTATCGTCAGTATCGTATACCTTTCTGTCAGATGATTGAACGCTCCTTATGCATATTAACGGCTGAGCAGCCTAATTTGTATATCGAGTGAGTTAGTCGGCCGGGTATACCAAAAACGATAAATGGATAAGAATTAAACGAAATTTCATTTCTGACTCTTACATATATATCATTTCTGAGTCTTATATATATATATATATATATATATATATACTCACTGTTTGGTTGGTTTTCGCTCCTGTATCTGTTATATCTGCACAGTTAATTCATTTGGTCCTCAATGTTTATCATTGACTGACCAATGGTCAATAATACATAAAAATACATATATATAGTCTAACAAAGTTCTTCTGTGCACATCTGCAACATCATCAGTGGTACTATTATGTTCCTCCTGTTGTATTGTATGTCTACGCCATTTTTATTTTAGCTGTCTATTTATTTATTTATTTTTGTCTTCTTCTCTGCGCATGCGCTTGTGTGTGTGTATAGCGTTTGGTGCGTGTGTTCGTGTTTGGGTGACTGTGTTTTGGTTATTTTATTCTATCTTAGTTTAATGGTGTGTGTTTATATGTGTTTGTTGTTATTGTGCTTGTGTATATATTTATTTATTTATTTATATTTTTCTTAAGTCAATATTGTTTGTTTGGGTGTGACTGGTGGTTGATCTTCCCTCTCTGAAGCCGTTCTCGTTGTCCCTAAGCTTCTTCTCCATCCCGGGCTGAATCCCAACAGTCAGCTCGAAAGTGACACAGAGGAGACTGAGGTTATCTGGACATGTTCACCGACATCCAGAGTTGACACTGCACTCAGTACTCCTGTGGCAGCCCCTGCATGGACACACCGGAAGTGGAAGACGCAGGTTAACATATGTTGAAGGCACATGTTAATGGTTAGAGCGTTGAGGCTGCAATGGAGACGTTATGAGCAAGACAATTCATTTCACGTTGCTACAGTTTACTCAGCTGCAGAAATGAATTGTGACGTCACTCTTTCTAAGCTGTAACGGTAACCTGAGACTTACTAAAGCCAAAGAAGTCCAGGTCTACCTACAGGATAATGTGAGAAGCATTGGTGGATAAGGATATCAGGACCAGGTACGTCAACTTCGTAATAAGTCCTCCGCCAGATCTGCTATCAGGAATCTGTCTGGGATTCTTCTCTTATTAGAGGTGTGTCCTTGTGAGGTGGACAGAATATTTTACTTATCTCCTAAACACGACCACAACAGGATCGTCTGATTTACACGAGGTGCGTCTGGGAACGATGAGTAATCCCTTAGAGGCTGAGGTCACAAAGGCAATTAAAGAGCTCAAACATGGCAGAATGAAATTCTGTCCGAGATGTTAAAAGTCTTAAATAGAGAAGACTGACTCGTAGGTTCCGCATCTCTGAAAAGGCACCTAAGCAATGGCAGTCAGGAGTGATATTATCCTAATTGTCAAAAAGTGAGATAAGAGAGATTGCTACAATTATAGAAGGATCTCCTTGTTAAACCGCCGGAAAAGTCTTTAAGTTTCTGGCAAAGAGATGTAGGGAGATTGTTTAGTCAAAGCTAGCTTATGAACAATATGGTTTTCGCTCCGGATATAACCGGACGCAACCGACCAAGTATTCACACTGCTGTATGTCTTCGAGGAATCGTTGGAGCATTGCCAAGATGTATATTGTTGCTTTGTAGACCTCGAAAAGCCATATGACCACGTTCCACGGGACCTAGAAAGTTGTGCAGAAGCACGGAACTGATGGTCAGCTTCTTGTTGCCCTGACGTCTCTATACAAATGACCGATAAATGGTTGTAAATCAAAACTATTCAATGTGGGATTTGGACTCCGCCAAGAGTGTGCACTCTGTCACCACATGTACATTATTTACATGCCGGGTTGGAAGTGGTATCATGACTGGAACGTGTAAAATCAGTCAACTGGAATTTGCAGACGATATGCTGTTACTTAACGTGACAAAAAGTGATCTACGACTTGCATTTTATAGGTTTGATGATGAGTGCTGCATGGCTGGAATGAAAATCACTGCTGCGAAAACTGAGACACTCTTCCTCTCACGCAAGCCTGCACAGTGCATTCTACATATGAATAAAGTTCCACAGAAGCAGGTGGAGAAGTTCGAGTATCTCGAGGTCGTGTTCCCGAGTGATGGAAGCCGGAAGGCTGAATAAGGTGCAAAAATTGCAGCAGCTGGAGCAGTAATGCAGAAGAGAGGTAGGTGTAAAAGCCAAACTCGCTACCCTTAATTCGGTTTTCGTGCCAATCTTTACTTATGGTTATGAATGTTGGGTAAAGAATGCGAATCGTGAATACAAGCAGCTGAAATGGGATTCATCCGAAGGACATTTGGAGTAACGTTACTCGATAGAGTGCGTAGCTCGAAGATCATAGACTCGCTGCAGGTTGAGCCGCTACTACTTCAAATTGAGAGATCACTGCTCTGGTACTATGAACATGTCATTAGAATGTCCCAGGGACGAATCATTGGACAGATTTTACGGGCAAAACCAATTGGCAGTAGACACCGTGTTAGACCCAAAGCAAGATGGTTCGATAACATCCCTGAGCTCAGCAGGTCTCACTTGAGGACCAGCCGGATCAGTTGCTTGTTACAGGACCCGCTGGAAAGAGTGTTTGATAACTCTGCAACCACAAACTTCTCAGGAATAAGTGGGCGAAGAAAAATACATACACAGACACACATGCAGACACACACACGCACACACACACACACACACTTATATATATTTATATATATATATACAAACATACACACACACACACATATATATATATATATATGTATATACAAACATACACACACACACACACATATATATATATACATACATACATATATATATATATATACACACACATACACATATATGCATGTATGTATGTATGTGTGTATGTATGTATGTATATATGTAGGTATATATATCTAATCTGTGTATATGAATCATTGTTTATAGAAACCTTTATAATAACCCCAAATAAGTTGCCAGGTTTGTAACATGACACCTTTCTAAACTAACGAAATCAGTTTTGAAGTAAATCAACAACGATAAATAGATGTAGCAAATGATGTTACGATCGTTCGTGCCTGTGTCTAGACAGCTGCTCTGTCGACTGCTCTCTTTCGACACACTAGATATATATATGTACGTCTGTATACATATATGTATGTACGTATACATACATACTTACATTTAAGTAAGTGCCGTACTAAGAGTGAGAAATGAAATTTCGTTTCATTATATTACAACTTATCGTTTTCGGTACGCCTGGCCGACTGAACTCACTCGATATGCAAATTAGGCTGCTCAGCCGTTAATTTTCATAAGGAAAGTATATACTTTCGAACGTTCAACTATCTGGCAGAAGGGTATACGGTGCTGATGATAGCTAAGAAGCTTGAAACTAGTACATCGTTCCTGTGTCAGTGTTGAACAAAAAGGTGACGTGGTTGCCTTAACACCGTATGGCATAAATCAGGCTGTCCGCTTGTTTACAAACGGACAAAGCGGGCGTTATAATAAACGTTCGCTAAACTGATACGTACATATATATATGTGTACCTGTATGTATATATATGTATATATATATATATATATATGCATGCTACTGTACGTCTGTATACATATATGTATGTACGTATACATACATACTTACATTTAAGTAAGTGCCGTAATAAGAGTGAGAAATGAAATTTCGTTTCATTATATTACAACTTATATATATATATATATATATAGTTATGTAATAAACAACATAAGACAATTATTCCATTTACCAAATGTTTCACGAAGCCAGACGAGCGCGACACAGCCGTCTGAAATCGTTCATAATTGTTTTATGTTGTTTATTATATAAGTAAATAGCTCTGTAGCCGACATAGAGCACTCTCCTTTCCTTTACATTTCCTTTGGAAACACTTAATATAACACACACACACACTCTCTCTCTCTCTCTCTCTCACACACGCATACACACACATATATATATATATACAGAAAGTCAGGTGTGGGCATATGAGAATGAAATAAGCAATCAACACGTTGTATTAAAGTCGTATATATATATTAACTATTAGATTTGTCTGTACATTATCAAACATTGCTCATTTGATGGAGTGTATCCTTCCTCGGCGTTAGAAGGGTTTTTAAGGCAAAATCTAACGGATTTGGAAAACATTTTGCAGCGTTATTGATATATATTTTTTCAAAATGTTGATGTTGTTATTGATGTACTATGATCCCAAGTCTAGAAACCTACCTCTAAGGTGGGTCTTCTAGTTACTATATTGATCTTCAATTTGCTCAATAAATGCTTACTTTACAATTACTGAGTTCTACACATTTTAGAGATTGTAGAAGTAAATGCACCACACACTGATGTGTGTGTGTGTATGTGTGTGTGTGTGTGTGTGTGTGTGTGTGTGTGTGTGTGTGTGTGTGTGTGTGTGTGTGTGTGTGTGTGTGTGTGTGTGTATCACAACATATAGATTGAAATAACATATGTACATCCTCTGTTTATTTTATAATCCTGTTATACTTATTTCGAAGACTTCAAAGTGATAGCATAATCACTCTTTGAAGTATTCTCTTCAGACAGGTGCAAAGTTGCTGTGTTTTTGTTTTTAATATGCAACTGTAAATAGGAAAATGTTGGTAGTAGTCCACACGAGAAGCATATCAAAAACAAAAACATTACAACCTTGCACCTGCCTGAAGAGAACACGTCAAAGATTTATTATACAATCACGTTGACGTCTTCGAAATACGTATAACAGGATTATATAATAAGATGTACATATATAACTGTCTATCTTCCTATCTTCCTCATAATATATATATATATATATATATATATATATATATATATATATGTGTCTGTCTGTATGTGTGTGTGTGTGTGCGTGTGTGCGTGTGTGTGCGTGTGTGTGTGTGTCTGTGTGTGTGTGTTTGTGTGTATGTGTGAGTCCCGGCCGGAGTCAATTGGAGGTAACCACAGTTAGTAAGGTATTCAATACATTAGTAGAATATAAACATTAAGTTTAATATAGAAAAGGCTCCTAGAGGACTAGAACTGTTTCATTCAAAAGATATAATACACATGTGTATTATAATATTATAATATATATTAACACACAGACAAACACACACATATACATATATACATATGTATATATTTATATACATACATATATAAACGTGTGAAGGTAACAATGTATCTATATATGTATGTGTATATATATATATATATATATATATATATATGCACATGTATATATAAATATATATGTGTGTGTGTATGTATATATATATATATATATATATATATATACACACATGTATGCATGTATATATAAATACATAAGGTGTGCGAAGGTAACATATATCTCTGTACGTATGTATGATGTGGGCAGATGTTTATTATCTGAATTACGTAAGATAACTACGTATATATATATATATATATATATATATATTTATTTATATATATCTATATCTATATCCAAAATTAAGATAATCAAAATTATGGGTGTCATGCCAGAAAGACATGCGCCATATCACCCGCAAAATAAGCTCAAAGATTCTAACGAACGCTTACACACTTGTAAAAATTATCTCCTGTAAAGTGCTTACACACTTGTAAAAATTATCTCCTGTGATTATTCATGTTTATTTATATGTTAATCAATTTCTAGTTATTATATATATATATATATTGGAATATATTGGAATACTAATGAGTTTTACTAAGAAACTAAATCACTCATACTCACATTCAACTATCCTCTCCTACACAAACAACGCCAAACACCTACACTCGCTTTTGTTTGTTGTTTGGCTAGAGAATATGACTACACGAATATGTGACTATGTGAATATGGGAACATGATATAGAAATAATAAACGTGCAATAGCCCAATGCTTAAGGAATTCACTTGGCAATCATGAGGTCCCGTTTTCGATGCAAATGCATGGGCATGTGTCCTTTCTAAACCTCAAATCAACGCAAGCCTTATGGGTAGAAGTGGGTAAATTTTCGGATACCAGTCGGCTGGAGTGTATTTAAAAGATCCAGTCTAGTCATATATTTTGTCGTGCTAATTCCAGCTGAGATCTACGTTAAAGCTACACGTACCTGTGGAATGTTCAGCCAGGTGTATCACACATGCTGTGGCACGATGGTCCTATGGGTGAACGTGTCTGGAGAATACTCATCCACTTGCAGGTTGATTTCACGCGCAGCTTGTTCTGTTGAACTGGAATATGAAAATAATACTTTATATCTCGCACCCATAACATTTTGTTGCGTGTGAACAAAACTTGCATATTTAGCATTCTATTCTAGCTGTACATTATATAACCCCCTTCTCTCAGCTAAGTACCCCATTCTCTGTAATGAAATATTTAAAACTTACTAACTACTACTACTTCTAAATTCATTCACATCTTTGTGGTAATATAATTATATCTTTCCATCTTATACGACCAAACATTAACGTGCTCAGTTCATCACCAGATAGTTCTATATCTTCCTCAATTACTCTTTTTAATGACTTGAGAGGTCTTCTAAGTTTGTGTTTCACATTTGTAGCAAGTTCGTTGCCTCTCATGACATGACCAGCAAGTTGAAGACACCTGATATGGTTGGTATGGCTAATGAGCGTGAGGTTGCCGTAGAGAATTTTGTTTGTAACGCGGTCAAGATTCTTGCTGTTTTTTGTCCTTCTTAGCATTTGTGTGTAGCAACCATCTAAAGCTTCGGCGATAGGTATCGTTACGAACCATGATTCACAGGAATACAGACTTCAACTTACACTTAAAATTAATTTTGATAATTCTTGCTCTGACCACACTATAACTATTACTGCACAGTACACACACATCCATACCAAATCATATGACAAGTAATTCATCACCACTTTGGATATTTCCACAACGCTGCTATGCGGCAATAATGTTTAGTCATTTATTTATTGATCGCAAGAAATGATTATATATCTAATTTAATAAAACATATTGGTATAAAACTGTGATGCTTTAATGTTCATTAATGCGTCTCTCTGAGTTCTGCGCCCGACGCCTTTGCCTAGTTGGCTTTGATGGTAGTACCGATCTTGCCCGTGAGTCACCAACACCAATTCCTTGTTTCAACCAGTTAACACTTTAATTTCATACATTGTTTGACATCTTACATGTCTATGTGGAATATTGAGACTATCTCACGTTGTGTTTATATTCGTATGTCTGGATTCCTGCCACACTGAACTTAGCTTATAAACATAGTAGCTTAAATGTGAAGATAACAACGTTTGGCTTTCATAAAGAAACCTTTAAAACTTTCCTCATAGACAGCGAATTGGCAGAGTCGTAAGAGTGCCGTATTAAATACATTAGTATTTGCTCTGGCTCTCTGTGCTTTGAGTTCAAATCCCGCCAAGGTTTACTTTACGTTTCATTCTTTAAGAATTGATGAATAAAGCACCAACCATAGTGTGATGTATAGGCGGAACTGTTTAACTGATGGATGATATAATTTGCAGTATCTGATCTAGCTCAGTGCGTTCTGAGTTCAAATCATGCTTCCTGTCAGGTGTTGCGACCAGCAGATAGTATCAGCGATGGAATGATTAGTGTAAACACTATTTCGTTGGTCAGATCTGATGATTAGCGTCCTTTCATTTTTTTTCATGAAATGTGGAATACAAATAGAGGTCTAAATGAAGCAAGGCGGAATGATAAATAGTTTGCTTCTTATTCATTAGATTCCCGGTTCGATCCCATAGCGTGGCACATTGGTCATCTACAAATCTATATTAACTAACGAAAAAATAATTCGATGGTAAACAATCCATTTGGACACTTCGTTTGTGTTTCTCTTTTCCCTTACCTTTTAGTGAGGGAGGCAAGGGCCGAGTGTACGATATTTTGGGGACTGCCAAGACAGTCGACGAGTGAAGGCACGTAGGGGGATATTCTCAAATGGCAGACGTGTTCTAAATATGTAATAGAGTGGTTAAGAAGTACGCTTCACGAACATAATATCTCGGGTTTGATTCAAATGCGTGGCATCTAGGTGAAATGTCATTTACTACAGTCTCAGGTCGACGTAAATCTTCTGAGTGACATTGGGCAGACAGAAACTGTTGTAAAGGCCATCAGGTACACTGGATAAGTTTTGTCACACATCCAGTTACACTTAATCTCCTTAGAAATTACGTTAAAGGTAAAAGTGTTTCTGGAATGTTCAGCCATTCACATCATAATACAAGATGGAGTACATCTGTAAATCAAATGGCTAGACTTGTCATACGTGTCGCACTGAATATCACTAAGAATTGCGTTAAGGCCATACGTGTCTGTAGAATGCTCAATCACTTACATGTTAATCTATAAACAAGTTATTTCGTTGATCGAGCAACTGGAACACTCATCGCTGAACCAAAGTACAACCATTCCTTCCTTTAAAACAATTTGCGGATTCACTCACAAACAGGCAGCAAATTGATATAGTCGTAAAAGAATTTAAAGTAACCAGAGCTTCTTACTTGCTGGAATAAACGAATTTATTCTGGACTGGGATATACACTTTTTGGGGAAGTAAGTCATCTCATTTCTATTCAAGCGCTTGCAGGAGAGCTAGATGTAAGCTTTGGAACAATTTCTGAACATAGTAACCGAAGTGAAAAATCGAACAAGCTTGAAAAATGGGTGCAACACAAATTGAACGAAAACCAATGAAATCGCCATTATGAATTCAGCCATTCGCATCTTTTTGCCCCCAAAATTTGATTAAACGTGGATCCTATGCAATAGCACTATTTAACACAATTTTTGTCCTTGGGTAGCAACTGTTATTTTCTATTTGCTTATGCCTAGAAAGTATGGAAAATGGCTAATTTTTCCTTCAAACTTTGCTTTCATGACCATGATAATGATATTTCTAGATTTACCTAATCCCATTGGGAAAACTGCCAAATGTGAACATTCTCGTTCAAGCAAAGTTCGAATAAAATGATGTATGATTTAAAAATTCGCATTTATTTGTTCTGTGATTATACAAAAAACTTAGAAGTGTGTGGGTTTTCGGGATGTACAGATAAGCTGCAAATTGCTTTCACGAATCAGCCACCCTATATAATCTCCGACCTTGTTGTCCGTTTAGCTTTGCTGGCTGTAGATCTGGGGACTGGTGTTTCTAGGAAGAGAGTAACTATCTTTTAAATGTAAAGGGATCATGAAAATCTCATTTTAGAGTTGAAGTATTGTTTAGAGGATTTTAAATTCCGGAGACTTCTGGTTTTCTTACTGGTACAAAATCTGCACCGCTTCGATCCGCTGATATATTGTTTAGGCTTTGCTAGCATTCTCTACTTTAGTTTATAGAGTATACTTCTGTCTTTTAATTTCCATGCATATTTCACCTGGGTAGTCGATAATTTCAATCGAGGGAGTGTGAAAGGCGAAACAAGGGAGTAAAACCTCTAATAAAACCTATCTTCTACCAAACACATCATTTTCTGTCCACTGCCTGGTTGTTATACTCGGGTGTAAATTTTGCTTCCTACAAAAACAAACACGCACGCACACCCACATTTACCCCCCCCCCCCACGCGCACACACACACACGCACGCACACACACACACACACACACACGCACACACACACACACACACACACACACACACACACACACACACACACACACACACACACACACACACACACACACACACACACACACACACACACACACATATATGTATATATATATATATAAATATATATTATATAGATCTGTTAGCGGGTCAGACTACAGACTACACAGTAGTTATGTAGTGAGATAAACCATTTTAACTACGATAAAGATTAGATAAAATACATAACTAAGGTAATACGAAGGTTGAAATATAACACATGTCGAAAGAGCAGTGCATTATAAGCAGGTGCTTACCTATCACGGCCTGATTCTACACACATATGAACACACGCACACGCTACTTTCAAACACTCATACAAATACATGCACAAGCACACAGACACGTATACACTGTCTCCATCTCTCTCTCTCGCACACACACACACACACATATATATATATATACACAAGCACACAGCTTCATGCATGTGTATATATATATATATATATATTGGGGAGGAGAGAAAAAGAATGAGAAAGATGTATAGTTGTATGAGCGAGCCGGTGGGTGTGAATGGTACATTATATATATACGGTAATTCTACTCACACACGCATACCCCTTGCTCTTCCCACTTATAATTATATATATATACACACACACACACGCACGCACACACACACACACACACACACACACACACACACACACACACACACACACACACACACACACACACACACACACACACACACACACACACACACACACACACACACACACACACACACACACACACACATACACACACATATATATATAGCAATCTGTTATTTTAATAAATATATATATATATATTTATATATAAATTATCAACACATATTTTTATTGTTTGACCCGAATTACTTGGTCGTTTGTTTTGGCTGTGCGGATTATCTGTTTAACCATCATCTCAGTGTATTTGGCCCTTAACGTATGTTGTAGCTCTGATTCACATGAATCATCGAGCGCTTGCCATACATATCGGACGTTGATTTTCGTTAATTCCTGAGCTGAAATACGATTCTCGCTAATTTATATTTGTATTAATCTCCAGATTATTGAGCAGTTAATTTTACTGATTTTTTTAGTCGCTTCTATTGACTGTTGAATAGCTTTGTTATATTTAACCATTCTGTCGAGAGCTTTATTCGATTTGTGATATTTTGCATTCTCGCAATATTATACACAACTGAATCATTCGCCTATTATAGGTGTTGCCTCCCTTGCTGAACTCCACGTGGGGTCAGCAATAGCCACACTTATGTATAGCATTTTGGGGCAAAAACCCGTTGATAACACTTCTTCCTTGTTCAATCATCTTACCAGAAGCCCAACATTCTTTATGTAGGCGGACAGTACCTGATTTTGGAGTCGCAGAAACCAAATACTGGATTTTACCACCAGTCCAGGGTCCGGGTAAATTATCAACACATATATTTTTATTGTTTGACCCGAATTACTTGGTCGTTTGTTTTGGCTGTGCGAATGATCTGTTTAACCATCATCTCAGTGTGTTTGGCCCTTAACGTATGTTGTAGCTCTGATTCACATGAATCATCGAGCGCTTGCCACACATATCGGACGTTGATTTTCGTTAATTCCTGAGCTGAAATACGATTCTCGCTAATTTATATTTGTATATATAAATATATATATTTATATATATATATATATATATATATATATATATATATATATGTAGGAGGTGAGTTTTATTGTAGTACAATAAAGCAATGCAGATATCGGATAAGAAGCACTCTACAGTTTGTGGGACTGGAGTATGCATAATATAAGATCAAAAGATGGTTAAAGGAGCATGGTTAAAGGGCATTATACACTCTATAATACTCGTTTACTCTTTTCCCTCATCCTATCTTCTCGTAAAACAATAACATTTGTTTTTGACATTTTGAATATTCATCCGCAATCATTATTATTTTTTTTTCCCCTCTATCATAAATCTTTTTAATCTCAATTTCATCCTTAATTTATTATTATATATTTTTTTTAATATATACTCATATATTCTTTAAAATATACCCATCTACCTTACTTTAAAGGGCATTATACACTCTATAATACCCGTTTACTCATCACCCTCATTATATCTCGTCGTAAAACAATAACATTTGTTTTTGACATTTTGAGTATTCATCCGCAATCATTATTATTTTTTCTCTCTATCATAAATCTTTTTAATCTCAATTTCATCCTTAATTTATTATTATTTTTTTCTCCCCATCAACGAACTCATTATTAATACATATGAATTCAATATAAAAACTTTAACTTCACATTATTTTTCTCAAATCCTACACATAAACTTTTCTCTTTGCTAATTTTAAAATTCCTACATTTCTCCTTTTGACGTTAGAATATTCACCCACAATTATTATTTTTTTCTCTCTATCTCCATACATAATCTCCCTTCGTTATTTTTTTCTCTCTATCTCCATACATAATTTCCCTTCGTTAATTTTCAAATTCCTTTAATTTATACATTATCTTCCAACGGTTCCCAACCTCTCTATATTAAAACATTATATCTTTTTCTCAGTTATAAAAACTATCTCTTTCTCTCTATCACCCATCTCTCCCTTTCCACCTTCACTCTCATCTCCTCCCCTTTTTTTCATCCTTTCCACCCCCACCCCTCCCTAAATATAATATATTTTTTCCTCGCACATATCCTCCCTTCGTTAATTTTCAAAATTTTTAATTTATACAGTATCTTCCAACGGTTTTCAACCCCTCTATATAAAATATATCTCCTCTCTGTTATAAAAACTATCTCTTTCTCTCTATCACCCATCTCTCCCTCTCATCTCCTTCCCTTTTCATCCTTTTCTCTCCCCCCCTCTCTAAATAAAATATTTTTCCCAATATCACACATCAATCTAAAACCACTTTTCATATGTTGATTTAAAACTGCACTATCAACAAGTGTTTTTTTTAGCCCTCATATCATGTTCTCCTGTTTTATCTGATGAAAACACAAATATTATTGTTTGATGATGTTTGTTTTTGAAATGCGCATAATAAAATATATTGAACTCCTTTAACCATCTTTTGATCTTATATTATATATATATATATATATATATATATATATATATATATATATATATATATATATATATATATATATATATGTGTGTGTGTGTGTGTGTGTGTGTGTGTGTTTGTGTGTGTGTGTACATATATATATATATATGCATATGTATAAACATTGCAGTTTAAATATGCATGGCTAAATATACATTTTCGGTTCCATGTTTATATATTTTGAGTTTACACACATGCACTGTAAACAAATGTGTGTGTACATATATAAATTTATACATTCATAAATACACGTACATATATCCTCACACGCATTGCGTATATTAAAAAAATGTTTTATGATATAGATACACATCCATTGAGCAATTTGGCTGGACTATAACTGTGTGAGTGTTCTGGTAAAAATGAAAGGGAATCTCAATTAAAGTATGGTACTGAGTGCATCACCCAGAGTTCATTCACTTTCACAGGTCGGAGGAATCACCAGAAAGTAATTTCAAATGATTTCATCCTTGAATGAAACAGAATTGAAACAGAAGTAGCTCAGTAAACGTTAATTCTAAATAAAATAAAATTATATGCGAGTATAATATATATATATATATACACAGAGATATCCACGGTAAGTTGTGGGGTCCAGTCTGCATGAAGAACTCAATGTAATCCATATGTTGAAAATGGTGTAGCTTAAAATAAATCCCGGAAAACAATAACACATTAAAAGGAAAACAGAGTCATGATATAAGTTAAAACAATGAAATAAAAATTCAAGTCATTAGTAATACACTTCACTGCTTTACGATCGTTTCTAGGTGATGATAATACATCGTGACCATACTTCGTTATCGATCTATGTAAGGTTAGTTACAAAATATCAGATAAGGAAAATATTTACTTTCATGCATATCACCAGCTGTTGTCAAAAGCAATGATCGTAAAGCAGTGAAGTATATTTCTAATGACTTGAATACTTATATTTAAGTAACAGCCGTACTAAGAGTGAGAAATGAAAAATTTCGTTTCATTTTTTCCGTTTATCGTTTTCGGTAACCCCGCCGACTAACTCACTCGATATGCAAATTAAGCTGCTCAGCCGTTAATATGCATAAGGAAAGTATATACTTTCAGACGTTCAATCATCTGGCAGGAAGGTATACGTTGCTGACGATAGCTAATAAGCTTGAAACTAGTACAGCGTTCCTTTGTCAGGGTTGAACAAATGAGCAACGATGGTTGCTAGACACTGTACGGCTTAATTCGAGATGTTTGTTTACAAACACACCGAGCATTATAATAAATTTTCGGTAAATCCGTACGTACTGTATATATGTGTGCATGTATGTATATATATATATATATATATACATACTACTGTACGTCTGTATACATATATGTATGTACGTATACATACTTATATATATATATATATATATATATATATATATATATATATATATATATATATATATATATATATATATATATATATAGATATATGTATATATATATGTAAAAGGTAAACAGAAATAACAACACAATCGGTACAGTATATGGAAGGTATATATTAGGTTAACGCTTGATATAGCGGGAAGAGGGTCTTAATGTTTCGGACGCTAGTCCTTCACCAGAAGAAAGAATGAGAAACAAGATAGATTAAGGGGACGGGCGGGATGGAATTGGAAAAATATCTATAGATAAAATTAACAGGTCCATTCATGTTGACATCTCTTGCAAAACTGTTGGTGCTGGCGTTTTATGTATGATTTATTTTTTAGAAAAGTGGATATCTAATGGCTATCTGAAACCGTTGACCATGTTATTCTTCACTTTATATATATATATATATACATTTATATATATATATATATAGATATAGATATATATATACATATAGAAATTAAAGCTGAAAATTAATTGCGTTCGTGGGCGGTGTGCCGATGGCACTCTATGCTTTTGGGGACCAGAATATCAACAATATTAATATATAAGGGGAACAAAGAATCAGTGTTGCATCATATACATATTTAATTACATATTACATTTGTTACACTGTCGATCAGCTCGAGGAACGATCTATTAATGATCGAACCTGACTCTGAAATCGGAAGCTCCTCAGATATATGTTAACACGTAGACCCACAGACACGAGTCTACATGAAGAATAAATAAATAACCAAGGTGTAATACATTACTTAATTGATGTACACGCGTTTCTTTCAAATACAGAAGGAAGTCATATTTTAATCCTTTTTATTGAAATCTTCAGAATCATTGACTAATACATGTAATGCCTATTATTTAATGATTCTGAAGGTTTCAATAAAAAGATTATTGTATTTGAAAGAAATGCGGGTAAGTCATTTAAATAATGTATAAAACCTTGGTTGTTTATTTATTTATTTTATATATGCTCTGTGATGTTATAAAACTCCTATGACTGGAAATTTATAAATTGGATTAAACTGCCTTATGCCTATCTTACTGTGAATAATAAAATCACATTCGAGCTTTGAACATATCTCTCGGTCTTAAATGATCAACTACGCATCAACTACGCATCTAATCCAATTAATGTGTGTGTATATATATATATATGGTGCTGACATACAGCGTCTGTGCGAGACTCTGCCTAAGCAAAGCTGGACTCGAAAGTCATCTTCGCAGTCATAAAGTAAGACCAGTGGTTGACTACCAGGCTGCTGTTGGAGATGCTACTCATCATGCTTGCCAAGCATGTGGTAGAGAATGTAAATCACCAGGAGGGCTCAAACGACATGCAAAAGTACACGAACTCCAACCACAGCCGACTATTCCCAGTGAATGTTTTGGTTGCCGACTCTGTGCAAGACATTTTAGATCATTGGCTGGGCTAAAAAGCCACATTCGATCGCAGCGCTGTTAGTTGCTATCGTGTGTGTTGGTGTGTATAGATATGTTTATGTGTGCGCGTGTGTGTGTATATATATATGTATATGTATATTATTATTGTTGTTGTTGTCGTTATTATTATTGTTGTTGTTGTTATTATTATTATTATTGTTATTAATGTTTATGTGTGTATGTATATATTATGTTTGTATATATGTATATGTATGTGTGTATATATATATATATATATATATATTTCTTTTTTTTTATTTTATTTTATTTTTGATTTATTTATTAATATATTTTTTCTCCTCGTGCAATGGCCATACTCGATAACGAGGGGGCAGCCATCATATATGTATATATAAATATATATATATATATATATATATATATATATATAACGAAGGAAATGTGGTAAGGAACCAGGTGGACCATAACGCACTAAAGTACTCAATACTTGGGGTAGTAGAGTGGGTAATAGGAACCAGTAAGACCCCGACAGCTGAGCTCAAGCCGTTTCGACGGCTAATTCTGGACTAAATGAAAATTTATCCTGGTATTTAAATAGCCGATCTTCTCAAGGGGTAATTCCATATATGATCAAAGTGTATAAAAAGGCCAACCACTCTTGCATCGAGGACATAAATCGAGATGGACAACAAATTACCTCCAGCCTCGGGGTCGCCGACCGCACGGAACCTCTAGACCCACGGACACCATACTTCACACTGAAGGACCATAAATCCGATTTTGACCGTAAACCCTCTATCAGGCTTATTAACCCAACGAAGTCCGACATAGGGAGAATCAGCAAAAAAATCCTAGACCGCGTGATACCAAAAGTCAAGCAACACGCCCGACTTAGCCTATGGATCAACACCCAGGAAGTAATCTCATGGTTCAGCAATATGGAAGATAAACGAGACACTAAATTCATACAGTTCGACATAGAGAGCTACTATGCTTCAATCACCTTACCGCTACTTACTGCCGCCTTGGACTTCGCCGAAACACTTGTGCCCATCACCGACCAGGAAAGAAAAATCATCCTCCACGCCAGGAAGACAGTCTTACTCTTTGACGACTCTAAATGGATAAAAAGAGCTCCCGACTCACCCTTCGACGTCAGCATGGGCGCCACGGATTCGGCGGAGGTCACAGATCTTATAGGATTATTCCTAATAGCCAAACTCACTGATATGTTTCCTGCATTCGGTGGTGGATTGTACCGTGATGATGGGCTCCTTACCCTTAAAGGGTACAACCCCAGTAGTACAGATCGGGTCCGGAAACAATTAATCAGATTCTTCCGCGACTGGGGATTTAAAATAACCCTACAAACGTCCCTGACGCGAGTAAACTTCCTGGACGTGACCCTCGACCTCGAAAACGACCTGTACTACCCATACAGGAAACCTAATGACAATCTGCACTACATCCACCGCCGATCAAACCATCCTAGGAACATCACAAACAACCTGGTCAAAAACATCTCCCTCCGCATATCCCGTTTGTCAGCTAATGAGCGGATATTCGATGAACATGCGCCTTATTACAACCAGGCCCTCAGGTGGAGTGGTTTCCGGGAGGAAATATCCTACTGTCCAGCTCCCATTAGCGGAACCAGCAGGAGACACCGCCGCTCACGCAATGTAACATGGTTCAATCCTCCCCACAACGCAGAGGTGACAACTCCCATCGGGAAACTATTCTTTAGGCTCATTGAAAAACACTTCCCATTACAACACCGCTACCACAACATAATTAACAAAAATACCATCAAACTCTCTTACAGCACTACACCAAACTTCGCACAAAACATCGTCTCCTCTAACAACAAAAAACTCAACCCTGATGGCAGAAATAACCTAAATAGCAGTGGAGAACCGACCAGGAGGTGTAACTGTCCGGATAGATCCATTTGCCCACTCGACAATAGATGCAGAGACCGTAATGTGATCTACCAGTGCAACGTGAGGACGGATACCTCCAACAAAGCCTATATAGGACTTACCGCATGTGACTTCAAGACCCGGCTATACCAACATAGAAATACCTTCCGAAACCCGGCCCGGCGTCACGCCACTACACTTTCGGGCCACATATGGGACCTCAAGGACAACAACATCACCTATGATCTCACTTGGAGATTACTGTCCAGAGCCAATTCTTACACGGGAGGACGCCGTCCGTGCAATTTATGCTCGGAGGAAACTTTACAAATGCTGTTTTCGACGGACCAACTCCTAAACAAGAACGATGAACTGGTTACTGCATGTAAACATAGATTGCGTAGGACTTACCTTGCCCTCAAACCCCATAATGACCGGGGGGGGGGGGGTAGACTAGGGCTATAACACCCCACTTGCCGATTTTGCAATGGGTAACCCCTGCTTGCCAAGGGAGACGTAAGATCTTCTTTTTATTCTTTTATCGCTTCCTTTATTTCCTTCCCCCATCTCTCCTTAGTCCTTCTACCCCAGCTCTTCTCCTTTGTCGGCGTCTTTTCTCGCCCACCCGAGGCTGCCCTTTGGCCCCTTGTAGCCTTAGTACCCCCACCCCCTCCCCTAGTCTATGATAGATTTGGCCGACTCCGCCTTTTATAGCAGTTGGTTTAGACCCCGGATACTTGCCCCCTTTTTCCGATCGCTCTCACTATTCTCCGTGCCTTCTATATTTCTTAGTGGCACTTATGCCTTATTTTTTCGTTTCAGTATTTCTTTCTTCGCTTTTCTTTTGGACAGGGTGGATTCTGAATTTATTTTTCCGTATTCTACCTTTACTTCGTACGAACTTTCATGTAGCTTGTTTTAGATCGTTTAGAGTTAGCATTAGTATATATTTTTTTCGGGACTCAGAATTATTATCTCGTACTAGTTCACTTTGCTGAGATGGGTGGTTGCTGGCATTG
>OZ024743.1:315473871-315511371 GCA_964016885.1 Eledone cirrhosa | reverse complement strand
CATAACGGTAAACTTACAAATTCAAATTACTACATCAATAATAGTATTAATGATAAATAAATAAAGGAAGGGGGACATATGGAAATGAGAGGGGAAGAAAGAAAATGACGAAAGAAGGAACAAAGAAATAGTTAAATGTATAACGGGCAAAGTTACGAAATCAAACTATCTCATCAAAATAAATATAATATTAATAAAGATATAGATACAAAGAAAGAAGGGGGGATATAGCACAGGCAAAGCGGAAGTATGATGAGAAAGAAATAGATGAAGATTAAGAGGGAGGAGGGAGCAGAGAGGGGTAAAAATTAATCATCAAAACGGGATATGAAGGAAAGAGAAAATAAAATAAACAGATGGACGAATATACATTACTAGGTAAAATAGCTAGTTTGAGATGTATTATATGGTAGGATAAAATGATCGAGATAAAATATGTTTAAGTGGAGAAATGCAAAGACAAATGGTGAAAGATGTAGATATATAAGATAACAAATGATGTAAATAACAAATAAAATAAAAATAATGATATAAATACAAATGTTCTGAGGTTATTCTTTCGTAATTATAAAGTAGTATACTTGTGTACTATCAAGTCAGGTAGCTTGGCATGGTATTACATTGGTTCCACAGCTGGTGTCTTTAAAAAATGCTGGTACGTGCACATACATTCTATGATTAATAAGAATCAATCAAATACAACAACTCTTGCAAACAAAATATGGCAACTCAGGAATGCTTGCATTGAATATAAGATCAGTTGTAAAATACTATCCCCTGCTAAGGCCTATCAGACTAGTATGTCCCATTGTAGGTTCTGTAATATGGAGCTCTTCCAAATTCTTAATTTTAGTAAAACCCTTCTTAACAGCAGAATTGAAGGAACTATCTTTTGCCAGCATAAATCAGCAACGAAATCCCTGAACTTTAGACCAATTTAACTCCATTTTCTATTCCTTATTCCTTTTTATACCATTAGCACCTATTACGATATCAAATTATCACAAACTTTATAATTACGAAAGAATAACCCCAGAACATTTGTATTTACATCATTATTTTTTTATTATTTGTATTGACATCATTTATTATCTTATATATCTACATCTGGTCGCGATAAAAGGAAAGAACATATGGCTATTGTTTTCCTAGGTACATTACTTATGCATGAATATATAGATCCGTAACTACCGATGAAGTCGTAGAGCACTCTAGTGACATACAGCTATTCTTGGGGTTATTTAGCCTGGCGGAGCCCATATTCTCTCCAGGTTTGAACACAGAAGATTTTTTCCAGATAAGGATAGAAAGTGAGAGAGAAGATGTGAGGAAGAGATATAGACTTCAATATTAGTCTGTTACTTTTTTATCGACGGCAAAAGGATTAGAGGCAAAGTTGATCTCGGTGGCATTTGAACACAGAGCAGAAAGGCGGAACGATTACAACAAAGTATTCTACCCGACATTCTAATGACTCTACCAATCTGCCGCTTATACAAATACAAAAAAAAACAGCAAGAGCAAAAACGGAGGATCATGGGTTAACTAACTATGGTATTAAGTATGCTCGCTAAAAGCTGACCTAGGGCTAAACAACAACAGCAACAACACCAATAAAATCATCATGCCCATCCAAACTCGACAATCTATAAATTCTATCTGGTGTCTCTCTGGTCAGACTTCTTTAACTCTTTACCAGAGAGAAAAAACAAATCAATGTTGCTATATTTGTTATCTATTAAATCAACAAACCATTGTGTTGGAATCATTAGTTAGTCTCCCCTGTCTATTTGTCTCTATTTCTTTTTTTCCCTTCCTTAAGTCCTCTCTTTTTATCTTTCTTTCTATCTACTTTTCTTTCTTTCTTTCTACTTTCTTTCTTTCTTTCTTTCTTTCTTTCTTTCTTTCTTTCTTTCTTTCTTTCTTTCTTTCTTTCTTTCTTTCTTTCTTTCTTTCTTTCTTTCTTTCTTTTCACTTACTTTTTCTTTCATTCTTACGGCCTCTCTTTCTATCTTCATTTCTTTCCTTTCCCCTTTCCTCTCTTTCTTTAATTCTTTCCATCAAGTGTTCATTCGCCCTATTCTTTCTTCCTTCCCTTCTAACTACCTTTCCTTCTTTTTCTTTCTTTTCCTTCTCTCTTTGTTTATTTTATTCTTTCTTTTTCATTGTTCTTACCTCTTCTCTCCTCTTCTCTCCTCTTCTCTCCTCTCTTCTCCCCTCCTCTCCTCTTCTCTCTTCTTCTCTCCTCAGCTCTCCTTCCCCTCCCCTCCTCTCCTCTTACCCCCTTTCATCTCACCCTCCTTTCCTCTGCTCTACAGTTTAATCTGACGTCTTCTCTGTTCTCCTTACCAGGAACATATTCGCAATTAGACACGGCTCAAATTGTTCCAATATGTCGAAACTATCAGCTATTATTTTTCATGTACTTTATTCATCTATTTTTAATCTGCTGATAACCTTACTTTTTGTTCCTTGTTTGTATTTTTTTAGTTGTGGTGGGGGTGATGGTGGTGGTGGTTGTGGTGGTGGTGGTGGTGGTGGTTGTGGTGGTGATGGTGGTGGCGGTTGTGGTGGTAATGGTGGTGGTTGTAGTGGTGATGGTGGTGGCGGTTGTGGTATTGGTGGTGGTGGTTGTGGTGGTAGTGGTGATGGTTGTGGTGGTGATGGTGGTGGCGGTTGTGGTGGTGATGGTGGTGGTTGTAGTGGTAATGGTGGTGGTGGTTGTGGTGGTGGTGGTTGTGGTGGTGATGATGGTGGCGGTTGTGTTGGTGATGGTGGTGGTTGTGGTGGTGATGGTGGTGGCGGTTGTGGTGTTGGTGGTTGTGTTGGTGATGGTGGTGGTGGTTGTGGTGTTAGTGATGGTGGTTGTAGTGGAGGTTGTGGTGGCGGTTGTGGTGCCGGTGGTTGTGTTGGTGATGGTGGTGGTGGTTGTGGTGTTGGTGATGGTGGTTGTGGTGGTGATGGTGGTGGTGGTTGCGGTTGTGGTGTTGGTGGTAGTGGTTGTGGTGGTGATGGTGGTGGTGGTTGTGGTGTTGGGGGTGGTGGTGGTTGTGGTGTTGGTGCTGGTGGTTGTGGTGGTGGTGATGGTTGTGGTGTTGGTGGTGGCGGTTGTGGTGTTGGTGGCGGTTGTTGTGGTGGTGATGGTGGGGGCGGTTGTGGTGTTGGTGGTTGTGTTGGTGATGGTGGTGGTAGTTGTGGTGTTGGTGGTGATGGTGGTGGTTGTGATGTTGGTGGTGGTTGTTGTGGTGATGATGGTGGCGTTTGTGGTGCTGGTGGTTGTGTTGGTGATGGTCGTTGTGTTGGTGGTGGTTGTGGTGGTGGCTGCGGTTGTGGTGTTGCTGGTGGTTGTGGTGGTGATGATGGTGGCGTTTGTGGTGCTGGTGGTTGTGTTGGTGATGGTCGTTGTGTTGGTGGTGGTTGTGGTGATTGTGGTGGTGGTGGTGGTGATGGTGGTGGCGGTTGTGATGTTGGTGGATGTGTTGGTGGTTGTGGTGTTGGTGGTGGTGGTGGTTGTGGTGTTGGTGGTGGCGGTTGTGGTGTTGGTGGTGGTGGTGGTGATGGTGGTGGCGGTTGTGGTGTTAGTGGTTGTGTTGGTGGTTGTAGTGTTGGTGGTGGTGGTTGTGGGGTTGGTGGTGGTGGTTGTGGTGATTGTGGTGTTGTTGTTGGTGGTGGTTGTGGTGGTGTTGTTGGTGGTGTGGTTGTGGTGATGGTGGTGGTGTTGGTGGTTGTTGTAGTGGTGTGGATGGGGGTGATGATGGTGTTCGTGGTTGTGGTGGTGGTGTTGGTGTTGGTTGTGATGTGAGAGGTGGTGGGGCTATGGTGGTGATGGTGGTGGTGGTGGTGGTGGTGATGGTGGTGGTGGTTGTGGTGGTGGTGATGGTGGTTGTGGTGGTGGTGGTGGTGGCGGTTGTGGTGTTAGTGGTTGTGTTGGTGGTTGTGGCGTTGGTGGTGGTGGTTGTGGTGCTGATGGTGGTGGTGGTTGTGGTGTTGGTGGTGGTGGTGATTGTGGTGGTGGTGCTTGTGGTGATTGTGGTGTTGTTGGTGGTGGTTGTGGTGTTGATGGTGGTGTGGTTGTAGTGATGGTGGTTGTGGTGGTGATGATGGTGGAGGTGGTGGTGATGGTGGTGGTGGTTGTGGTGGTGGTGATGGTGGTTGTGGTGGTGGTGGTGGCGGTTGTGGTGTTAGTGGTAAGTTGGTGGTTGTGGCGTTGGTGGTGGTGGTTGTGGTGCTGATAGTGGAGGTGGTTGTGGTGTTGGTGGTGGTTGTGGTGGTGGTGGTTGTGGTGATTGTGGTGTTGTTGATGTTGGTGGTGGTTGAGGTGTTGGTGGTGGTGTGGTTGTGGTGTTGGTTGTGGTGTTGATGATGGTGGCGGATGTGGTGGCGGTTGTGGTGAATGGTGGTGGTGTGGATGGTTGTTGTGGTGGTGTGGATGGTGATGGTGATGGTGTTGGTGGTTGTGGTGGTGGTGTTGGTGGTGGTTGTGGTTATGGGGATAGTGGGGTTGTGGTGGTGATGGTTGGTGGTGGTGGTGGTGGTGGTGTTGGTGGTGGTGGCGGTTATGGTATTGGTGGGGGTGGTTGTGGTGGTGATGATGGTGGCGGATGTGGTGTTGGTGGTTGTGTTGGTGATTGTGGTGGTTGTTGTGATGTTGGTGGTGGTAGTTGTGGTGGTGATGATGGTGGTGGTGGTGGCGGTGGCGGTTGTTGTGTTTATGGTGGTGGGGTTGTGGTGGTAATGGTGGTGGCGGTTGTGGTGCTGGTGGTTGTGTTGGTGATGGTGGTAGTGGTGGTGGTGGTTATGGTGATTGTGGCGGTGGTGGTGGAGGTGGTGATGGTGGTGGTGATGGTGATGGTGGTGGTGGTGGTTGTGGTAATGGTGGTGGTGGTTGTGGTGGTGGTGGTGGTGGTGGCGGTGGTTGTGGTGGTGATGGTGGTGGCGGTTGTGGTGTTGGTGGTTGTGTTGGTGATGGTGGTGGTGGTTGTGGTGTTGGTGGTGGTGGTTGTAGTGGAGGTTGTGGTGGCGGTTGTGGTGCTGGTGGTTGTGGTGGTGATGGTGGTGGTGGTTGTGGTGTTGGTGGTGGTGGTTGTGGTGGTGATGGTGGTGGTGGTTGTGGTGTTGGGGGTGGTGGTGGTTGTTGTGGTGGTGATGGTGGTGGCGTTTGTGGTGGTGGTGGTAGTGATGGTAGTGGCGGTTGTGATGTTGGTGGTTGTGTTGGTGGTTGTGGTGTTGGTGGTGGTGGTGGTTGTGGCGTTGGTGGTAGCGGTTGTGGTGTTGGTGGTGGTGGTGGTGATGGTGGTGGCGGTTGTGGTGTTAGTGGTTGTGTTGGTGGTTGTAGTGTTCGTGGTGGTGGTGGTTGTGGGGTTGGTGTTGATGGTTGTGGTGATTGTGGTGTTGTTGTTGGTGGTAGTGTTTGTGGTGTTGTTGGTGGTGTGGTTTTGGTGATGGTGGTGGTGTTGGTGGTTGTTGTGGTGGTGTGGATGGGGATGATGATGGTGTTGGTGGTTGTGGTGGTGGTGTTGGTGCTGGTTGTGATGTGGGAGGTGGTGGGGCTGTGGTGGTGATGGTGGTGGTGGTGGTGGTGGTGATGGTGGTGGTGGTTGTGGTGGTGGTGATGTTGGTTGTGGCGTTGGTGGTGGTGGTTGTGGTGCTGATGGTGGTGGTGGTTGTGGTGTTGGTGGTGGTGGTGATTGTGGTGGTGGTGGTTGTGGTGATTGTGGTATTGTTGGTGGTGGTTGTGGTGTTGATGGTGGTGTGGTTGTGGTGGTGGTGGTTGTGGTGTTGATGATGGTGGAGGTGGTGGTGGCGGTTGTGGTGATGGTGGTGGTGTTGCTGGTTGTTGTGGTGGTGTGGATGGTGGTGGTGATGGTATTGGTGGTTGTGGTGGTGGTGTTGGTGGTGGTTATGGGGATAGTGGGGCTGTGGTGGTGATGGTTGGTGGTGGTCGTGGTGGTGGTGGTGGCGGTTGTGGTATTGGTGGGGGTGGTTGTGGTGGTGATGATGGTGGCGGTTGTGGTGTTGGTGGTTGTGTTGGTGGTTGTAGTGTTGGTGGTGGTGGTTGTGGGGTTGGTGGTGGTGGTTGTGGTGATTGTGGTGTTGTTGTTGGTGGTGGTTGTGGTGGTGTTGTTGGTGGTGTGGTTGTGGTGATGGTGGTGGTGTTGGTGGTTGTTGTGGTGGTGTGGATGGGGGTGATGATGGTGTTCGTGGTTGTGGTGGTGGTGTTGGTGTTGGTTGTGATGTGAGAGGTGGTGGGGCTATGGTGGTGATGGTGGTGGTGGTGGTGGTGGTGATGGTGGTGGTGGTTGTGGTGGTGGTGATGGTGGTTGTGGTGGTGGTGGTGGTGGCGGTTGTGGTGTTAGTGGTTGTGTTGGTGGTTGTGGCGTTGGTGGTGGTGGTTGTGGTGCTGATGGTGGTGGTGGTTGTGGTGTTGGTGGTGGTGGTGATTGTGGTGGTGGTGCTTGTGGTGATTGTGGTGTTGTTGGTGGTGGTTGTGGTGTTGATGGTGGTGTGGTTGTAGTGATGGTGGTTGTGGTGGTGATGATGGTGGAGGTGGTGGTGATGGTGGTGGTGGTTGTGGTGGTGGTGATGGTGGTTGTGGTGGTGGTGGTGGCGGTTGTGGTGTTAGTGGTAAGTTGGTGGTTGTGGCGTTGGTGGTGGTGGTTGTGGTGCTGATAGTGGAGGTGGTTGTGGTGTTGGTGGTGGTTGTGGTGGTGGTGGTTGTGGTGATTGTGGTGTTGTTGATGTTGGTGGTGGTTGAGGTGTTGGTGGTGGTGTGGTTGTGGTGTTGGTTGTGGTGTTGATGATGGTGGCGGATGTGGTGGCGGTTGTGGTGAATGGTGGTGGTGTGGATGGTTGTTGTGGTGGTGTGGATGGTGATGGTGATGGTGTTGGTGGTTGTGGTGGTGGTGTTGGTGGTGGTTGTGGTTATGGGGATAGTGGGGTTGTGGTGGTGATGGTTGGTGGTGGTGGTGGTGGTGGTGTTGGTGGTGGTGGCGGTTATGGTATTGGTGGGGGTGGTTGTGGTGGTGATGATGGTGGCGGATGTGGTGTTGGTGGTTGTGTTGGTGATTGTGGTGGTTGTTGTGATGTTGGTGGTGGTAGTTGTGGTGGTGATGATGGTGGTGGTGGTGGCGGTGGCGGTTGTTGTGTTTATGGTGGTGGGGTTGTGGTGGTAATGGTGGTGGCGGTTGTGGTGCTGGTGGTTGTGTTGGTGATGGTGGTAGTGGTGGTGGTGGTTATGGTGATTGTGGCGGTGGTGGTGGAGGTGGTGATGGTGGTGGTGATGGTGATGGTGGTGGTGGTGGTTGTGGTAATGGTGGTGGTGGTTGTGGTGGTGGTGGTGGTGGTGGCGGTGGTTGTGGTGGTGATGGTGGTGGCGGTTGTGGTGTTGGTGGTTGTGTTGGTGATGGTGGTGGTGGTTGTGGTGTTGGTGGTGGTGGTTGTAGTGGAGGTTGTGGTGGCGGTTGTGGTGCTGGTGGTTGTGGTGGTGATGGTGGTGGTGGTTGTGGTGTTGGTGGTGGTGGTTGTGGTGGTGATGGTGGTGGTGGTTGTGGTGTTGGGGGTGGTGGTGGTTGTTGTGGTGGTGATGGTGGTGGCGTTTGTGGTGGTGGTGGTAGTGATGGTAGTGGCGGTTGTGATGTTGGTGGTTGTGTTGGTGGTTGTGGTGTTGGTGGTGGTGGTGGTTGTGGCGTTGGTGGTAGCGGTTGTGGTGTTGGTGGTGGTGGTGGTGATGGTGGTGGCGGTTGTGGTGTTAGTGGTTGTGTTGGTGGTTGTAGTGTTCGTGGTGGTGGTGGTTGTGGGGTTGGTGTTGATGGTTGTGGTGATTGTGGTGTTGTTGTTGGTGGTAGTGTTTGTGGTGTTGTTGGTGGTGTGGTTTTGGTGATGGTGGTGGTGTTGGTGGTTGTTGTGGTGGTGTGGATGGGGATGATGATGGTGTTGGTGGTTGTGGTGGTGGTGTTGGTGCTGGTTGTGATGTGGGAGGTGGTGGGGCTGTGGTGGTGATGGTGGTGGTGGTGGTGGTGGTGATGGTGGTGGTGGTTGTGGTGGTGGTGATGTTGGTTGTGGCGTTGGTGGTGGTGGTTGTGGTGCTGATGGTGGTGGTGGTTGTGGTGTTGGTGGTGGTGGTGATTGTGGTGGTGGTGGTTGTGGTGATTGTGGTATTGTTGGTGGTGGTTGTGGTGTTGATGGTGGTGTGGTTGTGGTGGTGGTGGTTGTGGTGTTGATGATGGTGGAGGTGGTGGTGGCGGTTGTGGTGATGGTGGTGGTGTTGCTGGTTGTTGTGGTGGTGTGGATGGTGGTGGTGATGGTATTGGTGGTTGTGGTGGTGGTGTTGGTGGTGGTTATGGGGATAGTGGGGCTGTGGTGGTGATGGTTGGTGGTGGTCGTGGTGGTGGTGGTGGCGGTTGTGGTATTGGTGGGGGTGGTTGTGGTGGTGATGATGGTGGCGGTTGTGGTGTTGGTGGTTGTGTTGGTGATGGTGGTGGTGGTTGTGATGTTAGTGGTGGTAGTTGTGGTGGTGATGGTGGTGGTGGCGCTGACGGTTGTTGTGTTGGTGGTGGTGGGGTTGTGGTGGTAATGGTGGTGGCGGTTGTGGTGCTGGTGTTTGTGTTGGTGATGGTGATTGTGGTGGTGGTGGTTGTGGTGTTGTTGGTGGTGGTGGTTGTGTTGGTGGTGGTTGTGGTGATTGTGGTGGTGGTGGTGGTGGTGATGGTGGTGGCGGTTGTGGTGTTGGTGGTTGTGGTGGTGATTGTGGTGTTGGTGGTGGTGGCTGAGGTGTTGGTGGTGGCGGTTGTGGTGCTGGTGGTGGTGGTTGTGGTAGTGATGGTGTTGGCGCTTGTGGTGTTAGTGGTTTTGTTGATGGTTGTGGTGTTGCTGGTGGTGTTTGTGGCGGTGGTGGTTGTGGTGAAGGTGGTGTTGTTGGTAGTAGTGGTGGTTGTGGTTTGAGGGTGGTGTGATTGTGGTGGTGGTGGTTGTGGTGTTGATGGTGGTGTGGCGGTTGTGGTGATGGTGGTGGTGTTGGTGGTTGTTGTGGTGGTGTCGATGGTGGTGGTGATGATGTTGGTGTTTGTGGTGTTGGTGTTGGTGGTGGTGGTTGTGGTTGTGGTGATTGTGGTGTTGGTGGTGGTGGTGATGGTGGTGGCGGTGTAGTGTTAGTGGTTCTGTTGGTGGTTGTGGCTGTGGTGGTGGTGTTTGTGGTGGTTGTGGTGTTGGAGGTGATGGGGTTGTGGTGGTGATGGTACTGGTGGTTGTGGTGGTGTGTGGTGGTGGTTGTGGTGGTGTTGGTGGTGGTTGTGATGTTGGTGGAGGTGGTGGTTGTGGTGTTGGTGGTGGTAGCTGTGGTGGTGGTGGTTGTGGTGATTATGGTGCTGTTGTTGGTGTTGGTGGTTGTGGTGTTGATGGTCCTGGTGGTGGTGGCGGTTGTGGTGATGGTGGTATTGGTTGTTGTGGTGGTGTGGGCGGTGGTGTTGATGGTGTTGGTGGTTGTGGTGTTGGTGTTGGTGGTGTTTGTGGTGTTGGAGGTGGTGAGGCTGTGGTGGTGATGGTGGCGGTGGTGGTGGTGATGGTGGCGGTATTTGTGGTGGTGGTGGTGGTGGTTGTGGTGGTGGTGGTGCTGGTTGTGGAGCTGTGGTGGTGGTGGTGGTTGTGGTGTTGTTGGTGGTGGGCCTCTGGTCGCGGTCGTAGTGGTGGTGGTGGTGGTAGTGGTGGTTGTGGTGTTGGTGGTGTTTGTTGTTGTGGTGGTGTTTGTTGTGGCGGTGGTGGTGGTTGTGGTGGTAGTGGTGGCGGTTGTGGTGTTGGTGGTGGTCGGGCTGTGCTGGTGGTGGCGTGGTGGTGGTGGTGGTGGTGGTCGGGTTGTGGTGGTGATGGTCGTGGTGGTGATTGTGGTATTGGTGTTGGTGGGAGAGTGGTGGTGATGGTGGTAGTTGGGCTGTGGTGGTGTTGGTGGTGCTGTTGTTCTTGTTGGTTGTTGTGGTGTTGATGGTGGTGGTGCTGTTGTTGTCGTTGGTATTTGTGGTGTTGGTGGTGCTGTTGTTGTTGTTGGTTGTTATGGTGTTGGCGGTGGTTATGCTATTGTTGGTGGTAGTGGTTGTGGTGTTGTTGTTGTTGTTGTTGTTGTTGTTGTTTTTGGTGGTGGTGGTGGTGGTGGTGATGTTGGTGTTGGTGGTGATGGTTTTGGGTGTAGTTGTTTTGTGTTCGCAATCTTGTAATTTGTTTGTTTTTTTATGTTTTTCTTTTTTTTTTTTTTTTTCATTGTAATATTCGTCAGACGAAAGTCGATTGAGTTTTTTTTTCTTGTGTTTACTTCACAACAACAACAACGAATCATGATGATGATGATGATGATCATCATCATCATCGACAACAACAACAACAACAATAACAACAATAATAATAATAATAATAATGTTGATGATGTTGTTAATAGTAAAAATATTAAGGACAATACATCATAGCATTTAGTTGTACAATTTTTACATGATACATTATATCTGTTCAAGCAGTTGATTTGAGAAGATTATGAGAGAGAGAGAGAGAGAGTGGGGGGGGGGGGAGGTTAAATAATAAAAATAGTTACTGATGTAACATAATGTTTTAGGTTATGACGATAAGAAAAATAAATGCTTCACCGTATTGAATGCAACTGAAAGCAGAAGTTTTTAATTTGCCAATAACGTAATTCAAAATATAATATAAAAAAATCAAATCTTCAGTAATTACATAGAATTTGTTTCATTTGATTACACACACACACACACACACACACACATATATATGTATATATATAAAATAGAATATCTATAAATAAATGTATATATATATATATATATATATAAATCAGAACGCAAAACCGTGCTATCTTATAGGAAAGCATCGAGATTAGTTAAATAAATTAGTTTAGAGTTACTTACAAGCTGAATAAAAATAGCAAAAAATGCATAATTGTATGTTCTTGGTAGTTTTGCTGGTAGACTTAAACTTAATATGTTGTCTTGTTTAGCACGACCATCTGAATTGTAGGTAGGTTTAGTGAAGGCCACAAGCATTTGGAACAGATATCCATATTGAGAATACCTTCATTCTTCTGCCCCATTAGTCATACATACTGCCGTTTTCTCCCAGACTAAAACAGTAAAAAGTTTGAGTGAAGATAAACTAGGTAATATGTAATTTATTTGAAGCCAATCGTACCCACAATATCTGAGACAGTTTCAACGAGATATTGAAAGATATCTTTCTCTCTCTCTGTCTCTCTCAGAGAGAAGGTAAGCTGCAAAACAGCTAGGTGGTTCTGTTGATCACTAGTTTCGTAACCGCCATGTAGTCAAAGATTTTGTTTATAGTTGATAGATATTGGTACTTTTTTAATGATAGGTTTCAAGATGTCCTCTCTCTCAGACTGATAGTTTCTATATTGGAATTATTAAAGTCAGACTGCTGCACTGTAGGGAGAATACGGATGTAGCAATAACATCGAGGACAGAAATCAGAAGGAAAGAACAAGAAACGCTCTTCATTTCAGTACTGGATACTGAAGATCACAAATGGTGAAGCTGGTTGGTAAAATGGTGTACAAATTAGCAGCATCAGCTGCTGCACTTTCAAAAGTGAATAAGTGAAATAAAAGGATAATAGTTGCCAACTTTGAGGTTAACACATCACTGATTATTATGGCGCACTATTCCCCAATAGAGAGAAACGTGGAAGCCGCTGGGCACTATCACCAATTAGCTGGAATGATAAGGAAAATGGCCAAACACAATATGCTGATTGTTATGGGAGATTTTAACATACAAATGTATTGTCAACGTTTCATACCTCGCTAATTGCAACTCCAATGGTAGAGTGGCTAACAACTTTATTCAAGAAACAACCTTATTTGTAGCGAGTACTCATTTTCTAAAGGGGAAAAAAAAAAAAAAAAAGCCGCAAAACTGTGGACACACATCAGATATGAGTGGAAGTAAAACTTAAGTTGGTTACATCATGGTTAATAGGATGTGGAAGAGACTTACACGTGACTACCAGGCATACAATACATTCAGCAGTGCTGGTTCAGATAATCGAATCGTATCAGCAATAATTGTTTCTACTTTTGGCACAAGGCCAGCAATTATTCCAGTGTATTACTGGTACTTTATTTTATCGACCCCGTAAGGATGAAAGGCAAAGTTAACCTCGGCGGGATTTGAACTCAGATCATAAAGGGCCGTAACTCTTTGTTGCAAAGCATGGCGTCAATCAGCAATAATGAAATTAAATTAGCGAATTAGAAAAGCCGTATCAATCCGAACAAAATACCAGTGGTTGGCACGAAAAAATGGGAATATGCAAGCACTATATACTGTGAACCTGAAATACGAATTTGAATGCATATGCACGAACAATAATATGATTTCTGAGACCTATGCAAACTTGATAAGGGCCAATGCAGAAACAGTTGATAAGGGCCAATGCAGAAAGACAGTAACTCCGATAATTGTAAGTATAAAAGAATATGTTGAGAGCTCTACCAGGAACTAGTTTCAGAAATCAACAGAACGAAAGAGCCAATAAGCAAGAAAAGACTTCAAGATATCTACCACACCGTCATGGAAGAACAATTGGAAGAGTTGACAAAATATGAAGGGAGCTGATATAAATTCAAAGAACAAAGAAAGCTGATATTTAGTTAATGAAATAACAGGACGGAAAACAGCTAAGCAGCGTCTGGTCAAGCCTAAGAGCAAAAAAGACAGAATCAGTAACTGGTATATCCACTTCAAAGATCGTTTGGAAAGAGAACCGTACTACAAGTCATGAGGATAACGGATGCACCACTCACATTAAAAGACTATCAAGAAGTAAAACAAGAAATAAAAGAAGGCAAGGGATATGGCCCTGATGTTATATTGTGACATGCTACACTTTCAAACAAGCTAGTAGATAGGGGAAAGCTTGAACAATGGGTGGAACACGTATAGACTCTAAAAACCGGTTTGTCTGTGTGTTTACATACAGAATAGCTGGACACTCACAGTAAAGTGACCAGTGAAAAAATCGGTACATCTACATATGTATACGTGTGTGTATTCATATGCACACTAGTATTTCAGTATACATATGTGGATGTACATTTTTAACTTAATTGTTTAAGCGTCAGTCATACAAAAGTGAGTTACAAACGAAACGAAATTTAATTTCGTTTCGTTATTTGTTTTTATATATATATATATATATATACATACACACACACACACACACACAGGCATACACATATATAGAAGGTACAAGGTGGTGTGTGGTTACTAAGAAAGAGTGTTTAGAAATGTACGGAAAACACAAACAAAGGACAGATCCCCTCTTCAGTTGTCTGTGGTGGGTCTCGGACGTTTCGACGCATCAAAGATAATACATCTATCCACAGTATTGCTGTCACCTTCGTTCTATTCTCTCTATCTCGCTTATTGTTATTATTAACTCTTTTCCTCCCTCCTTTCTCCCTCTTTCTTTTTTCTCTCCTTTTCTCTCTCCCCCACTCACGTACTCTCTCTCTCTCTCTCTCTCTCTCTCTCTCTCTCCCACTTACTTATCCACTTTATCTCTACTCCCTTACTACTTCCGTTTTCCTTCGTCTCTCCTTCTTTACACCTATTCTCGCCAAGATCAGACGTGTTTCTCTTCGCTCTCCCTATCTTGCTGTTAATAAGGTCCCAGAGCTTACGCCCAGCCGCCGGATTTTAACTTCTTCCCCTCTCTCACCTTGGTTACTGCTACATACATGTGCTACTCCTCGTCTTTAAGCTTCTCTATCGGTATGCTTTCTGTGTTTTTCTTCTTTTTTTTTCTTCTGTTTATTTTCTATTTTCCTTTCACCTCAGCATCATCTCCAGTAACTTTCCAGTTATTGACGCACTGTGGGTAGACGTATTATCTTTGAAACATGGAAACGTCCGAGACCCACAGCAGAGAACTGAAGACAAATTAAATATAACCTCTATATATATATATATATATATATATATATATATATATATATATATATATAAATATATATTAATAAGAGGAATTCCAACTTTGTCTGATTTACTCGTTTTATTTACAATCCTTTAAAATATATAATGGTATTATAATGAAATAGTATGATAGAATATTAAATTCTAAGTGTTAATTGAACAAGTACTTTCATGCTTTCGCAATCTTCAGGTTCATGATATGTGGTGACAGTCGAGTTTGCAATTTTCAACTGTTAGAGAGAGAGAGAGAGAGAGAGAGAGAGAGAGAGAGAGAGAGAGAGAGAGAGAGAGAGAGAGAGAGAGAGAGAGAGAGAGAGAGAGAGTACGTGAGTGGGGGAGAGAGAAAAGGAGAGAAAAAAAGAAAGAGGGAGAAAGGAGGAAGGAAAAGAGTTAATAATAACAATAACCGCTGAAAATTGCAAACTCGACTGTCACCACATATCATGAACCTGAAGATTGCGAAAGCATGAAAGTACTTGTTCAATTAACACTTAGAATTTAATATTCTATCATACTATTTCATTATAATACCATTATATATTTTAAAGGATTGTAAATAAAACGAGTAAATCAGACAAAGTTGGAATTCCTCTTATTAATATAATCTTCTATACACAATCATACACACCCGTGTATATTTACCTATCTATATATATATATATATATATATATATATATATTACGTTTCCTTTGGATACTTCGCCACCCAAAATGTTGTATTATTTTATGTATTTAAAATCGAGTTTTCGCAATTATTAATTGATTATTGAGGATAGCGGTTTCAAGACAAACATCAATTTGACACCTGCAGATGAAACATATGTTAATGCTTAGAATAAACCCTATTATATCGCTTATCTATGTTAATCCTCTTTTTACCTTTATCTATATATCTAAAATAGAGAATGTCTGTCTGCCTGACTCCCTAAAACTCGAGAACCACCCAACCGATGTTTTTCAAACTTTACACTTGTAATACTTATGGGCCTGTGAGTGTTTTGAGCAAAAATAATTTCAAATCTTCAATACCATAGGGACCGCATTAGGGACCGGTAACGTCGCGCTCTTATAATATCTGTCTGTATGTCTACTGGCTGCATTACGATATTATGACTTCGCTATCTCTGTGTGTGTGTATATATATGTATATATAGTGCGTATATAAATATATATATTCTTCTCATTGCTGACGTATTATGTTGGCTATTTTCCGTTCATTGCCAAGGAATGTATTCACGCACCAAAGTATCGTCTTCCTGTTTTCCTTCGGTTGCAACGTTTTTCGAAATATTTACTTCTGCGTTCACAGATTGATTTTTTTTAGTTTCAGAAGATCCCATTAAGGGTGAAAGCAGCGATTCTTTGCTTAAACTTTAATCTGTTATTTTAATATATATATATATATATATATATATATATATATAAAAGGGTGAAAGCAGCGATTCTTTGCTTAAAATTTAATCTGTTATTTTAATAAATATATATATATAAGTGTGTGTGTGTGTGTGTGTGTGTGTGTGTGTGTGTGTGTGTGTGTGTAAAAGGTAAACAGAGAAATAACAATACAATCGGTACAGTATATGGAAGGAATATATTAGGTTAACGCTTGAAATAGCAGGAAGAGGGTCTTAACGTTTTCGACGCTAGTACTTCACCATCAGAAAGAATGTGAAATAAGATAGATTGAAGAGACGGGCGGAGTGGAGGACAGCGACGGCTGGGCTCGGGCAGTTTCGACAGCAATATGAGAACTAAAACGCCAGTATTCGAACGCCGGGAATCTAGCTCTATATGAAAAGATATATATATATACCACTTCCCAAACATAGTTGACTAACCACACATGTGCTTTCCACCCGAAACATTTTTTCCTTTTTACTCTTGTCTATCTTTGTAATTCATCAATGTCTTACTATAAAAAGTTTAAACAAAAACGATTGCAATTGAATGTTAAATTGATAAAAAATAAAGAATACTGCAATTTTGTTTACAAAATGTCATATTCAACGTCTCTGGAAACCATTTTATATATACGGTTTAAGTATCAATCCCTGTGCATATGTGAAAAAAATGACGACAGGAAATTTTGTAAGTATTAGATATGACATGGAGAAAAAGAGTGATATATGCTTGGTTGTATATAATACGTTAAGATATCCATCTATTTACACGTCATACAATAATACGTACGTTTGTACATAAATATATGGTTCTTAATCACGAGTGTCCATCCGTATATATTATACGCAATTATATATATATATGCATATGAATAAAAGCTATTTTAAAAGAATACAAATATATTATATTTTAGTAGTGTCACTCATTAGTTTAAGCCAGAAATTACGAATGAACACACATGATTTATGTACATATAGGCTTCGAGTTCAAATCACGCCCTGATTAACTTTGCCTTTCATCCTTATAGAGTAAATAAAATAAAGTACCACTAACGCACTGGCGTCGATTTATCGACTTCCCCCTCCACAAAAATTATTGGCCTAAATCAGAAACATTTATTAGTAGTGGAACTAACATAGATTGGTTTATAACAGAGGTGTACATGAAGGTGGATTGGCAGTATCGGTAGAGGGTCGGACGCCATGCTTTGACGCATAGAGTTACGGCCCTTGCCATTCAGAGTTCAAATCCCGCCGAGGTTAACTTTGCCTTTCATCCTTACGGGGTCGATAAAATAAAGTACCAGTAATGTATGGGTAATTTCTGGCCTTGTGCCAATAGTAGAAACAATTATATGATACATATATATATAATAAACATAAACGCCTTTCCTTTTAAGTTGTGTTCAGATCTCAGCACTCTCAGTAGCTGTGTGTGAAGATGTTTAGTCCTTCAACATTGAGACAAGAATGATTGATAGCTTATATAACATATATTAAACTTTAGCCAAAATCTCATTTGGTGGGAGGAGTATATGCTAAATCGGCTAAAACATGTCAGCTTTAACTTATATAATACCCCGACAACGGTTTCTGGAACTCAAGACACAACACCAGGAACTCTAAGACATTGGAATAACTAATATTGAAAGAATTAAACAGCCTTAATCGGGAAGCGAATTCTTAGAAATAGGGGACAAGTTGAAATTATATCATACATAACATTTCGTTACTAGACCGTATGTGTTGTATAACTGAATTACTATATGAATAAATTCCACCCAAAAGGAACAAGTTGAATATATATCATATATTCCATGCTGTTATTACACCGCATGGTGAAGTAAGATGCTGTAACGCTGAATTACTGTATGAATATTTCCTACTTAATGTGTTAGGACGACACGACAAGTTCCAGAAACCATAGTCAGGGTATTATATAAGTTAAAACCGACTTTCTATAGCCGATTTAGCTTATATCCTCCTAAAATAAGATTTTGGCTTAAGTTTAATATATTCTAATACTTCTCTGATAATCTATTAATATATCCTTTCATTGAGAAGTTTATGTATTACAGAAAGTTAACTTTATAGAGTTATAAATTAGTATATTTATATATCTAAACTATAATATAGTAAGGAGTGCGTCCAGAATATATTTTTTTATTCCGTTTGTGAAATAAGTTGGATTACTTTGAATAAATAATGAATGAATATTACACAATTTATCTACTAAATTTCGTTAATCCTGATTAAATATAAACAATTTTGTAGCTTATTTTAAGATTCATTTCTTCAAAATTTTCAAACGTCAACACTTCCGGTTAGCGATCGCTTAAATAAACATTATATATTTCCGTCACTAATTTTCTCCTAATGCAGTTTATATATTATATCGTCTTTTTTAAATGTATCATGGATTACATTACTGATTACATAAGACAGTGTAACGCAGTCTTCGTTCAATTTCTGTGTACATTGTCAATTACGATTTTATTTAATCTATTATATCTACATGCCTATATACTTACGTATAATATCAATATACACACTTCGCATGCTAGCAGAAAACCACCCGAGGGGTGGTTTTTCTGCTAGTAAATATATAATGGTTGCAAACTCTGCTAAGATATTGCAATCGCTTGTCAGATTATAGGGTTTGATACAGTTTTAGGCTACGGCCAGCCGCACGAACCTAACAGATCCTGAACAAGCAATGCCTGTGCTTTGACGGTTATATATATATATATATTGCTACTACCTAGAAATTCAGCCGTCATTTTACAACAATTAATTTCGCTATAGCATGGCTTTTCAGGTAATGCTCCTTATCACACTCTAATAACATGCCTATAAAAAACGATGTACTCTCATTGACTCAGCGTCACATGAAATTAGGGTAAGTTCCGACTTTCTTCTAGAAGATGCTAGAAATAAAAACGAATCGTAAATCGGATGATGATGGTTAGTTATAAAGTCGGAAGAACAAATGCAGAGATTTATAAAATGCGCCAAACTCCTTGTATTACTACTTCAAATATACCCTCCGCGTATTAAGATGCACAAATGCACCCTGCTGGAACCGTAATGGCGTCGTTATAACATTGGGTATTATAAACCTGTCTCAACCATTTAAAGGTTTGAACAAAGCCGACTTCTTTAAGAGAAAGAGAAAGGGGGAAGAATCGACTCCTCTCCTGGATTTGTAATTTATTTATTGACATCGAAAGAATGAAATGCAAAGTTGAGCTCGACGAGATCCTCGAACGCTGATAGACGGAATCAATATCACAAAACATTATATCCAACACTTTAACAATCTGCCATGTCGTCACCGCCTATTAACATATCAGTCACAAATAGTATTTTCTTTGACAAACAATCAACAATTTAGAAGACAGATAAGGAGAATGACCTGCACCACTCTGAAAAAACAAACACCTATTTATACCAGCATATAAGATTTACCATCATCATACTATACTCAAGGATATGCTAAAGGTAAACCATAAGAATACAAAGAAGAGGTTCTATTGTAGAAGTATTCAAAACATGAAGTAAGGAATTTCAACGGATAGTTAGCCTGGGCGGCTAGAAAAACAAACATTTTAAAGAGGTTATCTTTATAATCAGATACTAAAAAGCTATTAAGATGTAAACTTCAACACTGCGCTATTAAAAAAAATATCTCTACTTTTCATACAAAAATTTACTACTTATGTGTGTTGGGTTTATTTCGGATCCACCGACGAGTGTTCCAACTTTTACGTAAAAACCTGTTAGAGAAATTAGCATGCAAGTGTCCGAGCATTAAACAGAAAGATATACACCTTATTTAGTTCTTAGGAAGATATAGTGTGACACAGTGTATGAAAAGGCCGGCTCTTTGCATTACAGAGGAGTTGACTGGATTAACGTGAAATAATGTGTTTCTCTCAAGAAAACAACGCACCACCGAGAATCGAACTCATAACCTTACGATACTGAGTTGAATGTCCTAAAAACTAAGCGTCACATATTCAAAAAGATGCTTAAGACTTCTCTACTGAAGGAAACAACTAGTTCTGAAAGAGTCACCTTTTGAATAAATTAATATACAACTTTCCATTTGATGTATTGAGTAGACCAATTTAGAAGGTGGAGAAGGTGATTTTAGAGGAAGAGAAAGATACAGAAAATGGTCGTAACTGTGAGGATGAGGGAGGTAAAGAAGAAAAGAAGATGATTGTAATGATGAAGATGATGATGCTGGTGGGGACGATATTAATGATAAAGAAACAGACGTAGAAGATAAAAACAAAAACAAAAAAAACAATAAACAAACAACAAACAAAACAAGAAGAATGAGGCAAGAGAGATATAGCTGCAGCACCCAAAGCAACGGCAGGTGCAATAATTGCATCGTCATCATCATCATCATAATCAGCTTCATCACCAACATCAGCAGCAGCAGATACAGAAGCTACAACAATGGCCACTTAACTAAAGTTGTATGTAAAGAAGGAGGAGGAGGCTGCAAGATATAATTTATGTATTGAAGATGGCGCCATACATTAAACTCCAATAAAAATACCTTTCTTGAGACGTGGACCATCCAAGGTTACGATAAGGTATATATATATATATATATATATATATAAATATATATATATATATATATATATATATATAAATATATATATATATATATATATATATATATATAGTCATATACACGTGCATATACATACGTATACATCTGTATATTTTTACATATATGCATGTATATATATATATATATATATATATATATATATATATATATATATATATACATATATATACATGCATATATATATATATATATATATATATATATATATATATATATATATAAATATATATACATACATATTATGATTATGTATGTGTGTACATCACGTCGGACCAGAGTAAAACTAAGATAAGCACAAACTTCCTCTGATGCCAAGTGTGGCCAACTCACACCCCGATATCGGTTATATGAGATAACTCTCGTACGTAATAACATTAGATGCGGCTGGTAGTTTTGTGTTCATAGGCTCATATGAGTAAGCCTGTATATATATATATATATATAATATATATATATATATATATATATATATATATATATATATATACATATATATATATATATATATATATATATATGTGTGTACATATATATATATATATATATATATATATATATATATGTACATATATCTATATCTATGTATATATATATGCATATATATATGTATATATATATATATATATATATATAGTATATATATATGTGTGTGTATATATATATATATATATATATATATATATATATTGATATATACACACACACATATATATATATACTATATATGTACACACGCACACACTATATATATGTGTGTATATAACGAGCATTACTTTGCAACGAATATCTCAACACATTAGTAGACTATGCCATAAAACAATATAAGAACAAATTTATTCACACTTATACAACAGAACCAACTCCCGGAGAAAATATACAGTAACCACACATTTCATGTATCACAAACCTAAAAGTAGAATAGATGAATAAGTCATTAAAATCTCATAAATTAAATCTTAACATGGATTGACCCTAACTACATTCTCTTAATTAGTATATAGTTAAAAAATATCAAACTAAAAAAAACATCTTCATTAACATGCAACCCCAGACTAGTAAACCGCAGAACATAGTACAAATGACCAATGAAAACATGGAAAGTTGGGATCTTTATAATCAATTATGCGGCTGAAAAGTTCATAAGCTGACCAAGATACCAAGATAGGGTGACTATGAAGGCGTGATGTAAGAGCTGTGAAATCTTGCATGCATTAATTGTAAGGTGACCCATACGTCACAAATACAACGATTCTAATTCTGAAAATTTAACTGTGAAGGACTCAAAACGTTAATACACCTAGATTTACGAACGTTTGTGTTCCAAACTAAGCATTTCCTAATCAATTCCTCGGTTAGTTAAGTAACCACATGATAGAAAATATAAAGTTTATACATCAATTGTGCTAGTTTAGAATGTTTGTATTGATATATCCTTAACGCATGTCTGTCTCTTGCAATGTGGCACTGTATAAAAGAAGAGAAGCTACATATATATGTGTGTATGAATGTATTACTGATATAGTATGCCTTGTTAAAATATCACATAATCCACATGATAGGTGCAATGTGTCCGAACACGGAAGAGCCGAACTCCCACCGTCATCGCCCCATCTCTCTCGCCCCCCAATCTCTCTGTATAAAGAGCAAGCGAGGTTCCACGTGCTGGCCGCCCCGCATCCCCGACGGACAGAATGGAGAAGGCGTTTCCCCGGAGGATGGTAAAAGAGATGCTGGAAGAGCCATTCCATTGTTTAATTGTCATATTTAATTGACAAAGCTCTTTTGCCACATATTTTGTGATCTTCTCAACGACCATTATTGCTCCACTGTCTCCTACATTTTCACCAGCAGGCTCTACCGTTGATTTAACAACCATATTATTTGCGGTCAAAATCGATTGAAATACATTTTACTATACAACTTTTTGGGGCCTTAACTAGGAGATCCACGAAGTTATAGATATCGATCGTTGTCTTGTGACTTATAAAAACAATAAAAATAAAACCAACCAAACGATAACAGCATATAAAAATACATACAAGGGTCGACTGAAAAGTTCATAGGCTGACGGAAATTCTCTCATGGAATGATCAAATGATGTTTATTTTTCTACATAGTTCCTGGAAAGAAACAATGCCGATATTAATAAGAAGAATTGAAATTAATTCATCCAAGATTTCACAGATCTAGCGTTAATCCTTCAAAGTCAGCCTATGGAATTTTCAGCCTGACCTCCAGTCAGATATCTGCACCTGTTTAGTCTGTTTTGTTGTTGTTAACTGATACGAAATCTCCTGAGTTCCTGGATAAGTCAGTTATAGATATTACAACATTCGTATTATTCTTGAAAAACTTGCTCATTTCAGTTGGACTTCGAAGGTGGGATGGTAAGTTCATAGGCTAACTATGAACGAGTGATGCTAGAGCTGTGAAATCCTGCATGCATTTATTTCAACTGTTCTTATTAATAACTGCATTGTTTCCTTCCAGTTCTCATTCCATGAGAGTATCTTGGTCAGCCTCTGAATTTTTCAGTCGACGCTCGTAAGTTGAAAATAGGCCTCATGTAGAAGAAAGATAACGGACCACAGTCGATATCGATGAAGCGTGTTCCACTTGTTTGATCAATGAAACAGATTGATCATGAATTGCAAGTGCCCGAACTTTCCACAGACACGTGTAATCATATCATGATTCGTAGGGAGATTTAGCGTGACGCTGCACATTAAGGCACAATTCATCTGATGCATTTACCATAGAACGGCTTAGCCGCAGCAATGTGAGTGAAATTTGACAGACAGAAACTGATTGGAAAAATCTGTCGAATTGATTGTATCTTTAATTAGAAAGGTCAGCCTTGTCACACGTTGTGTCACAATGAATCATTCCGAGAATTATATTAAAGTTACTGGTGACTATTAAAAATTCAACAAGTTAATTTAACGAACGTCCGTTCTATTGATTCAACAACTCATCGTCGAAACTGATGGAAGTCCACCAACTCTATTTTATTCTCTCTCTCTCACTTCATCCAACAGAAGAAATCTTGCAATTGCAAAAATATCCACTTGGTGAATGGCCACAGCCAATCCTAACTGATGTTATAACGTTTGAAACTGTTCTAAATATGTATATAGGAATATATATATACAATTAAATTAAAAGTCGATTGACATATATATATAAAATAAACATATCAGGCATTGACAGGGGATAATTTGTAAAGCGTGTAAACACACATAGTTACGAAAGTAACATTAACAATTTAACGAGAAACTTGAATATAGATACATTGCAATAATGATTAATTTCCTTTGTATATATTCCATTAAAGAAATATATTTCACCATTAATCGGTGAATCACAGATACTAAAACTTGGATTGTCAGCAAAGGAGAATATTGAACTATCTGTGATTACACGCTAAGAACAAATCAGGAATAACGACAAAAAGCACATGTGGTTTTGAAAAATACACATCACGCCACTCGAATTTGTTCCTTAGAATCTTTGAACTTATTCTACAGGTGATATGGCGCATGTTTCTGATATTCTCAGGCATGACATCTTTAATTTAATTTTGTTATATATATATATATATATATATATATACGTACACACACACACGCACACACACACACACACACACACACACACACACACACACACACACACACACACACACACACACACACACACACACACACACACATATATATATATATATATATATATATATATTCACATACATGTAACTTTGATAACTTTGATAGATTTTGGCCAGTATTGGCCCAGGCCTTGTCTAACTTAATAGCACCACCCTGCGAAGTCTTTCAAATCAGGATTTGGACAGCATGGCCCTTTCAAGTAGGGAGTTATTGTTTACGGAGTCGTATCGGTTTATCCGGGGTTTCTTGACCGAATTTGTACAAAGACATTTTGAACTTTATGTGGTTTCTTTCTGTTTTAATGTGTTTTGGTGTAGTCTTGCAGAAAACGGGGGCCAATTGAAGTAAAATAATTGTGCCATATTGTTGATATGAGATGCGAGTGTGATTTTTGTTGTGGGGGGATAGCACGCGGCCCAAGCTTTAGGTGTACTTTAAAGGTGATTCCAACATTATTTGGGAAATGCTGATGGAATATTTCCCACATCATGCAGATAATGTAGTGCTCACCGCGGCGGTGGAAAGAATAAAGTTTGAGTTTTTCTAGTCAATCCCAATAGTCACGGCCTGAAATGCCATCTATCTTTTCCGTGATTGACCTTAGAGGAGATTCAATTTTCATGATACTTTGTTTCGTGTGAGGAAACCACAGTGAACAACAGTATTCAAGATAGGGTCGAGCAAAAGTGGAGAAGAGAAGGATAATATTTCTCCACTGGAAGGTTCTGAGAATCCAGGAACACATTCTATGGGCCATGTCAATTTTGCTGTTTATATGAGAGGCCCAGCTTATGTTGTTGTCCACAATTACTTCCAAGTCTCTTATGTTGTTGGATGCCATGAGAGTTTCACCTCCTGACGGAAAGGAGTATGGGTGTTTCAGGCCATCCTCTTTTCCAAAGTGGATTAACTAAAATTTATCCTCATTCAGTATTGTTCTTTTCCGTCCATTGGATAACAGCCAGTCGATCTGATTGGAGACATATCCAGTTATGCACGCCATTGATGATCTTCTGGAGCTTGGAATCATCTGCGAAGATTCTTATGCTGCTGTACTTGATGATGTCAGTAATTTCATTAATATCGATAATGGAAAGAAGTGAGCCCAACACAGTGCCTTGTGGGACACCTCTAAAGAATTTGGCTGGGCTTGTACAACATGTTGGGCTCTGTTTGATAGGAAACACGTGCTCCACTGCAGCAACTTTCCAGTGACACTAATAGTGGATAATTTTCTCAGTAGAATGTTGTGATCAACCCTGTAAAAGGCCTTGCTGAAATCAAGGTAGATGACATCAGTGTCATATATATATATATATATGTCAGGTCGCTCTCGAGTGCTACTGGTAACATGTAACTCAGTACAACCTGTCTCATGGTCGGATCGTCGGCGACTAAACCGGCAACCCCACAAAGATTGCTTGTTAGATACCATGCGGAAAATACAAGGCCCAGCAAAGGGCAGAGGAACTCAGCAGAGTCAAGGGTCATCCAAACAGTACTTTTTTTTAAACTTGGGAGTAAACAACACCTTTCTAGGAGAGGGAAACTTTGAAAAAAAATAACCTGCGGCTTCGGAAGCATCCGATGATGTTGACCAGTTCTCCTTTTCGAGTAGTATTTTCGATGCTCAGAGAGTGGGATAGGTCGAATGCAAGGCCTTTCCTCGCTTAAAAAAAATTTCAAAGGACAGGCATTGCTTGTTGAGGATCTGTTACAGATTCATGTGGTTGGCCGTAGCCTGAAAGTGTACAATTTTCTATCATCTGACAAGAGATTGCAATACTCTTAGCAGAGTTTGCAGCCATCATATATATATATATATATATATATATATATATATATATATATATATATGTATATATATATATATATTTAGGTTTGTTGGTTCACCGCTGGATAGAACTGGTCATTCCGTATGGTCAACCTCGATGTAATATTAGGGAGAGCACTCGACGTAATGCAACTCACCCGTCTTCGTTTGTGTTGTTGGTGGTGCGAGTACGGAGTTAATTATTATAAATTAACAGGAGGCTGGACTGGTGTAATTCCTTAAAGATTTAGTATAATAAACCTTTAAGGAATTACACCAGTCCAGCCTCCTGTTATTTTATAATATATTATATATATATATATATATGTATATATAATGTATTTTGCAATACACTTTATGCTTAATTAAAAGCATTTTGAAGACCGCATGCTATTGTTTTAGAGTAGTGACAAACTCACTTACTTTAATCTCACCAAACAAGGGGAGATAAGCCGACAAGGCCTTGTTTCGCATTTATTGATGCTTTTCAAGGCTAACTACTCCCTCCTATCTACTGAGATCACTGATGTTATATTCTTATATAATTGTAGTAAATAATCAGGAACTGATTATACAGAGCGGTTGCCGGTCAGGCAGAATAAAAAATTGGAATTGGAGCTCTGAAATAGCAATATATATATGAATGTATATATAATGTATTTTGCAATACACTTTATGCTTAATTAAAAGCATTTTGAAGACCGTAATCTATTGTTTTAGAGTAGTGACAAACTCACTTACTTTAATCTCAGCAAACAAGGGGAGATAAGCCGACAAGGCCTTGTTTCGCATTTATTGATGCTTATCCCCTTGTTTGCTGAGATTAAAGTAAGTGAGTTTGTCACTACTCTAAAACAATAGCATACGGTCTTCAAAATGCTTTTAATTAAGCATAAAGTGTATTGCAAAATACATTATATATACATTCATATATATATTGCTATTTCAGAGCTCCAATTCTAATTTATAATATATATATATATATATATATATATATATATATATATATATATATCTTCATCTCGGGTTCAATCGGGAGTAACCACAGTACGATACTCAGTACATAGCAGGGTATACATATATTTAATATAGAAATGGCTTCTACAGGACTAGAACTGTTTCATTCGGGAGAAATCATCAGGAACGCATGAAACAGTTCTAGTCCTGTAGAAGCCATTTCTATATTATATATGTATATATATATATATATATTTGACTTTTTATTTAACTTTATTTTACATTACTCCGCAGTAACCAAACCAACCTGAGCACTTCGTCGAGTGCTCCAGTCTGCATACTGAGGTGTTGGTATACAACCAGCATATACTAAAAAAAAAATATATATATATATATATATGTGTGTGTGTGTGTGTATACATACATATATATGTATATATAAATATATACAATACATATATATATATGTATACACACACACACACACACACACACACACACACACACACACACATATATATATATATATATATATATATATATATATATATATATATATATATATATATACTAGCAGTTTAGCCCGGCGTTGCTCGGGTTTGTTCATTTGCTATGAAAAGTTACATACAGGTAAACGTAGCTTGAAAGCGCATAAGCTTATCAATTAAGTGCATAAAGCAGTTGAACCGGTTATTAATAGTTACGAACCAAGTAACATTTTGGACAATCAATGATGGGTTAATAATCTTCCAATAGCAAATTTAGTAGACCAAAGTGGCAAGATGGTGACCCTGATGCCGCTGGGTGTCAGATCTGTCTGCTATGGGTGACCCTACCAGTTTTCCGGACGGCATAGCTCCAACACCTCAAACACCTGCACCAACATCTATAGCACCTCTTTGTAGACAATATTGCATGTCATCACTTGAGGAGTGTAAGCAAAAAGTACATTCCTGCTCCCTACGCGGGAACAGGCAACATAAAGTTGGCCATGGGAAATTAGCCAGTTTCAGTCTGAACACTCAGACAATGAGGACATGTCTGTTCGAATAATTTTGCCCAGGAAGAAGTTCACGGGTTACATTCCGATTCATATGTCTATAGCATTAATCTGTTATATGAAGTGTTATTTTGCGGGTTGTTATTTGCAATAAGCCGATTGAAAATGCCCCAGATAAGCCGTATGCCAATACGGAGCGCTCCACTGCAGTGTTGTCATATAGTGAGTGAAGAGTGACAGAGAGATTACATCAGTTAAATTATAGAGAAGGGGAATATACGGAACGCTCCACTTGATCATATACATTGTTTCTCTCTCTGCAGTGTTGTCATATAGGGAGTGAAGAGCGACAGAGAGAGTAAAGCAGTTAAATTATAAAGAGGGGGAATGATCATGATCGAGTTTTGCACTTATTGTTGATTGATTTGAAATTTCTTTGCTTCATGACCTTCTCCTGACCAAAAGCAATAATTGTCCCGACTTTGAATAGAATCCCGTGAAAAAGGTTTTTTTCAATTTTTTGTCTCATATTGAGAAAAACAAAGAAAGAAAATTACAAAAAGGACAACAATAAAATATAATGTATTTGTTGAGAACCATGTAAATAAATGCTTAAGCGTCGTTATTGTTACGTTTGTTGTTTTATAAATTCATCTGTTGCTTTTGAATATTTGTTATTTGATGTAAAATGTAAATGTGTAAAATGTAACATTGAGAGAGCAGTATGTATTTAGTGTTATCGGTTTTTTAAATTTTGATATTTGATGTATGAGTGTCGTTATGACTGTTTGTTGCTTAGGTTTCAAAGTTTATGTCGCATTACTTCAAAAGAAGTTTTGTCGTTCTAAACTGTAAAGAGCAGTAGACGGAGGCAGTAACCTTTTAAAGAGTGTTGCAGAGGAGATTGAGGAGGGAGTAGAGAGAGTGATGAACCTTTTAAAGAGAGTTGCAGAGGAGATTGAGAGTGGAGTAGAGGAAAAGATGAACCTTTTAAAGAGATTTGCAACATGCATGTAGTTTCATATATTTTGATGGTAGTAGTGAGAGGAATGAAGCGTGTAGGAGAGAGGGTTACAGCATGTATTTAGTTTTATCGATCTTTTTTCATAGAAGTAGGAAGATTTTGGCAAAAGTAATTACGCGTTGACCTGCCCTGGTAAATTTGAAGTACATTAGAATAAAATTCATCAAAATTGGTAGAGAAATGTGGAAATGCATAAAAATCATACACACACACAGACAGACATCTACCGTTTTATATATATAGAGATATACACACATATACACAGACACGCACACACACAGACAGACAAACACGCGCACACACACACGCACACACACACACACACACACACACACACACACACACACACACACACACACACACACACACACACACATACACACACACACACACACACACACACACACACACACACACACACACACTCCCCCCCCACACACACATATATAATACTGCGTGTTAGATTTCTGTAACAGAAAACAAGAATTGTCAGATATATATTTATTTTCCAGTCACTTTATAATCTTATCCGCCTGAATTTCAAACAATCGTAACCCCCCCCCCCCAAATACAAACAATAAAAACCCCACATGATGCGCAGCTCTCCTTTTTTACATTATTTCAAAATCTGTATATCGTGATGCTGGAAATTAATGTGAAAAACATAAAAAATAACATTATTCATCGTTAAATTATTGTACTTATTTATTGAACAAAAAATGTTTTTCTTTCTTGTTCTCTATTTTTAGGTTTGTTGCAATAGTTGTTTTTTTATTGGAGATTATAATGCCCAGAATAACGATCCATTTATGAAGAAATTAATAATTCGGAAACTGAAACATGAATCAACATTAAAAAATAAAAAGCTAACACAGTATGAATATATATATATATATATGTATGTACACACACACACACACACACACACACACACACACACACACACACACACACACACACACACACACACACACACACACACACACACACACATACACACACACACATACACACACACAGACACACACACACACATATATATATATATATATATATATACTTGGGGAGGGTCAAATTGTTGTAATAATATTGCCAGAATTAATAACAGAACACACTCTCTGTTTGGTTGGTTTTCGCGTCTGTATCTTTTATATCAGTTAATTCATTCGGTCCTCAATGTTTACCATTGACTGACCAACGGTAAAAAAAACAGATATAATGTAGATATAAACACATATATATAGTCTAACAAAGTTCTTTCGTTGCACATTTGCAACAGCATCAGTGGTGCTATTATATGTTCCTCCTGTTGTATTGTATATGAACGCCATCTTTATATATATATATATATATATATATATATATATATATATATATATATATATATATATAACAGAGGAATTGTGGTAAGGAACCAGATGGACCATGACGCACCAGAGCACACAATACTTAGTAGAGTGGGACATAGGAAAAAGTATGACCCCGACGGCAGAGCTCAAGCCGTTTCGACAGAAATAGCCGTCGAAACGGCTTGAGCTCTGCCGTCGGGGTCATACTTTTTCCTATATATATATATATATATATATATGTATCGTTTCTGAATTTGTTTAGCAAGATTCTTTATCTGAAAACGTGTGTTGAAACCGATATTGTTATACTTTGGGAGGGTCATGTTGCCAATAAGAAACACACGCACCAAATTTGTAAATTTTCGGTTGGTTTATTGGTTCCGCAACCGGATGGTTGTTTATTTATTGTCAAAGTTCTTTCGTCACACATTCTGTGACCTCTTCAGTGACTGGGGATTCTTTTCTTTGTTTTGTGCCTCTCCTTTGTTCTGCCCTACGCCATCTTGTTTTTGTGTGTGTTGTGTGCTTAGTTTGCACATGTGTTACAAACGTATTTTTATTTGTTTATTTATTTATTTATTCACATGTTACTGGTTGGTTGTTTGTTCTATGTGTGTGTGTTTTCATTTTGTCCTTAATTGTAAGTTGTGATGTTGCTATTCCATTCATGTTTTCTATTTAATTTTGGTTGGAGTTCATTTATGTTTATTGCCTCTGTGATTTGTGTAAACATTGCCTCTTTTCTGTGTGTAGATTTTATTTCTATGTTCTCTAATTTGCTCTTATGTTCTATTTTAGCCTGTTGGTGGAGTACTGATGATTCTTTTCTATCATGAAGCTCTCGCCAGTGTTCATTTAATCGTCTCACCTATGTACACTATATTCTTATCTCTACATTGTCCTTCAGTACAACTTATGCTATATACTACATTTCTAGTTTTGCAGTTAATATGGGGTCTTAGTTTACAGATTATGCATTTCTTATCTATATAGGCAGGTCTTTGAAAAGTGTATGTATTACTAATAAGTGTTTTTATGGACATTCTACTATCTTAATTTAGTTTAAGTTTGTCTAGGGCCCTTCTAAATTTGTAAGCTAATTCATCTCTAGTTCACCGGATGTAACACATGCGTAAACTAAGCATACAACACACACAAAAACAAGATGGCGTAGGACAGAACAAAGGAGAGACACAAAACAAAAAAAAGAATCCCTAGTCAGTGAAGACGTCACAGAATGTGTGACAAAATGACTTTGACAATATATGAACAACCGTCCGGTTGTGGAACCAACCAACCAACCAACCGGAAATTTACAAATTTCTTAAATTTATAATTTATAATAAATTGGCGTGAAAGCATGGTGCGTGTGTTTCTTATTAGCAACATGACCTTCCCAAAGTATAACAATATATATATATATATATTGTTATACTGTGGGAGGGTATATGCATATAATATATGCATATACAATATATTCTATAATATATATCTATATATTATATAAATATATTCTATAATATATATCTATATATTATATAAATATATACATATACTATATATTTATATATATAATATATATATATATATATATATATATATATATTCATATATATATATGTATATATATGTATATATATATACATATATATATATGTATATATATATATATATATATATATATATATATATATATATATATATATATATGTATATATATATATATATATATATATATATATATAACTTTAACTTTGATAACTTTGATAGGTTTCGGCCAGTATTGGCCCAGGCCATATTTAACTTAATAGCACCACCTGGCGAAGTCTTACAAATCAGGGTGTGGGCACCATGGCCCACTCGAGCAGACAGTGATTGTTTAGGAGGCTTATCCGGGATTCTTGAGGGAATTTGTCCAAAGACTTCTTGAACTTGATGGGTTCTGTTTCTGTTTTGATGTGTTTTGGTGTAAAGTTAAAGAGAGCAGGGCCAATTGGGGTGAAATAATTGTGCCGTATTGTTGTTATGAGATGCGAATGAGATTTTTGTCGTGGGCGGATAGAACGGGACCCAAGCCTTATAGTATATATATATATATATATATATATATATATATATATTATATATATAAATGTATATATTGTATATGTATATACATATATTATATAAATATTTATTTAATATAATATTTATTTAATCAATATAATATATGTATATGTATATCCAGTTTTTAATTTAAGAGAAAATTATATAAGAGATAAAAAGCTTTTATCTGAAAAAATGACTTTCCGCGCGAAAACTCCAAAATTTTACGGTGGATGAGGATCCGCTTGAGCTAAAGTTTTACGAGGACTGGTTTTTGTTAATTGGAACATGATAGGGTGGGAGCTAAACTTTTAGAAAGTAGAAAAATAGGGGACACCCTAATATATATATATATATATATCTATATCCTAAATTAAGATAAATCAAAGTGAATTTAATCTAAATCAAAATTAAGGGTGTCATGCCATAGAGGCATACGCCATATCACACGTAAAATAAGCTTCAAGATACTAATGAATAGACCCGAGCATTTTATAACAACTAGAAATTGATTAACATATAAATAAACATATGAAACAATCACAGGGGATAATTTTTACAAGTGTGTAAGCACACATAGCTAGGTAGGTAACTAAATAAAGTTAACTAGAAACTTCAAAAATAGATACCTTAATAATATAAAATAGATATCTTATATAATTATCCCCTGCGATTGTTTCATATGTTTATTTATATGTTAATACAATACTAGCTGTTATATATATATATGCTAAGCCGTTAAAATGCATAAGGAAAGTATATAGATTCAAACGTTCAATCATCTGGCAGGAAGGTATACGTTGCTGACGATAGCTAATAAGCTTGAAACTAGTACAGCGTTCCTTTGTCAGTGTTGAACAAATGAGCAACGATGATTGCTAGACACTGTACGGCTTAATTCGGGATGTTTTTTTACAAACACACCGAGGATTATAATAAATGTTCGGTGAATCTATACGTACATATATATATATGTGTGCATGTATGTATATATATATGCATACTACTGTACGTCTGTATACATATATGTATGTACGTATACATACTTATGTTTAAGTAACAGCCGTACTAAGAGTGAGAAATGAAATTTCGTTTCATTTTTTCTGTTTATCATTTTCGGTGCGCCCGGCCGATTAACTCACTCGATATGCAAATTAGGCTGGTCAGCCGTTAAAATGCATAAGGAAAGTATATACTTTCAGACGTTCAATCATCTGGCAGGAAGGTATACGTTGCTGACGATAGCTAATAAGCTTGAAACTAGTACAGCGTTCCTTTGTCAGTGTTGAACAAATGAGTAACGATGGTTGCTAGACACTGTACGGCTTAATTCGGGATGTTTGTTTACAAACACACCGACCATTATAATAAATGTTCGGTGAATCCATACGTACATATATATATGTGTGCATGTATGTATATATATATATACATACTACTGTACGTCTGTATACATATATGTATGTACGTATACATACTTATGTTTAAGTAACAGCCGTACTCAGAGTGAGAAATGAAATTTCGTTTCATATTTTCCGTTTATATATATATATATATAGAGAGAGAGAGATAGAGAGAGAGAGAAAGAGGGAGAGAAAGAGAGGGAGGGAGATAGATAGAGAGAGAGAATGTCCCAAAATATATACACACTTCAACAGCACTCTAATAAGTATTGACTGTACAGAGAAACGTATTTTTATTTACAACAACAATATCTATAGAATCAAAAACATTATGTGAATAATGAACACCAAATATTGAACATTATTTTTGCATAAGTGCCATTCTGAGTTCAAATCCCGCCGAGGTTAACTTTGCCTTTCATCTTACGGGGTCGATAAAATAAAGTACCAGTAATACACTGGGAATTGCTGGCCTTGTGCCAAAAAAGTAGAAACAATTATTTTTGCATAAGTGAGGATTTAGTGGCAGTTGTGAGACTGTTATAGTAATCCTGAATGAGTTTGACACCTCTGCAACGTCATTGATAACAACTGTCTTCTCAAGTTTTTCAAGTCCCTGTAATCAGGATCATCCTTCCATGTTGAAGGGTCTTTGTGGAGGAAATCGGTGCTGATAGAAAATCTCGTGAAGAAGTTTTTGTACCAGGAGTTACAAAAAACGAAGATTCGATGATTGGAATGGAAGAAAAGTCATTTTGGTGCAGAATCTATCTCTTCAGGTATTCACCCTTGTCTGCTTCCAGCATAACTTGACTAATATTTGCCTTAACGTCTCCCTGCTCTCCTTTTTCCATTGCTCTCCTTTTCTCCTTACCCCCTTTTCTCGTTGCTCTCCTTTTTTCCTTGCTCCCCTTGCTCTCATTTTCTTGTTGCTCTCATTGCTCTCCTTTTCTCAATGCTCCCTTTGTTCTTCTTTTATCCTTGCACTTCTTGCTCTCCCTTTATCATACTTCTCCTTGCTCCCCTTTTCTCTTTGCTCTCCTTTCTCCTTCATCGCTTTGCTCTCCTCTTACCCTTGCTTTCTCTGCTCTCTTTTTCGTCTTGCTCTCCTTTTATCCTGGCGCTCCTGGCTATCCCTTTTTCCTTACTCGACTTACTCTCCTTTTCTCCTTATTCACCTTGCTTTCCTTTTCTCCTTACTCTCCTTTTCTCTTTGCTGTCCATTTCTCCTTGTATCTATGTACTTTTTTATATACTAATACAATGAGAAAAGGGGAGCAAGGAGAAATATGAAAGCAAGTTGAGTAAGGAGAGTATATATACATATCATATATATATATATATATATATATATATATATATATATATATATACGTGTGTTTAATGCTAGCTATGGTGCTTCCATAGGCGGTATGCCAGTTGAGTACTCTATGTTCTTACAGAGCAGAGTGTGATATAATAGACTCAGTTTATTGCGTGTTACAATTGTTTCGCCGGCAGATAGCTCGAGACATGATCATTGTGTGGATCTGCCTGATTCTATAACTGCGGGTTCTTCGGACACATGCAATGCTTTCGGAGCAAATTTTCTCACTGAGGTGTTAGCTTCAAAAAACACCCTCAAAAAACATCTTCTACTCTTGTCTTGCCATTGGCTGTTGTTTTTCTATTTCATCATAAATTCTGGTCAATATTTGTTGCCGCACTGTATATACGTGTGTATATATATAAAAATATATGGTGTGTCCAGCAGAAGCATGTTCTTTAGAAATACGAAATTTCTATACATTTTTGTATGAAGCTATGCTTGAAGCGAAATTTTATTTCTTATATATATATATATATATATATAATAACTAGAAATTGATTAACTTATAAATAAACATGAATAATCACAGGAGACAATTTTTACAAGTGTGTAACCACACATAGCTAGGTAGGTAACTAAATAAAGTTGACCAGAACTTCAAAAATCCTTATAATATGATTATTCTTCCCTGTATATATATATATACAAAATTAAGATAAATCAAATGAATTTAATCTAAATGTTTATAATATCCAGCTTTTATCAGCGACCTGATTTGCGTGTGTGTCACTTTAACGGCTTGACCGCATGCGTTGGGCAGGGAGCATAATATTTACTTGCTATACCTTATAGCGTGGAAATAGGGCTGTCTGAAGATTCATTTCTTTCCATTGGAAATTCGTTGGATTTCTAATCTTTTGGAATGATGAAACCGTCGGTAACAGCATCTGAACAGGTGATTATTTAATCATTTTTTAATTTATTTAGAAAATTGTTTAATAACCGTTTGTTTCGCTACTTTTATATTGTTCTGGTATCTCGAATTAGTGCCATTGAACCACATGTATTATAAACAACTTGAATATTTCTACAAGTACATTGTACCTGTTGAAGTATCCATCCACTTCTATAATTTATTCTCCTTACGTAGAGAACAAAACGTTGAATAATGCCGCTAATTTTAGTGGCAATTCGACATGTTTATAATATCCAGCTTTTATCAGCGACCTGATTTGCGTGTGTGTCACTTTAACGGCTTGACCGCATGCGTTGGGCAGGGAGCATAATATTTACTTGCTATACCTTATAGCGTGGAAATAGGGCTGTCTGAAGATTCATTTCTTTCCATTGGAAATTCGTTGGATTTCTAATCTTTTGGAATGATGAAACCGTCGGTAACAGCATCTGAACAGGTGATTATTTAATCATTTTTTAATTTATTTAGAAAATTGTTTAATAACCGTTTGTTTCGCTACTTTTATATATATATATATATATATATATATATAGAGAGAGAGAGAGAGAGAGAGTTTGTGACAGTGGAGGTGAGGCTAATAGAAGTAAAAGGAGAGAGAGAGAGAGAGAGTGAGAGAGAGAGAGAGAGAGAGAGAGAGAGAGAGAGAGAGAGAGAGAGAGAGAGAGAGAGAGAGAGAGAGAGAGAGTGAGGGAGAAAGATAGAGAGAAAGCGATAGCGAAATAATTGTTTCTACATTTGGCACAAGGCTAGCAATTATCCAGGTGCTTACTGGTACTTTATTTTATCGACCCCGTAAGGATGAAAGGCAAAGTTACCTCGGTGGGATTTGAACTCAGATCGTAAAGGGTCGTAGTTCTATGCTGAAGAGCATGGCGTCCGACCCTCTACCGATACTGCCAATAATGATATAGTGAAAGAAAGAGAGATAAAGAGTAAAAGAAAGAGAGAAAGAGATGAAAGAGGAGTGAGAGTGAGAGCGAGAGAAAGGGGGGATTGGCGATATTTATTAACTTCAGGCAGTAGAAAATACTTGGAGATCCTGGAGAATATTTGTTGATAATGAAGAGAAAAAAAACAAACTAATACAAAAAATTGTGTAAATCCTGTGTTGAGTTGTGTTTGCTGAATCTATGGATGGGATTTATAGGATAATCCTTTAAATATACGTCAATAGGAAAATCTTTTAAATAAACCTAACTCGAGTGTAGATGTTGACCTTAATGGGATTTAAATTCAGATTGCAGAGAGCTGGAATGAGTACCGCAAACCATTTTATCCGACGTTCTAATGAGTTTGACAACTGACAACTTTGAATCACTATACGCTCTACTTTCGTTCTAAGGTTCATTTTTAAAGGGAAGCCGTAGAGGATAAGTGATTATCTTTTTCGACGACACCATTAAAGCAAACTGGTCTTTACCGCAATATATAATAGGTGTGAAATAATAAGCTAAAGTGTAACTTTTCATTGAACACATATTCAGAACAAAACTTAACTATGTATATATTATTAGGCAGCTAGTGTAATAATTGGCAATATAATCTTGTCAAATCAAATCAAGTAGAGGAATTAGTTGAGTTTTTCATCATCACATAGAGATATCTTTTATTCTCGTTTAATGTGCTTACTTTGTGAAAATGAGTGGCTTAAGGTTTAGAGGGCTCACCTCACGATCATAAGTCCGTGAGTTCTACTCGTTGTGGCGCGTTGCGTCTTTGAGCTAGACACTTTAACAAGACATTTAGTCTATGCTGGTCTAGTTAAAGCAGTTGTCAAAACTAAGGTGTACGTGTAATTCAAAATACCAGCCTTGAAATACATTGTGTGACATTGTATCTCCCTGAGAATTACATAAAGGGTACTCATATCTGTA
>OZ024743.1:315421371-315468871 GCA_964016885.1 Eledone cirrhosa | reverse complement strand
CGTAACTGTCTTTATCCCATTGCAGAAACTAATTAGTTGGAGTGAAAATTTAAGTAAGTAAAAAATTTTTTGAAAAAATTTTTTTTTAAAGGATATTTTCTTATTTTACGTCTTTTATATATATATATATATATATATGTATATATGTATTTAGATTTTTCAAGCTATTTAAACGTATGTTATTACTCTACGGACCTAACTTATCGAGTGCTTTGCTAACTCATCACCTCATAAGCAGGCCGAATTTGCTTGCAAACCGCCAGAGATTCGATTTTTCTAAATATTCAATTATATATATATATATATATATATATATATATATATATATATATATATATATATAATATATATATATATATATATATATATATATATATTAGAAAAGGGAAGTGAGGTTCTATACAAAACAGTGGGTAGAGAGAAAAGATGAAATTGGAAGTAGCACGGGAGATATGTTTAAGGGTCTGTTTTTCTTTTTTTGATTCATCAAAGTGACATTATTAAAAAAATAAAGTACTAGTAATGCACTTGGTAATTGCTGGCCTTGTGCCTAAAGTAGAAACAGTTATTAAAAAAAGAGTGACAATTATTTTTTGAAAATTTTCTTATGAAGTATATAAAGTGTATGAAAAAATTACCGGTTTCGATGTATTAAAATCCATTTTGTCAAATTTAGTGAAAAAAGTTAATTAAAAAGGGAGTAAAAAAAGGGTTTAAAATTTTAATTAAAATCAAAAACGAATGTTTGAGCAAAATTTCTTTCATCATACCTTGTGAAAAGTTGGCATGGAATGAGGCCAAGTTGTTTTGATTAATCTAGTGGTCAATAGTTCAAAAGGGGGTAGGGGGTTGTAGGTGCTGACTACTGTTGTAGGTGCTGACTAATGTGGTAGGTTGGTATGTGTACATACCCACACACACATACATACACACACACATGTATAGAGAGAGTGTGAGGGTGTATATACAACAGTACACACATGTGGGTGTGTGCGTATATGTATGCACAAATATGTGTGCGTATATATGATGTGTGGGGTTGTTGTTGTGTGTGTGTTTTTACAGTTTATCTGTTAAAGTTACTTTTGTAGCGGGGAAAGAAGAAAAAATTCTTCTCTCTCCAAAATTCAGAGAATTGGCAAAAGTTAAGAACTGAAATTCAAAGGATTCGCAGAATTCACAAAAACTTAAAAACAATACCTTAAAAAAAGTCTCTCTGCAAAAAATCATTCTTAAAGAGAAATTCTTAAAAGATCCTAAAAAGTATTTCCAAAACGAGACACAGTGCGTGTGTATATATACATGAATGAGTAAATAGATAAATATATACACACAGAGAGAATTAAGTAACTTTTCCTTCCCACAAAATTCCTAAAATTGTCAAAAGTTAAAGGCTAAGAGCCAAAGGGTTCTCGGAATCTAAAGGTCTACAAATTAGAAAAGAATTTAGTGCGCGCGCGCGTGTGTGTGTGGACTAATGAGGGGTGATTACATATTTAGTTTTGGTTTAAATTTATTAATAAATAGTTTTTACTTATTTATTCTTTGTTGTTGAGTGAAAGAATCGGAGCACTTGTAAAGGATGGAGATTTTAAAGTTGGGGAGAGTCATTCCTACACAATCTGCAATGTGGCTGCTTTAGGAGATTTTTCTTGTGTTTACGTCTCAGATTTATTGGCGATGGATGGTCATTCTTTTGCCTAATGACACCCTCGTCTCTCCTATATAGTTATGTTGACAACCACCACATGTGCTTACATAGATTAGGTTCTCCGTGTTGCAAGTGAAGTTGTTTTTCACTGTGAAAGTTTGGCCATCTTTAAACGTGAATGTATGTACTTCAGTTAAGTTCCACAGTTTGTTCTTCCGCATTTTGTTAAAGTTAGGTTGGAGATAGGTTTGTGTGTCTTTGTTCCAGTGAGAATGTGTTTTAGTGATTTTGGTTGCTTTTTGCTTTGATGATCTTGTGTAGGAGGTCGAACATTTCGGTGTTTCTGAGGTTAAACGTGGTTACATATGGTAAGGTATTGTTTGTGGTTCTTTGCTTTGGGATGTTGGGTTGATGAAAATTTGCGTGTTTTGCTTTGTCTATTCCGTTATTAATTATGTCAAGTGGGAAGGCTCTTAAGGTAAGTGTGTTTTTTAGTTCATTTAGTATTTGTTCCCGTTTAGCTGAGTCTGATATTATGGTGCATATACGTTTGGCTAAATTGAAAGGGATGTTAAGTTTTGTATGTTTTGGGTCATTTGATGTGAATAGGAGGTACTGTTTGGAGTCCGTTGGTTTGTAAAACATGTCTGTCTCTATTTTCCCATCTGTTTTTAGAATGAGAATATCCAGGAAGGCTAATTCCTTGGAGTTAGATTCTATTGTGAATTGTATATTATTGTTAATGTTGTTAATCATATTCTTGAAAATCGTGAGTGTATTTGTGTTTTCCTGCCATAGAATGAAGCAATCGTCGAGGTATCTCTTCCAGTTATTTTTGAGATGAGTAAGGAAAGAGTCTCCGAATAATAGAAGGGATTGGTTGTGGATTTGTTGTTCGTGGAATCCCATGACTAAGTTGGCGTATGTGGGCTACCTTTGTGCCCATTGGAGTTCCTGAGATTTGCCGGTATGTTGAGTCATTGAAAGTAAAGAAATTGTTCTGTAAGATAAATTGGAATCCATCAATAATGAAGTTTTTTGTTGATGCGTGTTGGTATTTCTGATTGGTGAGTGTGTAGCCAAAACTGGATTGCTGTTATTCCATAGTTATGGGGTATGTTAGTGTAGAGATTTATTACGTCAAAGGAGACTAGAATAGTGTTTTCACTTACTGTTTTGGGTAGGTGGTTCAGCATATCCAGGTCATCTCGTATTTAGCTCTGTATATGTTTTAGAAAGGGCTCCAGTAAGATGTCCAGAAGTTGCTAAGTCTGTGGGTTTCACATGCAGAGCCTGCTATATTTGGTCTGAGTGTTAAGTCTTCTGGTGGTGTTAATTGTATGTATTTGTTAGTTGAGGTGTCGAATGCATTGCTTATGGGTTTACATTTATGTATCTTCGGTAAGCCGTAGAAGGCACTTGTATTACATTTGAAATGGCTAAAGTATTCAAATTCCTTTGTGGTTAGGCTACTGCGGTATTCTTGCAGTAATGCTAGGAGGGTCCCCATAGTTTTAGTTTGTTTGTAGTTTGTTGTTTTTTCGTAGTATCTGTTGCCGTCTAAGATTTTGAGTGCCAGGTCTCTATAGTAGTCAGTGTCCATAATGACTACAGTGCTCCTTTATCAGCTTCTTTGATGGTTATTTCAGTGTTGTTTCGCAGTGTGAATAATTCTTTCCATTCGTGTTTGGAGAGGTTCGATTTCGTGTGTTTATTTGTGATTTGTTCATAGGAAAAGTTGATGGTGCGATCGCAGTAGGTGTCCAGGGATGTGTCCCTCCCTTTCTGTTTCTGACTATTGATTCGTCTTCAGTGTTGTTGTCATTAGAGAAGTATTCTATTAGTATGAGTTTTCGGCAGAATTCCATGAAGTCATCTTTCATTTCGGGGAAGATAGATTTTGGTGGTTTGGGTGTAAATTTCAGTCCCTTACTTAAAATATTAATTTGTGTGTTGGTTCTCATGAGTGGGGCCATCGGGTGTCCTGGTATTTCAGTCTCGTTCCTAAAAAAGGAATGTTCTTTTGGTTGTAATTTTAGTCTGCTTGTTGTTTTGGATGGGTCTGTAGTTAGTTTTTACATGAGAGTTAATGTGGTGATGGGGGTGGTATCTGTTGTAGTTGTTATTGTGTAAGGGATCTGTTGTGGGTTCATGTGGTCTGGGTGGGTTCCTTCTGGGATGCATAGTGTTGATGTTGTGGGGTTGTTTCTTGTAGTATTGGGGGTGATACATGTTGTAGTTGTTAGTGTGGAGAGGTTTTGTTGGAATTGCATGTGGTCTGTGTGGGTTTCTTCTGGAGTGTATGGTGTTTGTATTGCGGGTTAGTTCGATGTTGTTTTGGGGTTGGTTTCTGTGAGTGTGTATACACGCACGCACATAAACACACACGCACACATACACACTTACACATGTATATATATATGAGATATAGTTCATGAAGTGAAGTACATATATTTACAAGTTACGGGGGCAATATAATGAATAAGGAAATTATATGATGTAGGAATTGTGGCAACCATATTGGTATGGTCTAGTCCCATAACTCCTGATGGTGTCTTAACCGCGCCGTAGAGTCATACAGCGTTTCTAGAGCATTTTAAGCCTGGCAGAGCCCATCGGAAAATAGCATCCAAGTCGGAAAATAACAGATTTCTTCCAGAGAAGTATAGAAAGTGAGAGAGGGGAAGTGAGAAAGATGCATAGAGGAAGAATCGACGCAGTGCTTAACAGGTACTTATTTTATTGACCTCAAAAGGATGAAAGGCAAAGTTGGCCTCGCCAGGATTTGCACACAGCGAGCAGAGAGCCTGAGCGAATGTCACAATGCGTTTTATTCGTCGTTGTAACGACTCAGCCTTATGACATCCATATTAAGACGGTGTAAATAAGAAATAAAACCACAGATATCCGTCACGCAGTGACTAACAACAGAATGTGTTATGTCTGCGTGTCTGACATATATGCGTAACTTGTGAATAAAAATTCAAGGGGTGTCGCTGGCCGTGGTGATCGCTGCCAAACCTGTTTTGTAATGTATCGTCTTATTGGCTAATTTCATCCTCTTCTTGGCTAATCAACCAACGAGAGTAATTGTTGCTCAAAAGCATCTGCCATTTTGTTTGCACGTTTATTGCACGTTTATTTATCGTTTCGCTTTCGAATCTTCCTCCTGTATTTCGTCGTTTATTATCAAAATATTTTTCTCGTTTTGGTAAGTTATATTGTTAATTTATATATGATTTTTAAAATTTATATTAACTATTTTTTTTCAGTTCGTTATAACATGCTTATAATATTGGTTGTATCATATTTACTTGTATATTTATCAATATTATTGTTCGTTTTATGTTAGTTTATTTTATTATTATTATATTAGATTATTTTTATTATTATTATGTTAGACTATTTGTATGTAATATTTAATTTTTATTAATTCAACTATAACAATTATTATGAAAAATGCGCAAGCTCAAAAGAGCCACAGAATGTTATAATAAACCTTGAAAAGTGTGGGACTAGATTTGTTGCTCAAAAATATTGTAATCATTATCTATCGTACACTCATAACGAACTCAAGACGACACGATAATTATTTAAGTGGATTTATAATATAGAATTCGGTTTAAGTGCATTTCGTATTAATCATTACTAAACATCTAATATGAGATTGAACATTAAATAATTATCGTGTTATCTTGAGTTCGTTATGCGTCTCTTTTTTATAAAAGGATGCCACAGAGTGTACGATAGATAATGATTACAATATTTTTGAGCAACAACTCTAGTCCCACACTTTTGAAGGTTTATTATAACATTCTGTGCTTCTTTGAGCTTGCGCATTTTTCAGGTCTAGTGATATATAGGTATATACGCTATAACCACACGGCATTCCTTTATATTATTCTATGATACACTTCTGGTGAACAGAAACAGGGATGTGGTTTCTAGCTATTGCAAATTCGTTTCATTTGCTCTTGAATTGCAAAGGTGAATACGACGTTGTGATGAACAGCAAGGCTCTACAGCAGCGTTTCTCAACCGGTATGCCCCGGAACCCTAGGGTTCCGCAAGAGGTCACTTGGAGTTCTGCGAGAAACAGTGATAAATAACCCAATGCATTTTTGAGTAATTTTTGTTTAATTTCATATTCATAATGTTACTATAAAAGTACGGCATATTGCTGGAAAAACCTTGGTTATTATGATAAAAGCTTCAAACTGCGATAAAAATATAAAAGAGATAGATGTTAATAATGGTGTATGATAATGTTTATGCAATGGTTCCCTGAGACATGAAAAGTATTTCAAGGGTTCCACAAGGGTAGAAACGTTGAGAATCGCTGCTCTACAGTGAACGACTGTATTACACTGAATGGAAGTAGTAATCGCTCTCCACCTCCAACCTTATTTCCTCGATCACAAAGCCGGGCTCCGCTGCCCGCAATTCAGATGAGAAAATAGTTAAATACTGGGACCTGACCGAATCGCTTCCTCTTTGCACCAATCACTGTTGAGACAACTAGTACCCTTGGTCCTCGCACTGCTGATTTCCTTCTTAAATTCGGAAATAGGGCGGCCCGCTTGACGAGAGAGCTCCGCGATGTGGGGTGGCTGTTGCATCGGGTGTCCCTGGCCTTTCTCCGCGGTAACGCATTCGCCATCACGGGGCGGGGCTGAGGTACCGCTCAGACTGGGGTGTAGTGTTTGTACTCCCCCCTTTCTTTCCTTGTTTAAATTCTCTTTTTCTTATCTTTTTATTCCCTTTAATAGTGTGTTTTTTGTCAAAAATAATGCTCAATTATTTGTATGTTATTAATATTAATATATTCCTAAACAGTACGACAGAATGTTGGGAATGAGAAAGTGTTATGGCGGAGTATGCAATACTATTGTGAACGATACAATATTGCATTAAACTACAGAATGTTATCGTTCACTACAGAATATAGTGAATGATAAAGTATTATAGTGAACTAGAGAATGTTATAATGAATGACACAATGTTATAGTAAACATGAAAAGAATCGATAGACAAGATGCCATCCCTCATTTGCTTACTGAGTGAGATGGAACTCGTGAAATCGGACCAAGGAAACAATGTTTCCATTGGTTTTTCCTTTGCTGATAGGTGTTAAACATGCCCTAGAAACACCATATATCAATATGGCGCCCCTATGACTCCCTCAGAAGTTACGGGACAAAGGAAAGGAATGTTAATTTGCACACACCAATCTATAACATAATTACTTGAATAACCTTTTTCTTTTTAATATTATCGACCGAATCCTGCTTTATATTAAGGGATGATAACTGTCGCAAAGATAAATCCTACCTCAGATTGGTGTTGGTAATTATCCCTTCTTCAGATGAGTGGGCGGGAACAATGTAAAATGAAATATCTGGTTCAAGGACACAACACATCGACCCATTATGATCCTAAGACAAACACTCTAACCGTATTCATTTTTTAAACATCAATATTACCCCGGAGTTCTGAAACGGTTCAGGGAAAGGATGAGGGAGGAGAGGCCTCAATAATGGAGCTGTGAAAAGTGGTGGTTCCGCCTGGACAATGCCTTATGCCACAAATCAATGCTGATGACTATCTCAGTGACCAACAGCCGCGACCTGGCTCCTTGTGACTTCTTCCTGTCTCCACATACCCTTGTGCTTAAATCAGAAACCATATTTTTGAAGGACTCTAGTTTGGCAGTTTCTATAGAGCATCGAACATTATGCTTCGTGGAATATAGTTATGTCCCTTTACGTCTTGAATTGCAATACCACCGAAGTTACCTCGATAAAATCTAAATGAGAAAACATTATTTTGTAGAAAACAACATTTTATACGGACATGAAAATAAATAATGTCTCTCCTGAAATGTTCTCATTACGCATTGGACATACTTCGTATATATAGTACGTCGATTCATTTTTAATGAAACAAAAGTATGCCGCGATCGTTAAAATGTCGAAAATCTCTAATTAAACTTTTGTGAAACGAAAAAATAAGCTTGCTTGAAATTCAGATTGAAAATTTTACTTCAAACCCAAGAGAAAAAAAATTATTCCCGTGAAGCTTATATTCTTAATGATGGTTGCAAGATTCAGGTACTTAAAATCGACATTTTTATTATATTTTTGAAAACAAATTATATATTACGTCGTGACTATGGAACTAAGTTTTCATTTCTATACTATTTTATTATTTGAAATTTCTAGTTAGTTTGACACACATGCACACACATGTCCCTCGCTCATGTAGGCATATATACGGAAATTAATCTACCAAGCTATATATATATATATATATATATATATATATATATATATATATATATATATATATATATATATATATATATATATATGTATGTATGTATATATATAGATACGGTAAACATGCTGACTAAACAGGGTTGAGTAGGCAACGCACCAATAAGTAAATAATGACGCAAACTGTTCAAGCACTCACAGTCATGATGTGTCTTCCAAATATGATTTGTCAATCAGTGATGGAGTGTATGGAGATTGAAGAAACTGGGAAGTTCGGTGTAGATGTCAAAGTGCCCTTTATTAAAAAAGGTGTGATAAATAATAAATATTTCAATGACGAGCGTGGCTGCGTGACTGTTCAATCAGGAAACCAGTCACGCGATCTCATCAGTGTCATCATCATCATCATATATATATATATATAAATAAAAGATAAACAAAAATAACAACACAATCGGTACAGTATATAGAAGGAATATATTATGTTATATATATATATAGAGAGAGAGAGGTAGAACACTGGAAGGTAATGTCCGTAGTGGTAGGACACTCAGTCCATGGGACGAGTTTGGTAGAAGCCGTTACACAACAGTTAATTGACCATACCGAGAACAATTGTTTCACCTTACGGATCTTCAATATTGTGCGAGCTGAAGGTCCGCTAAGGTGAAACAATTGTTCTCGGTATGGTGAACTAACTGTTGTGTTACCACTTCTATATATATATATACACACACACACACGCACACACATGCACACACACATACACACATACACGCACACATATATATATACACACACATATATGTCTGATGAGATCGTGTGACAAGTTAACTGATTGAACAATCACGTAACCATATATATATATATATATATATATATATATATATATATAAAACATAAGAAAGAAGAATACTGCGTTGTTGCACATGGGTTACATATGATAAAAATAGTCCTTCGTCAGTGATTTTCGAACCATCATATACCCCAGGTTGGTGCGAGCAATAGCTAAATAAAGCTATTGGGACAAGTAAATCGCGTAAAGCGAGTGAGACAAGTAAACAACATAGAAGGATGAAAGCAACGCAATGATAGGAATAAACAAGCAACATGGTTATCCGGTCAGCATAAGCTGGGTGGATTTCATGAGCGATCGTGATTCAGACCGTCCGACGTGAGTGAGATGTGAGCAAGAAGAGAACCCACTACAAGCCAAACGGGAGGAAGTGAGAAGGGGAGAAACAGAGAGTGAGTCAGTGGAAGTGCGAGGAAGAGGTCAGTCGAGAGAAAGTGTAACTGACAGAGGGGCGAAAGAAGGTGAGAGCAACAGAGAGAACGGGGAAGCAGTAAGAGAGAAACAGACAAACGCAGCCGAGGTAAATATATATAAAAAACATGAGAAGAAAGAAGAATACTGCGTGGTTGCACATGGGTTACATATGATAAAAATAGTCCTTCGTCAGTGATTTTCCAACCATCATTGATATTTCATCGCATTAAAAATCATATACCTCAGGTTGGTGCGAGCAATAGCTAAATAAAGCTATTGGGACAAGTAAATCGCGTAAAGCGAGTGAGACAAGTAAACAACATAGAAGGATGAAAGCAAGGCAAAGATAGGAATAAACAAGCAACATGGTTATCCGGTAAGCATAAGCTGGGTGGATTTAATGAGCGATCGGGTTACAGACCGTCCGACGTGAGTGAGATGTGAGCAAGATATATATATATATATGGCTGCGTAATTGTTCAATCAGTTAACCTGTCACACGAACTCATCAGACATATATATGTGTATATATATATGTGTGTGTGTGTGTGTGTGTGTGTGTGTGTGTGTGTGTGTGTGTGTGTATATATATATAAGTGGACGCGTGTGGCCTAGTGGTAAGGATGTTGTACTTACGATCATAATGTCGTGGGTTCGAGTCCTGGGATGGGTTGCGTGTGGTGCTGAAAATGCGACGGACTGTATCCTGAGAGGCCTGTACTTTCAGCCGCTTACCGCCACAAAACGGGGATAAACAACGGCATAATAAGCCTTATCGCTTGACATCTCTCTCTCTCTCTCTCTCTCTCTCTCTCTCTCTCTCTCTCTCTCTCTCTCTCTCTCTCTATATATATATATATATATATATATATATATATATATATATATATATATATATATATATATATATATATATATGCGGACAGAGGGTGCAGTACACCCTACTGCTGCATTAATTGTGGCAAAAACTCGAGTTCGGGAACTACTATAGGTATACCTGGGAGTGTATTTTACATTACCTATTGAGTACGCTGAGATGCAACGGTCCTAGCATTGATACCTACGCTGGGCCCGTCAACTTCTTATTATATATATATATATATATATATATATATATATATATATATACTTATCTACAAACATGTATAAGAAGTAAACACAGAAATAACAAAGCAAACGACATAGTACATTGAAGAAATATATTAGTTTAATGCTTGAGAAGAAATAAATGCTACAACAAACACATCACTTTCTCTCTCTCTCTCTCTTTATTTCCTCTATCTCTCTATCTTTCTCTCTCTATCTATCTATCTATCTATCTATCTATCTATCTATCTATCTATCTATTGTGTGTGTGTGTATGTGTGTGAAAGTCTGCACTATACATGGCTTGACCACGCCTTGCACTTCTGTTCCTTCCAGGTATGAGATATCAAATGACATTTGTGTCGAGAGAGCCTGTCTCATTTCCTTCTTTTTTCCATCTTCGTTTGCTTATTGAGTATGTTCAGAGCTCTCTTCAATCCACCACCTGATGGGAACATTTTCTGCAACGATGTTTGAATAATCAACTTGGATTTTACCATCATGTAAGCGTTAACGTAACTTCAAGCCAGCGTTTGAAAGCCACACTCTAGAACACACAGGGCATTGGAAAACCAACGATAGATAGTATTCATAAATTATTACTGTTAGTCTCATTTTCCACACTTTTCTTTTCAGTTCTGCATATTTTACCCTCTCCATTTCATATATATATATATACATATATATATATATATATATATATATATGAATACCTATGTTTATTTATTTCACACACACACATACACATGCACACACACACACACACACACACACACACACACACACACACACACACACACACACACACACACACACACACACACACACACACACACACACACACACACACACACACACATATATATATATAAAGAATTCGAAGTTTGAAAGCCACCACAATAAAGGAACTATTCCAATGTCCAACGTGGCTTGCTATACCATGCTGGCTGGAAGTGGTTTTATTATTCTTTTTTTTTTCTTACCTCTTTTGTGTTAAAATTAAGGTCTGGACATGTGACGCATCAATATAGATACGCGTGCGTGCTTACACACACACGTCCATTCATACATGTGTGTGTCTGTAAGCACGCACGCAAATGCGTAAACACGCATGGGTGGAATCCTGTTAACACATGAATGCATATACACGATTTCTCCCAGATGGTTAATGTGGTCGTAAACGGGCCTAAGTGGGCCCTTATGTGTAGAGTCCAGTAGCCTTCTATGTTAGGTACTGTGTGCTTAGTTCTAGTTTTTCTATGGATTTGCCGGTGTGTTTTGGTTATGATTAATGCTTCCTTAATTCTGATATTGCCGAGGTTTCTTTCTTTTGTTCCAACATTAACTGTTATTATTTTGGTAGTGTTTTTGCATTTCTAAGTGTTTCTGGAATGAAGAAGCGTTAGTGTTAATATCTTCCTTAATCCTGATGTATAGGTGTCTGGTAATGCTACCTATATAGAAGTTGTGGCATTTATCACACTGGACTCTGTACATGACGTATGCTTGATGGCCTATGCCCGTGTTATTGATGGGGCAGTTAGCTAGCGTGCAGCGTCTGTTGTGTTTTCTAGGTCGTCTCATAGATAGTTGTCCACGTAGTGAGGGCCCCGAGTGAACTAGTTGTAAGTCTAGTCCTTCTCTTCAAATGATCCTGCGGATGGCTGTTGTTGTGTCATCAGTGAAATGTGGATGCTTCATGAAGCAGGTGTTCGTGGAGTTCGTGCTTCGAATGCGGTGTTTTCTATTTCTAACGCGTTGACGGTCGATGTCGACTAACCGTTTAGCTTAAGCACTTCCAAGAAGTGTGTGGTGTGTATGTCTTGGTTTCATGTTGTCCTGCATTTATTCCGGATACGTGTCAGTTCATTCTTTATGTAACCGGACTTGGCACCAAGGGGTTGGTCGATTTGAAATGGACGAACAGCTCCCTGCTAGCGGCTTTTCTATAGAAGAGGTAGAAGAGGTTAGAAGAGATTAGAAAAAAAAGAAAAAAAACACTTCCGGCCAGTATGGTATAGCAAGCCACATTGGTCACTGGAATAGTTCTTTTATTTTCCTCGGAAGAAGATATATTAATCTCGAAATATCAGGAGATATGAATAAATTAAGTTAAAAGAACAAGGTCCGTTTCTTACGCTTTAATTTTGCTCCGTCTAAACCTGCATTGTAGTGGCTTTCAGACTTTGAATTCATTACGGCCCTTGCCATTCTGAGTTCGAATCCCGCCGAGGTTAACTTTTCCTTTCATCCTTACGGGGTCGATAACATAAAGTGCCAGTAATACACTGGGCAATTGGTGGCCTTGTGCCAAAAAGTAGAAACAATTATATATATATATATATATATATATAACGAATTTATATCTAGTAACATTTATATACACACAGATGCATATCAATGCTAGCAAATATATAGGTTTTGTTTTATTAACAATGTGGTTCAATGCATGGGGTTGCAGAACAATAATATGAGAGACGTAAAATAAGAAAATTATAAAATTAACTTACTTACTAAAAAATCACTTCCATTTTTTAGTAAGTAAGTTAATTTTATAATTTTCTTATTTTACGTCTCTCATATATATATATATATATATATATATATATATATATATATATATATATATATATATATATATATATATATATATATAAATGATAGGAGGCCATGTTCGGTTGATTCGCGTTTATTTAAAACTTCGTTATACGTATTTCATTGAAATCCAATAATTTCCCCGAAAAAGATTTTCTTTTCATGATACAGGGGGCCGGCTGAACGCGTGGTGTTGTTTCTTCGAAAACTGGCTTCTCTCTCTCTCTCTCTCTCTCTCTCTCAATTTTTCCGAACATAAAATGTCTCGGGTGACGAATAGTGTTTCGTGTAAAGAACACGCAATCCAACAACCTTTGATGACAAGTTGGGAGTAACGGCAGAAAAGTGAAACTTTCTGTGTAGTTCTTTACTATTGTGATATCTATCGGTCTTTCACACACAATCTCTCTTTCTCTTACTGTATTTCTCTGTCAACATTTTGCACGGTAAAAATAATTTGGACTTACGAATATTTCAGGTGAAAAACGGGCTTTAGGAAAGATTTAAGGTCGTGAACCGAGGTTCCAAACCTAAATCTTTAATGTAACAATGGATATACCCTCCATAGGAAAAATATATCTCCTCCTCCATTCTTCCAATATAATCTAGAAATAATTCTCCACATACTCAATATGTGTTATATCCACATAAATTGATATATACTTATACATCTTAAAGGACACAGACCTGTGATGTGTATGGAAGATGACAACTGTGTAAAGAAATGCAAAGAAATCTTAGTGAAGGAACCCACAGAAGAGGGCGACCGAGGAAGACTTGGGATGAGGTAGAGAAGATAGACGTTAAGAGGCTGAACCTAATATTATAGAATGGCATAGAACCGTGAGAATTGGCGATATGCTGTACTAGAGAAGACCTGTATACCAATATACAATAAAGCCTGAACTCCACCACCGTGCCCTACCACCAATATCACTCCTTATCTATTCCCAACATCATTACAACCCTCCAAAATCTTAACGTTTCGGACGCTAGTGCTTCGTCAGAAGAAAGAATGAGAAATAAGATAGATTGTGGGGACGGGCGGGATGGAATTGGAAAAAATGTCTTTAGATAAAAATAACAGGTCCATTCTCTAGTACAGCATATCGCCAATTCTCACGGTTCTATGCCATTCTATAATATTAGGTTCAGCCTCTTAACGTCTATCTTCTCTACCTCATCCCAAGTCTTCCTCGGTCGCCCTCTTCTGTGGGTTCCTTCACTAAGATTTCTTTGCATTTCTTTACACAGTTGTCATCTTCCATACACATCACAGGTCTGTACCAACACAGTCTTCTCTCTTGCACGTTACATTCGATTCCTCTTACAGAAAGTTTTTTCTCTCAGCTCACATTCGCTACGTCATTAATGCACACAAACGTTGGATATCGATCAGAGTATACTCGTTTCATTCCTGTCTAGCCTTCATAGATCTTCTGTAGTCAATTCCCGGGTTTAATTGCCATGTAATATTGCAGTTCTCTGTGTGTGTGCGCATGTGTGACTGTATTTGTATGTATTTGTTTGTGATTAGTTTTGCAAATGAGATAGAGAAGGTACAGCACTTGTTCTGAAGTATATTTATTTATTTGTATCTGGTGGTCTACATTGTGGTGGTTTATATGTTAATTTCCGTCTTAGAAATTGTCAATTTAAACATTTTTAGATTGATGTCAAAGATTATAATATTTTGTTGTTAGTGAGGGAATGGCTATGTACGGAAACCTTTTAAAGATCTCTATATTTTTAGGTGTCCTCAGATAAGACATGTAACCAAGTGGATGCAACTAAAGATATAAGGTGGTGATGTTAAAGAAGACGACATATTCACCATTTTCATATCAAACCGCCTACAACGGCTCTCTGTTCTATGATAAAAAGCTGTATATTTTAAGTGTTTATATTCTGTTACGAACCTCTTTTTCTGTTCTCTTGGTTTGTAATGAGTAAAGTATTTATATTACTAAACCTCTTAAAATCCTTGATTATTTTCCAACTTAAGTGAAAATCGTAGGCAGTCATTCATGAGAAATACGAAAACGAAAGGGTTAGGTCTAACACCCGAGTACGCCTCAGGTAGATTTGAGCTAAAAGTATCCAAGACTCCGACTGGTGCTGATGATAAGTGAGACGATGTATTAAGTCTGTCGCCCAAATAGAACACAGCAGGATTTGAACTCAAAGGACAGAGAACCGGAACGAATCCGCAAGAGGTTCTTCTATAGAAGTATGAAAAAATAATTGCACCTGAACAACGGTAACTGTCATAAGCAATAAACATACTTCAAAGAGATTATTTAAATAACACAGTCCGTTATTTGACACCTTTCATCCCAGCGGGACCCGTGTTGATTAACGTTCAATATTTTCCTTTATAAATTTAAAAAATATTTAATAATGTCTAGTGAGACTGATACATTAGTATGAAACACGAAGTTTCATACTATTGTATTGGTAATCAGAAAAATGTATTTCTTTACAAGATTTACACCTCATATAAAAAGCAAACGTTTGTGTTTATATATATATAATAATAATAATATTAATTATAGTTATGTATACACTATATACAACTATAAACAGGAAAGGTCAGTAATTCATTACTATCTTATTACCAGTAAGAAAAATAGCTCAATGTAAATACATGAGATGTTTTACAGAGCACGAATATAAATTACACAATAATCAAAGCTATGTTCAAATCATTTTATTGCTGACAATCGTTTCTTCCAAACTTTCGTTTGGAATCATCGGAGCACTAGCAATGTTTGTACATATAATTAACCTCCTATTCAACTGAACAATCATATAGATATATGGATATTAATAACTATAATTAAATATATAAATTAATAGCATTATATATATATAAGGGATTCACTTATAACATAATATCATGTATATTAATAACACAAGAGATTTAACTAATTTGACCTGTAAACAACTATACATTTTTCTATAGCTTACTTATACTTTATTCAGTAATGGATAGATAACAATATAATGAGACCTTTAATGTATTATAGGAAAATAGATTGTATTTAAAATTAAATATAAACAAATAGTATTATATAAAAGGGATTCACTTGTAACACAATATAATGTATATTAGCACAAAGAATTTAACTAATTGGAGCTGTAAACAACTATACATTTTCCCCATTTTTTCTAATTTCTTCTATCATATACAATTTAATCGCTAGTTACCTCCCCTGTCGCATTAGCTCCCCTTAAAATAGATATCAAACACATTTCCGGAAATTAAACCGTTAGAGGAATCACTCCACAACAACTCGAACCCCGGATAACAATATAATAGGACCAATATACAATCTATAGCTGTAACTAATTAAAAACATTCACTAAAATAAAATATAACCAATGTAATGGAAAAGATAGCTATACATTGATACTCTCAACACATACACATTTGAGCATTACAGAAACAATCATCACACTACACCCACCATAAACTCATAATTTTAATACACAAACATCTTTGCCTGCTTGATATGCTTGTAAACCTATGTTATTTTATGTGATACCTTTGCCATGCAGTAATTATATATGCCTAGTACCATTGCTTGTTTCCTTCCTGTATATGCCTAACGCATTTGCACTCTCTATACGTTTGCATATGTACTGCTAGTGTCCTAGTTTTACGAGTAACTTTCTACCTTAATGCCTCTTTAATTATTATACTATTCCCTTGTAATTTCTATCGTATGCATTCCACTCTGTGCCTTTTTAATTTTTAATTTTTAATTTTAATTATTGTACAATTCTCTTGTAATCTATATCGCATCCATTCCATTCTGTAAATACGAAACTGTTGTTGACAACATTAATATCCATATATCTATATGATTCTTCAGTTGAATAGGAGGTTAATTATATGGTAGTGTTCCGATGAGGCCAAACGAAAGTTTGGAAGAAACGATCGTCAGCAATAATATGATTTAAACATAGGTTTGATTATTGTGTAATTTTTATATATATATATATATATATATATATATATATATATATATATATATAGATATAGATATATATATATATATATATGAGAGAGAGAGAGAGAGGGTGAGTGATTCGGAGTTACCAGTTTAGACTAGTAAGATGATGTTTAGCTAAGTACTCAATACTCGGAAAAGTAGAGTGTTTGTATAGTGAAAAGTTAGCTCGACGGCTGAGCTCACCTTACTTCAATTGCGAGTGGATAACGCGCATATATATATGTAAATATATATATATATATATATATATATATATATATATATATATATATATATATATATATAGAGAGAGAGAGAGAGAGAGAGAGAGAGTGAAAGAGAAACACTACTTTTTGTTGAATCACCAGTCTGACGAGCAGATTGAAACATTAACACATGTAAACGAAACTTTGTTGTTTTTCTTATTATATACACTTTGCCTATGTTTCGAATGCTCAATGGTAAAAATATTTCAGGAGAGCTGGAGTGCAGAATATATATATATATATATATATATATATATATATATATATGGTATAAGGGTATAAGTCTTAATACATTATCCATTTAACTCTACCAACTTGACCTTGAATGGCGTTAGTATAAAACATTCAGGTCGGATCCTTCTTTCTGTGATGCAACAGTTTTGAAGACCAGGAAAAGGACCATAAGCATTGCCGAGCCTATAGAAATATCTAGTTAGCTGGCTATATTGCCGGATATCAAGATTGTCTTACAGCTTGCTGATCTGTCAACTCTCCCCCCCCGACGGAGAGATCTCCCACCCACTCTGGGGTGGGTGAGAGATGTCTTCTCTTGTGAAAATAGGTATAGCTTTCATTATGTAAAATCTGCTCATTTTGCCTAATTTCTCCCCGTTTTGGGGCACCTATTTTCATGTTACTCCCCGTTTTGTTTTTAGATTTTAGATGTTGGCAGGTCAGAGCTTGTCACCAGAATAAGGAGAGAGTTAAACGATAAAGAGAAACCAATATAAAATATCTAGCAAAAGTACAGCTCAGTAAGATTCGAATTTGATATCACGTTCTTCCGAAATGAACTTCACAACGACACGAGTGCCAAGGCTATGTCTAAATATGTGAGATGATTAACGATTTCAGTAAAAATGTTCCACTCTGGACACATCTAATTGCTGTGTTCTGTTATCTTTGGCAAACTTCACGTCGTATTTATATTAAGTTAAAACTGACTTGAGGGCGTCTTTGTTAATTAGTGAATACATGTTTATAGAATGATTTGCACGAAACTTTAACCATTGCCTTACAGATTGTCAAAGGAAAATTGGAATTTTAGTATGATAAAGGATATCATTATAATTACTAAAGCTTTCTTTCCAAAGAAAGAATTAGAGCCACTTTACTTTAAACTCTTAATATAGGGAAACGCGTGAATACGGCAACCATTCGTTTTCTTTCCATTAAAACTGATTAGTGCGTAGTCAAAATCTAATTATGTTTATAATGAGGCAGCATTTGGTAATTATTTGTCGAACTTTATCAGCTATCAGTTTTCAATAGTAAATTGGTACAATTTAATTTTACGTTCGTAGGGTTAAGCTCTTGGGAGAAGTAATAAGCTTACAATTTAATATATATCCACTAATTACGTTGCTTTATTTTTACCTCGGATACTGCACGAAGTTTACTTTCACAGGTTCATTATGGTATATTTTAATTATCAATACTTTGGTAAAGCATCGCTGTTGCAAATGCATTAGTTCTCTGGGGCCATAAGACCACATTTATATCGTTGTTGGGCTCTCTTTAGATACTATTCACTCATCTGTATCTGTCTACCGCATTTTATTATTTAGACACTTCACTAAAAGTGTTAGCCCGATTTGCATAAATACTTCTTTCTTTGATTACATCAATAAATATTTAATTATCTACGTACTAACCTGCATAAGCTTAATGTTTCGAAATGTCCATTAAAGTATACCTTTATATGTATTGTCAGTTTCCAAGCCATCGATATATACATGGAAAAATGAGAACAAATATCTGATTATTCTACTGTTGACAGAAAAAAAAGGAATTCGCCGGACATGGCTTCAATCCTACTTGGAAGTATTCAGAGGATCAGAGAGGATCATCCAACTGCAGTATTTATTTCAATCTGAGACATTTTATCGATCTCTATTTATTGGATAGCTATGTTAAACGTTTTTGCTATAAACATAATGTGGGAGTGGACGTAACCTGATACATCAGTGTAAACCAGTAAACACACACACGCACACGCACACAGACGCACACACACACACGCACACGAACGCACATACACACGCATACGCCAACAGACGCACATACACATGCACACGGAGGCACATACACACGCACACGCACACACACACGCACACACACGCATACACACGCACACACACGCACACAGACGCACACACACACATACACGCGCGCGCACACACACACACACGCACACGCACACGCACACGCATGCACACATACGCACACGGATGCACACACACGCACACGGACGCACACACACACACACACATAAGAAGTTGCTGAAGGATTAATCCGAGAACTTTTCAAATTTGCTTTATACTGTTAAGATCGTTCTGCTATTTGATATATGTGGTGTCTTAGTGTTGTCCGTATATGTATTGTTCCTCGTGATTTTCCTACAAAAACGAATTATCCCAATCATATATTTTCTTTAATTGCTTTACCCATTACCTATTTAAGAAGTCAATTTTCTCTGTTTTCTTGTTTTGGGAGAGATACCAGCTGTGCATTTTCACAGTCTTGCATCCATAGTTTGTATATATTTTCTAATAATGAGTCATCAGTTCACATTAAAAAAAATCTACTTTCACTTTTGTAAATTCTTTGATATTTCTGTTAACCAACTGAAGCTCTCAGTCGTAAAAGTTCAACTGCCATATTTACAGGGTTGCTCAGTTCTTTGAGGACACTTATTTTAATATCTCTAACATTTTTCCACATTTTTCTGACTATAATTTCTTTACCGATAAATGACTTCAATTATCAAGCTAACTTAGCAAATGAAAAGACACGCTGTAATCGTTGCCTTAAAGACAGAGTGTAGTGATTCAGAGATTGCTCGCTTCCTGAAAGCTACACGGCCGCTTGTTAAAGTTCGCAAAGAGTTCGTTCATCACTTATATGTCTTTTACTAAATTCATGAAAATCTGCTTAAAGAATTGAGCAGTCATGTATGTTATTAAGTGGTATTTCTTTTGCTGGGTCTTCTTTGCTGTTTGATTCCTCATTAATTGGTGTAATTTGTAATTTTCTATCTAATATTGCTAGGGTAGAATTTACCCACTTTTCATCGGTGTCAGCCTAGATGACATTTTTAACCATGCCCTCTCTCCAAAGCAAATTTTCCATGTTTTATTCCACAGGTACCTCATTCTACTTTTAATTTTATACACTGACCCAAGATTAGCTAAAACCTTACTTTCTGTTTTTGAATTTTGTTAATCCGTTTTTATGCTGAGTACTTCTACGATTGTATTACAAAGTTGTTTAATATTTCAACTAACGAAGTTGTTTTCTCTCTTTCCAGGTTCTAAACTAATGAAGACACGTGTAAAAATATGAATACTCCGTACGGGTTTCGCTAATATTCAGCAATTCTACTGGGATTCGTTCATTAATTTCTTTATCTGATTTGTTGTATATATCTGACGGGTTTTCGTATAGCTTCTCTCTAATAACATTGGTCTATTCGACAATTCAACGCTATAGTAGTTGACACTCGCCAATGTAGTATGCAGTGGGATTGAAACCGAAACCATGCGGCTACGAAGTGAATATCTTAATATATCTCATTTAGAGAGTATTAGCAATGGACTTCCATACGTTCCAATTGTTCGATCAACGGAACAGTCTGCTTGTGAAAATAACGTGCAAGTGACAAAATATTCCACAGATACGTGAACTGTTAACGTACATTTCAGGGAGATTTGGCGTGACAATCTGTGACAAAACTGGGTCTATAAATCACACATACGGGGGACTGGAGTAAAGTAAAACGGTATTAACCTAAAAAACAAATAAGCGCTCCTGGGAATCGAACTTACGAACATGAGCCGTACACCTTAACCACTAAATTACATGCCTCCGACAGAATGTATCATCTCTTCAACTCTATGTTCCCTTAACTCCCGATGGAGTCGTAGGGGCTCCGTATTGACATACTGCGTTACTTATTTAAACCTTGTGAAACCCATTTCCTCTCCAGGTCAGAATACAGCTGATTTCTTCCAGTGGGTATGGAAGTGAGAAAGATATATAAAGGAAGAATCGACCCCCAGTACTGGATTGGTACTTTTTATCGACCTTGAACTGATGAAAGGTAAAGTTGACCTCGGCAGGATTTGAACTGAGAGAGGAGAGAGCCGGCACGAATACCACAAAGCATTCTATCCGATGTTGTAACGACTTTGCCAATTCGCAGCCTCCAGACTGTATTATATCTATGTTAAAATTAAGGGTAACTAGAACAGGCTAAACCCATATATTTTGACCTCTGTATATTTCTTAGTAATAAACACATTCCTGCCTTGTTTTATTCACACTTAGTGTTGAGACAGGCAGATGGAATCAGCAAAAAAAAAAGACAAATGCTAACATAGTTTCCTTGGTACGATCTGACAATCGATGCCTTTCCTTTTTATCGTATGTATATGACTATACATGTGCATGCGTTCGTCTAAATTTGGGTATGTGTATGTGTGTGTACATGCATTATTATGTGTGCATTTGTCTGTGGGCATGCACCTATGTATATTTGTGTACGTATCTATATCTGTATGACTGTCCGTATATATTTATTCAATTTAAAAAAAAAATATGTGTGTGTGCGTGCTGGCGTATGTGAATCTGTATATGCCTTATGCTGTGTATGCGTGTGTGTATGTGTGATTATGTGTGTGCGTGTGTGTGCACGATCGTGTGTGTGTGCATATGAACATTTTTCGGCTGAATAGTCTCTTTGTACTTCAATGTTATGTAGTTTGTGAAACAGTGCCTTCACTCAATTTGGTTTTTCATTCCGTTTCGTTTTGTTTTTTAGAAATCTATTTTAAAAAAATGTGTGAAAATTTCCTGATTAGCTGTGATTTCTATAAAAGGAATTTATGTATATATACATATACATACATACATACATACATACATACATACATATATATATATATGAGACCTGTCAACCCCCAAACATACCCAAACGGGGAGTACCATGAGAAATATGCCTCAAAACGGGGAGAAATGAGACAAAATGAGGATATTTTACATAATGAAAGGTATACCATTTTCACAAGAAAAGACATCTTTCACCCGCCCAAAGGCTATTGAAAATCTTACCTTCGGACGGGGAAATTTAACAGGTCTGATATATATATATATATATCGTAATATCTATACATCTATGGTTAAGAACTGAAATAAAAATTGTAAGACACTCCAAACACGTCGCTGCAGCCACTAACCCGGAGTCCGTTGCCCACAATGCAGAGCAGAGGAGAGTAAGATAGGTAAGTACCGGGGCCTCACCGGCCGCTTCCTCTTTGTACACTGCTGATTTCATCCGTAAAAGCGGAGAAAACAGCGACACGCTTGAAGAGGGAACCCGTGAGATTGGGTAGCTGTTGCAACGAGCCATTCTTAGTGGTAATGCCTTTGGCCTTTTGTCCACGTGGTGCGGCTGAGGCACTGCTATCACTGACGTAGCGTGTCTGTCACACCACACCTCCCTTTTTTTTGTTGCTTGATTCTTATTTGTTTTCTATTAATTTTTTTTTGTTCTCTTTAATTGTGTTTTGTTTTTGTATAAACAGCTTTGTAAAATAAAATAGCCACATATATATAAAAAAAGAAAATGTTCGCTCTCCATGGCTGAATACAATAAATGTAATCTGAGTTTTTCGAATATTAATAATTGTTTCTACTTTAGGCACAAGGCCAACAATTACCCAGTGCATTACTGGTACTTTATTTTATCGACCCCGTAAGGATGAAAGGCAAAGTCAACCTCGGCGGGATTTGAACTCAGATCGTAAAGGGACGTAACTATGCTGGAAAGCATGGCGTCCGACCCTCTACCGATACTGCCAATCCACCAACATTCGATTCGTTTGCAATTATGCAAAAATATAGCCATGTCAGTAGAATGAACCCTTCATTCTTGATCTTATGTTGGCATGTGAACAGAACTGCAGACACTAATGTTTGTGGGTACCACCCTTCATCAGTACAGCTCACTGTTCACCAGCCAAACTGTCAGAGCTAGTGAAAATATATGCTATTTTCAAAAATACACAGTGACTGATCGGCCTGATTTGCATATTAGCAGACTGGCTGATCGGTCAGATATGCATATTAGCAGTTCTGTCCACATGCCAACACAAGATCAAGAATGAAGGATTCATTCTACTAACATGGCTATAAAATTGAGGCTTGTTTGCGTAATTGCAAAGGAATCGAATGTTATTATTAATATTCGAAAAACTCAGATTACATTTATTGTATTCAGCCATGTAGAGCGAAAACTTTCTTTTTTTATTTGAATTTGGAAAAGCCGGCCATTTATCACTCGTATACAGGAAACTGACTGGCCAGTCTACTGATATGCAAATCTGGCTGATCAGTGGATCTGCTAATATGCAGATCTGACTGATCGGCCAGTCTGCTAATATTAAAATCAAGCGGATCAGTCACTGTGTATTTTTGAAAATAGCATATATTTTCACTAGCTCTGACAGTTTGGCAGGTGAACAGTGAGCTGTACTGATGAAGGGTGATACCCAGATACATTAGTATCTACAGTTCTGTCCACATGCCAACACAAGAGCAAGAATGAAGGGTTCATTCTACTGACATGGCTATAAAATTGAGGCTTGTTTACATAATTGCAAACGAATCGAATGTTATTATTAATATTCGAAAAAACTCAGATTACATCACACACACACACACACACACACACACACACACACACACACACACACACACACACACACATATATATATATATATATATATATATATAATATATATATATATATATATATATATATATATATATATATATATATATATATATATATATATATATATATATATATATATATTCACGAGCCTTAATTCAGTTCAGAAGAATTATAAACTATTTCACATTTTAATTGTTGCACACTATATAATTTTTGTATATAAATATGAGATATGTAGGTGAACGTAACCTCTCACTCACTGTGTGTATATATATATGCCACTTGGCGTCGAAACGGCCGTCGTCGGACAGAAGGTCATAATATATATAGGTTGCGGACGTTATTTAAGGACAGATTTATGGTTTAAAAAAAAAACGTTTATATAATAACAGAAAAAAAAACCTGTATTCTTATAAATATAACATAAACATAAAGCTAAATTATCAATTTAATAATTTCATTCAATAAAACCACCATAAGCATCAATAACTGCCTCTACGCGGGGTCGAAATCGTTTACAAGCTCGGATTAAATGGTCCTTGTTCATATCGGACATGACTCGAACTATGGCGACTTTCAAATAATCTTTGGTGCTATGAGGGTATTCATTGACATTTTCCTCAAGGATGCTCTACACATAGTAGTACAATGGATTGAGATCTTGAGAATTAGGAAGCGAAATGTTTGGGGGTGATGTGATAATGTAAATTGTCAGCCATCCATTCTTGTGACATTTGAGCCTTGTGTGATGGTGCAGAATCTTGTTGAAAGACATAAGGCCTTCCATTACATATACTGTTGATACAAGGCTTAACAACTTTATCCAGAACATTAATATACACAGCAGCATTCACCCCAAGGCCTTGTGGAAAAAAGTGAGGAGGCATCACATGTATTTCATTGCTAACAACACCCAAAACCATGACACTTGCAGGAAATTATGTGTGCATTACACTTGGAACATCAGAAGGATCTGCACATAGCCACCTGTCATTTCTTGTGTTGTTTTTTGGTCCTGGTCAAAGTTTTTCTGATCTGAGAAAAACCAAATCACACCATCTGTTGATGGATATTTAAATTTGTTTAAAAGTATTTTGGATCTGATTAAACGCTTTTCTTTCGTTTTTTTTCGGGCATGAATTGGCATCTCCTCACCACGTAAGATTTGTATCTGATGTCTTCGTGCATAACATTTCTAATTGTTTTTTCTGACACACCAAAACCTTTTGCAATTGACCTCATTGATATTCCTGGATTGTCATCAATGTTTTGCTTAACTTCGTGAATAAATTCAAGTGTCCTGATAGAATCATATCGTTGGAAATGTTTTTTTTTACGTTTTGATACAGGTAATACGTTTCCATCCTCTTTCTCTAACTCACACCGATTCTTGTGGACAAAAGATCTCGCAACTTTCAGAAAACGAGAAATTTCTAAATCACCATGCTTAGCCTTCAAAGCCACAATCACAGCATGCCTTTTCATTTCATTAGTAAGCATAGTTATATTCATTGTTATTTTCTGAAATAGAAGTTCAATAAAATTTAGTAAAATAAAATGACTAAAAATGCAAGTGTCCTCAAATACCGTTCGCTCTCTGTATATATATATTATGAGCTTCTGTCGGACGGCTGAGCTCTTGCCGTTTGGACGGTACGTGGCAGTAACTCCTAATATTTATACATTATATACATAATTAAGGAGGCCTAAAGAGGCATTTCAAGGTTTATCAGGCAGTCCATGCTGCACTAATACTAATATGCAATTTATGTAGACTGCTTTTAAAAATATGTCTGGCTTATAAAGCCACATAAGCTCTCATGCCATAACTGAGAATCATATACACTGAAGTGGTCAAGCTTTGTATTGAGGAACCAAACAGTATATATATATATATATATCCGATAACATATATATAGTGCGCCAGTGAGCTCAGCCGTCGACACTAAGTGTTTGCAATACATACACTCCACTTTCCAAAATATTGAATACTTAGCTGAACATGGTCTTACTAGTCTAAACTGGCAACTCCCCCCCCTCTCTCTCTCTCTCTCTCTCTCTCTCTCTCTCTCTCTCTCTCTCTCTATATATATATATATATATATATATATGTATCTATCTATCTCTATATATATTCAATATATATTCAATGACTGAACTTTTGTTGGACACTCATACGTCGGATATCGATGGGAGAGTCCATCATATATATATATATATCTCACAGATGTGAGAAAAACCACAGACTCCTCCATCTCAACTCTACTTTTTAAAAGCAGAAGAACTGCGAAACCGGTAAAGGAACCAAATAAATATATATATATTTTTAAAAATAAGACTCCAGTTGAATTTTCGATTTCATCTTTTTTTCTTTATATATATATATATATATATATATATTTCTCTCTCTCTCTCTCTCTCTCTCTCTCTATATATATATATATATATATATATATATATATATACATATATATACATATACATATACAGATATATATATATATACATATATATACATATACATATACAGATATATATATATATATATCACGATAAATTGACGCAGCCATAGACCCTCACCATTCCCTGTAAATAATTGTTTCTACTTTTGGCACAAGGCCAGTAATTATCCCAGTGCATTACTGGTACTTTATTTTATCGACCCCCGTACGGATGAAAGGCAAAGTTAACCTCGGCGGAATTTGAACTCAGAATGGCAAGGGCCGTAACTCTATGCGTCAAAGCATGGCGTCCGACTCTCTACCGATACTGCCAATCCACATCCCTGTAAATAATGTGCTCAAAGGAGAAGAAATCCTGAGCTCTTTAAAATACAATATGTTGAAAAGGTAACACGCTAGAGAGAGATATACAGTGCGCTATCAGTAAAACAGGGAAAAGCCACCAGTGCATGGAATCTATAACCTATGAAAGGCAGGCTATAGGGTCTATGGCTCCGTCAATTTATCGTGATATTTCGCTCCTTATAACAGTCTTTCCTATCTCTCTGTTTGGTTGAGCACACTTCTCTGAGTGGTTTTGGGCCGCCCTTTCTAGCAGAGCGTCCCTCAGAGGCCACTGGTTCACTGCCCTTAAACACGCTGTGACTTCTCTCTCCCACGTGTAGCTGGATAGTCTTTTTTAAAATTCTTTTAGTGTTGTCTGAAATGTATAGCCTTACACACGCTGAGGAACCGAGGTCATTCCATTTCTGTCAACAACTTACTGGCGAAACAGATCTCTTTGGATTTGTACGTGTGTTATATAGTTATAGTGGTATTTATTTACGCTTTAATTTATATTTTTAATTATCGTGTCTATAGTCTGCCTTTCATAGATTATAGATTCCATACACTGGTGGTTTTTCCCTGTTTTACTGATAGCGCACTGTATATCTCTCTCTAGTGTGTTACCTTTTCAACATATTGTAGTATATATATATATATATATATATATATATATATATATATATATAAGTATGTATACGAACATGGTGGTGGTGGTTGCCAACTCGTTTTCGAGTACGGCCACTACTTTATAGCCAAGTAGGAGAACACCTACCGATGCGCTGAACGAGTGTGGGATTTTAGTCGAGCCAGCGACTTGAAAACTCTGGTACAAAGACTACACTAATTTTTATTGTTCTGTCAGCCAGGCTGCTATTTTTAGCGGCAGGGAATTTCGAGACAAGCCGGGTTCCAAATGACACATGCGATAATTCATATCGACACAATTCAGTCTCTAATATTTTTAGAAGTGAAAGGATCACTAATTTCTCAACAACTACTGAGGAGCAGAGAAACGTGAAAATGTCCCTTAATAAGTTGTTGCGAAACAGTCTCCAACACTGTCTAGTTGTTACCAAGCGTTATTGCCTAATATAGGTCTGTTATTTTTCTTAATTTTTCTTAATTTAATATTTAAAGTTAAGGATAACAAACTATATTGCTGTAGTTAGTTTTCACCCTAGCAAATTTTAGTCCTAACGATTCGAACACATGTATGTTTATCTTAGTGTTCATCTCTCTTGTTTATTCAATTATATTATACGGCTCGGAAAAGTTTTTTTCTTAGAGCTATTTAATTGTAAGGGACTACCCTGAGTACTTAACTCAATATATATATATATATATATATATATATATATATATATATATATATATATATATATATAACGAAGGAAATGTGGTAAGGAACTAGATGGACCATAACGCACCAAAGTACTCAATACTTAGGGTAGTAGAGTGGATAATAGGAACAAGTATGACCCCGACGGCAGAGCTCAAGCCCTTTCGACGGCTAATTCTGGACCGTCCAGAATTAGCCGTCGAAACGGCTTGAGCTCTGCCGTCGGGGTCATACTTGTTCCTATATATATATATATATATATGTATATATGTATATATATGTATATATGTATATATATATATATATATATATATATATATATATATATATATATATATATATATATATATATATATATATATAGTAATAATAATAAATTTGAAGACTAAAATCCAAAGAGGGTTCGATAAGGATAAATATATATCAAATATATAAGAACCGTAGAGTGTGACCTCTGCGCCGCTGAGGCCCTGGAAATACTCTACGCCACAGACCACATCTTAAACAAAAAAATTGAGACAATTTCGGCTTGTAAACATAAATTGCACAAAACTTTACTGTAATACAACCCCACGTTATACCCTAACGGATAGTACGATCTATACGTGGATATTTTACGTCTTGATGTGGGAGCTAAGTATATGTTTTGTTTATACCATTACTTATGTGCATAGGTAAGTATATATTACCCGTATGTTTTGTGAAGGTACGTATACCTTCTCGTACGTATATTTGATTGTTTATGTTATGGCGTATAATTTTATATATTCCGGTACATATGGTTTGGCTATGTGTATACGGGAGTTTTGCGTCTGTGTGAGTATGTAGGTTCGTACGTATGTAGGGTGTGTGTATATGTGTACTTCATGTTTTGGTTGACTTACGTCTCCGAACATTCGTGTATTTACATGTAGGTATGTGTGTGCACTTGTTATATACGTATTTATTTATTTATATACGTTTATATAATTATTTATTTATTTGTATACACGCATACACACACACAAATATTTATATGTGCGTGGTTTTGTATACCTATGGTAAGGGTTTTGCGTATGCTTGTGTATGTACGTATTTGTTTGCGTGTATGTATTTATTTATATCTATTACTTCTGTATTGTATTTATTTACTTTGTTCTTAACTCTGAAGCGGAGATTCATTCGGTCTCCTAGTTAGAATTTTAGTCTACGACTTCTGCTATACAATTTACGTGGTTTTGTCTTTGCGTGCTATTGTACTCCACGCTCCACATATGACGTATTATCTTCGTTTTTTTCGTTCATTGCCAGAGAACGTCTCTATGAACCACCTAAGCGAACATTAGTCTACGACCTCTTTTATACCATAAACGTGGTTCTGTCTTTGCGCGTAATTGTTTTCCACCGCTCCTATTAATGACGTATTATATTCGTTTTTTCTCGTTCTTTGCCAGCGAACGTTTCCACGAACCAAAGTATCGTCTTCCTGTCTTCCTCCGGTTGCAACGTTTTTTGAAATATCCACTTCTGTGTTTACAGATTGACTTTGTTAGTTTCAGAAGATCCCGTTAAGGGTGAAAGCAGCGATTCTTTGCTTAAACTTTAATCTGTTATTTTAATAAATATATATATATATATTATATGTACACACACACACACACACACACACATATATATATATATATATATTATATATATATATTATATATATATTATATATATATTATATATATATATATATACATATATATATATATATATTATATATATATTATATATAACAAAGGAATTGTGGTAAGGAACCAGATGGACCATAACGCACCAGAGTTCTTAATGCTTAGAGGAGTAGAGTGGGAAATATGAAAAAGTATGACCCCGACGGCAGAGCTCAAGCCGTTTCGGCGGCTATTTCTGGACGTCCAGAAATAGCCGCCGAAACGGCTTGAGCTCTGCCGTCGGGGTCATACTTGTTCACATATATTATATATATATATATAGGAACAAGTAAGACCCCGACGGCTGAGCTCAAGCCGTTTCGACGGCTAATTCTTGAGCTCTGCCGTCAGGGTCTTACTTGTTCCTATTACCCACTCTACTACCCTAAGTACTGAGTACTTTGGTGCGTTATGGTCCACCTGGTTCCTTACCACATTTCCTTCGTTATATATATATATATATATTTATTAAAATAACAGATTAAAGTTTAAGCAAAGAATCGGTGCTTTCACCCTTAACGGGATCTTCTGAGTTCCAGAAGATCCCGTTAAGGGTGAAAGCACCAATTCTTTGCTTAAACGTTAATCTATTATTTTAATAAATATTTGCTCTACGATTCTTATATATTTGATATATATTTATCCTTATCGAGCCCTCTTTGGATTTTAGTCTTAAAATTTACTATTATTACTATATATATATATATATATATATATATATATATATATATATATATATATATATATATATCCGCTAATCTGAAACAATTGTTCTCGGTATGGTGAACTAACTGTTGTGTAACCACTTCTACCTAACTCGTCCCATGGACTCAGTGCTCTACCACTACGGATATTACCTTCCACTGTACTACCTCTCTATCTCCTTCTCTCCCTCTCGCTCTCTCTCTCTCTCTCTCTCTCTCTCTCCCTCTCTCTCTCTCTCTCTCTCTCTCTATATATATATATATATATACATATATTAATTCAAAATATTAACAAAATAGATATTCTTGGGGTATTCTTGTATTATGTTATCTCATGTTCTCAATATTAGGATATACATATTGAGTTTTGTCATAAGTTAATCACTACCATGACTGAACCTTAACCATCTACTATGTCAGGGTATGTCATGCATCATCTTATTTTATCTGATGAGGACGTACTGTTGAACTTAACTAAGTACCTCTTAAATATGTATAATAGATTTATATAAAGAGGAGATACATTAGATAAGGTAGCACTACAATGTAATAATCCTTACATAAGGTAGCACTAGAATGCAATAATCCTTACATAAGGAAGAAGCACATTAGATAAGGTTGTGCTAGAATGGAATAAACCGAAAAACACGATTATCGTTGTTCTTTCAATAACAATGGCATGTGTATTCAACATAAAGGGTTTGTCGAAAATACATGATCTTCTTTCTATAACAATGTCATGTGTAACCAACAAGGTGGATGTGTGGGAAAGATAAATGAAGAATTGAGCCGTATTTGATCCCGGAAATGTCAGTTACTTAAGTTGTAAAGGAAAGGAGCAGATTGCCAGAACTAATCAAGGAAAAATTTCAATTGCTGATATTCAGTTGGTCGCAATTCATGGCAGAAGGAAGCGAAATTGGAACTCAGAATGCAGAGAGTCAGATCAGCTCCTCACCGATTAACTCAACCAACCTACCGACCCTGTAGTGATACTTTCTTCCTTTTATCTAATCCGGAAGTAATAAGACGAATTGGCAGAATTGTTAGAACTTCAGTTAGAAATATTTGCGATATTTGCTCCACCTCTCTACTCTTTGCGTTCAAATCCCACTGTGGTCAACTTTGCTTTTCATCCATTCGGGATCGACAAAAATGTACGAGTCTAGTACCATTCTTCCTTTATATCTCTTTCTCACTCGCTATCATTTTCTGGATGAATCCTGCTGTATACAGACCAGGAGAGGAGAAGGGCTTCACCAGATTTAAGTATGCCCTAGAAAGGCCATATTTAATGAGGTTCCCCTATGACTCCATCAGGAGTTACGGGACCATACAAATTACACACAACCAAACATTTCGCAATCTTGTTTATCTCTCAGAACAACGTTAATGATATCTGATAGTGAAGTCGAGTGCTAGACGTAACCTGTTGGTCATTCCAACATGCTTGGTTGACTGAAGTAGTGTACACTTCGTTGCAGGTATTTGGCACAGGTCTCCTTCGAAAAAAATCCTTCCAAACTACCCCCAGTTTCAGAGGATCTAAAAACAAGGTCTTAACTGCTGGTCTTTCTCTTCTGAGCTATGTCTATTTTGTGTTTGCCAATTCAACGTTCTAACTCAATATATAAATATGTGTGTGTGTCTGTGTGTATGAATGTGCTCCAAGTTTTCAGCTTCAGTTTTGCATCTCTGTAGCTGAACTGTTGCATAAGAAACCTTCATTTCATGGGTTATGTGAGGTTTAAGTTCCATATTCGTTTATTCATAAATCTTATGAAGGCCCTTTCAAGTGATGAGTAAAAAACACAAACAACAACAAAGAAATGTGGTTGATGAAAGACAAAGCAAAGGTGAGCCTTATTTGAGCCCTGAAAGTCAGTAAACTAAACAATTACAAGGTATATTTTATCCGTATCTTTATACAGAATCGATAATGTAATCTAGCACATAGTGTGTTTACAAACGAGCATTTTGCAATCCTACTTATTTCTCAGAACGACGAAAACAATGTATAGCATACACGTTGGTTTAGTACAACTTTTAAGACAAACTGTTAGAATCTCCCCCATTACAGAATTAAATGTCAGGTATCTTCATGTCTGCAATTCAAGTGCTTCACCCATGCCTGTTGATATTTCTTTGATTCCTCTACATACATTACTTCATCTGCTTCAGCTACAATAATCTTCCATTTGACCTTTCACTCAACTTTTTCTATTTTAAAAGAAGGCTTTTCTCTTTCTTTATGTTTTCCCTCCGCTTTCTTCAATCACTTGTTATATATCTAGCTGTCAGTCTACTATCAACTCGCCCTCTCTCTCTCGCGCTCCCTCTCTCTCCATCTCTCTATATATGTATATATATATATATATATATATATATATGCACGCGTACACACACACAAACACACACACACATATATATATAAAAGAGAGACAGGAGAGAAATGGAAAGCGATGCAAACATGTGTCTGTGTGTGTGTATTGGTTTTTAATCTTCCAGTGGTCGATAAAATAAAGTACAAGTCAAATACTGGAGTTGATTGAATCGGTTATACTCCAATCTACCGAAAGAAGAAAAAACTGCCACTTGTGGTTCTGTTAGACACACTTTTAATTAAATTCTTACATATGTACAGGAACCCAATGTGTGTTTGTGTGTCTGTGTGGTGGAGCGGCAGTCGACTATATAAACTAGTGATTATTGTATTGACCCAGGTAAATGACTGGTACTTATTTTAATGATACAGGAAGGCTAAGATCAAACTTGACCAGCTCGGTGTTATTTGAATATACTGCAAAAGATCGTAACTATCTTACATTCTGTTTTCAGGTCCCACCGGAATCCCGCTTGGCTTTTATTCTTCTCACACTGATAACCACAGTACCTGTAAAGTACTTGCGTAGGTATAATCGATTTTCCCCTTGTCTGCAAATTCCTGGCATCAGAAACCATTATTTAAAGAGTGGAGAAGGCTGTGGATTAGCAGTATCGGAAAACCTACTTTGCAGCATACAGTTACGTCCCGCCGAACTTCGCTTTGCCTTTCATCCTTACTGGTCGATGAAATAAAGTATCAGTAACGCACTTTGGTCAATCTAATCGATTCCCCCTCCTCCCAAATTGTGCCTAAATCAGAAACCATTATTTAAAGAGTAGATTAGCAGAATCGTTAAAGCGTTGGACAAATGCTCCGAGGCATTTGTTTCTGATTATCTTCTGAGGCATTTGTTTCTGATTATCTTCTGAGTTTACACCCCGCCAAGGTCACAGCCAAGGTCACCAAGTTCCCCTTGGCAAATAATGTAGCAATCAAGAATAGTGGTAGATTTATTCCACTTTTATGCCTCCTTTAAATTTCTGCCCATGTTCGAAACACATTGTGGTAGATTGGCACAATCGGTAGAGCGTCGGGCAACATGCTTTAGGGTATACAGTTTCAGCCCTTTACATTCTGAGTTCAACTCCCGCTGGGGTTACCTTTGGCTTTCATCCTTACTTGGTCGAAAAAATAAAGTACCAGTTACGCACTAGGGTCGATTTAATCGACATTCACCAAACCCAAATTGCTGGGCTTGTGCCTCAATCAGAAACCATTATTACTAAACAGAAACCATTATTACTAAAAGGCCGGTGGATTGGCAGTATCGGTGGAGGGTCGGACGCCATGCTTTCCAGCATAGTTACGTCCCTTTACGATCTGAGTTCAAATCCCGCCGAGGTTGACTTTGCCTTTCATCCTTACGGGGTCGATAAAATAAAGTACCAGTAATGCACTGGGTAATTGCTGGCCTTGTGCCTAAAGTAGAAACAATTATTACTAAACAGTGGGTTGGCACTATCGGTAGACATCGGACAAATCTTTTTGTGGTATATATGGTTAAGGCCCTTTTCATTCTGAGTTCAAGTTCGGCTGAGGTCATCTTCGCCATTCATTCTTCCGAGTAGAATATAAATAGAATATAGTGGCAGTCAGGACTCGTTCGATTGAATCGACTTTCCTAACCCACTCCTTCAAATTGCTTGTGCCGACATTAGAAACCAGTCGATAAAATAAAGTACCAGTCACGCACTGGGGTCGATTGCAGGTCTTGTGCCTATATTAGAAACCATTTTTATTGAATTCTTCCATAAGTAGTTCTTAAATGTGAACGATAGAGAGAGATAGAGGGATAGATAGATAGATAGATAGATAGAGAGAGAGAAAACGAGAAGTGGTGCGTGTGGTGTCAATGCCAATTATCGACTGAAATTTGCAAAGAAAATTACAGCTAACAACTATGTATGTTCTGTCGGCCTCTTATGCATCTCATAGAACATTTTTGGGGTGTTTCAATGGTAAATGCCCAATCCTATCATTAAAAGCAACGTGACATGAAGTGTCTTGCTCAAGAATAAAACACACTATCCAGACCAGGAACAGAACCTTCGAACTTATGATTGCGAGTTCAATAACGTAACCACTAGGTCACGCGTCTTCACCGTTTTTATACTACGACATTTCAACAACTCTGATATTAAATTTGACCTCCTCATCGTGATTTGAACTCATAATGTACCATATCGTAACTGTATCATTATTATTATTAAACATTTCTGCCCGAATACCTGAACGTACTGTTTATTTACAATGAATTTTAATCACCGTGTTTACAATTTGGAAAAAAGAATCTGTTTTCTGCTTAAAATATGTTCAGTAAAGTAAGTTACATTACTGTTAAGTCTGACTGATAAAAGAAACTGCACCGAATAAGTAGAACATAATCAAGCTCAGATGTTAAGAAGTCTGTGTGTATCTATACATCACACAGATACACACACGCGTATATACACAAACACACACAATATATATATATATATGTACATATATATATATATATATATATATATGTACACATAAATACTCAGCTACACACACACACACATATATATATCGAGAGAGTGAGAGCAAGGGCGAAAGAGGGATAACGAGAGAGAGAGATAAGGTTAAAACCTTTTAAAGACTATCACAACAAATATACATTATCAAAGTTAAATACTTTACATTAAGCTGCTGTGAGGAATCTTCGGAATTATGTATTTATTAATATCACCTGTAGTTATTCCATAATTGGTGAGTGGTGTTTAGAATATATATTTTGATAACGCTCCCGCTTACCTATTCTCGTGTGCTGTGAAGGCAGTAAAACCAAATGGTTACAAAGCTCGCTTCGCAATAATAAACCCCTGCGTTCACTCCCACTGCGAGACACCTCTGAAAAATTTCTTCTCCTATAGCTTTTCTGTTGGCCCAAGCCTTTAAAGTTAATTTTGGTAGACGGAAACTGTATTGAAGTCCATCGGATACTGGTAATGCGAAAGGCCAGCCATGTGACTCTATGTCACGCACAATGTACAAGAGAATTACTTTAAGGGTACAAATGCATGTAGGCCGTTCAGGCACTTACAATGTGATACAATGTGGTGTATATTTGTAATCCAAATGATAAGCCTTATCACACACAGTGTCACACTGAATCTCCTCGAGATATGCGAGTCTGTGGAATACTCAGCCACTTACATTATACAACAATACAGACTGTGACTGTAATTTTAAAGACCAGCTCTGTCTAATTCAGTGTCACATTGATTCTTCCTGAACATTGCTTTAAGGGAACAGATGTCTGTGTAATGGTCAACCACTTACACACTAATTTCATGATCAGGCTGTTCCGTTACTAAGCTGGTGCACGGTGGTAGATTAGAAAGGACATTAGAGCGTCGGACAACTGCTTAGCAGTATTTGTTCAGGGTTATTACGTTCTAATTTCAAATCCCACCCAAGTTAACATTGCGTTTCATCCTTCCGAGATCGAAGAAAATAAAGTGACAATTCAGTACTGGGGTCAATAAAATCGACATTCATTCTTACCCCCTCTGCACATCCCCCAAAATTGCTGGCTTGGCCCTGTATCAAAGTTAGAAATAATTATTATGCTGGTATTTAGAACATTTTAAATTTTGTGGGATACATAAAATTGTGTTGTGCAGTATTGAAATTAATATAAATGTGTCGACACTAGTAACTATCTTTTCAGGTTGTTTTTTTTATCTTGTCGGTGTATTTTTGTCGGACCGAGTCATGCTATGAAAGTTTTAATCAGTGATCATGTCACAGTTATCTCAGTAGCCGTTGGAAATGCAGATACGTTTTTATGGACCTTTATCCATCATCGGGGACATTTACGCACTTGGTACTGAAACAAGAATAAACTAAAGCTTATAGGGTTATATCATATTTGTTTTCATAGACTAGATAAAGGGAAAGAGTGCTCTATGTTAGGTACAGAGCTAAAGTATGTTATTATAAATAAATGTTCAGCACAACTACATGCTACCTAAGGTTTCAAAGCCTACTTGTGCATAGCTCTTAGAAACGGTATATCTACTAGTGTTGCTTATCTTTCAGGCTATTCCAAAATAGCCGACGCTATTTCATACATGAAATCTTGTCAATTGCAAGGGATGTAATAATAATGTATCAATAAATTTGGTGTTTTTGTTATTCAGGGTAAGTAACTCCTATATCTGTAAGTTTATATTTTTGAAGTCTCTCTATTGTATATATGAGTGTTTGTTTTCCTGTGAATAATTATATGGATTGTCGTAGTTTATGCTGTATATTTGTGTATTTCTCTGTGTGAGTGTGTATTGATGTGTATATCATTAATATAGGTGAAGAGTGGTATATATTTTTTGTTAAAGGTGTATGTGTAACTTATATATATATCGTATTGTATTTAACCGTGTTTGGGGGCACTATGAAGTGTATGTAGACCTAAGACCTATTTAGTGGAGTAAACCGGGAGTGAAATAATGGTGTTTTGTGCGTCTGAGCCTGTATTGCCCCATTCCTGGCGGAAACTTGATCTTATATGATGGCATCCTTATAAAATTAATATTTTGTACCTAAGTATTTATCGGAGGATTTCAGCCCCTGTAATGTCCTCATTGTTCCACTGAGACAAAGTGAACACCTCATTGTCCCTGTAATGTAAGGGCTTGACCTATCCAGGGTGTTCCATTTAATCGCGTATAGTATACTTTTATATTTCAGAACCTGATTTCGGAGTGAATTGAGACTACAAATGATCACGTACACGGGAATGGGCAAAAACACATCAAATTTAATTTACGCTAGTTGCTCTGAGACAAATCCTTTAATAGCTGAAAACTATGCTCAGAAATATGAAAACATTGAAATAGCTCAGCTCTACTGTGAATCGAAACCGTGAACTAGAAACACTTCACTAGAATAGTTTTCTCTCTCTCTCTCCCTCCCTCCCTCTGTTGGACTTCTGTTGGTTTCGACGATGCGTGTTCCAGTTATATTGCTAAATCATACCAAATACTTCTACCTCTGCTTCTAATTGATAAAAGGCAAAGTTGACTTCACCAGAGATATAATAGAAGAAATTTGATCGACCATATTATCTTTCCATTTCCACATCTGGCAACAGTGTGCAACATTTAGAAATCTATATTACTAATTCTAATTTTGGCACATACCAGCAATTTCAAGGGAAGAGAAAAGTCGATTAAATTGACCCCAGTGCGTTACTGGTACATTATTATCTCGACTCTGCAAAGCTAACCTTGGCGGGATTTGAACACACAATGTAAAGGGGTGCAACTAAATGCCACAAAACATATTGTTTAACGCTCAACTGATACCGTCAATCCACCGACCTCATTGTATTACACAATCTAAGGATATGTTACTGTCAAAATTGTATGCGTGAGGTGGAAGTGTTTTAATCTTATAGGATACATCTCTAATAATAGAATACAAAAGGAAGTGCTTCGAAGGAAAGCCTGCCGGATTATGGTGGAGTTTTATAAACTTTATTTTCGCTTACATCTAACAACTACCAATTATATTATTCTCCCAAGAACATAAATCGCAAGAGAAAATACGGCTTTGCCATTATGGCATCCTAGCGGAAACAATTACTAGATAAATATTAACTAGCAATCATAAGATTCTCTAACACATATTCAAACATATTCAGTCATTAATCTGTAGCCATATTAGGGCATTACCCTAAAAGCGATTTAGTCGATCATATCGAACCAGCTCTTATCTTTTCAAGTTGCCTTATTATTTTGTCGAACCACTAGTTTACGGAACACACACACACACGCAGACGTGCGCGCACACACACACACACTCACGCATGCACCAACACACACACATGTATACCCCCACACACACATGCATCCCCCCCACACACATGTATCCCTCCCACACACACGAAGGGCTCCGGTTTCCAGAACCCTTATTGTATCTGACAAGGCATTGGTTTAGCCGAAGTTATAAGAGTGAATGAACCCGAAGCTTTTTGGTTGAGTAGCGAACTCCTTAACCAAACAACCTTGCTTTCACCTTTTCAAACATTTTCGAGATTTTTTAGTAAAATATGGTATCAAAATATTTATAAACTATTTTACTGATTTCAGTAATTTGAATGCAACCATGCTGGTGCACCACTTTGAAATATGTAATTTCAGAAAGGAAGTCATACCAGCACTAGGTTCAACTTATCTTATCAACTCTTTCAGAAACAATTACGCAAAGAGGAAAGAAAGTAACAAGGTTATTGTATGTTTTAATAGCATGAATTCGTGCCTGGTGGTGTTTGGTCGTGTAGATGTACTTGAAGTTATGCCGGATGAACTTAAATTGGAAATCACTGGATTAAAAGCAGTAAAAGTAAACGCCTTTGAAGATATAATTCTTTGAAGATGAAAAATGTGAAATAAATGCAAGAGAAACATATTGATTTCTAACTTAGGCAATACAAGGTCAAAAATATTTTTGTGATAGAGTAAGAAAGAAATATATACTGCATACGATGTCTGTCAAAATAATATCGGACTTTATTTTATCCATGGGAAGTGATGATGTTAGGGAGACAAAATGTATGTATTGTGAAGCTGCATACACGTGCTTTTTCGCGAGCTCGCTGGATGCGTCAGTGGTTCTCAAGCAAACAGCATGTGAGGCGCTCAACTACTTACACTCGCCGTATTTTTATTTCATCTCATGCACTCTTTGAATACCATGGCATTGGAAATGAGATGTGAGTGTTCGGGTACGACCCAGAAACCAAAGCTCAGTCACCACATTGAAAGTCCTTAAGGCTTTAAAAAGAATGTCAGATACAGAGAATAAAATCAAAGTGGTGCTGACTATTTTCTTCGACTAAACCGGCGTTGTGCAACACGACTACACAGCAGAAGAACAAATAGTTTAAAAGGACTGCTCTCAAAAAGTTCCCGACGTCTTCCTGGGGTAGTTCGCACCAAGAGATCTGATCTGTGAGCCTCGTATAACTAGCAACTGCGTTATGACAACGATCCAACATATTCATCACAGCTGATCCAAGGTTTTTTGGCTAAAAGGTATTTCTCTCATTCGTCAGATTCTCTACTTTCCAGACATGACTCCTTGTGGCCTCTTGTTCCCCAAAATGAAGATGCTTTTGAATAGCTCTCGATTTGAGAGCCGTCAATGACATCATGCAGACTGCTATATGTGAGCTGAAGACCAGTCCTTGTTCGAAAAGCATTAACAACTGAACCCTCTCAAGTATTATATTGTTTAAGCCGGATATATTTTCGACAGACCTCGTACATTCATCAACAAATCTACTTCGTGTATAATGTAGCCAATTTGTGTGAGGGTGTATAAATACTGTACTGTTTTCATAGAGTTTATGTATAATCTAACCCGAGCTACCATTAGTTTTATAACAGTGGAACATTTCAATACTGGGTATGTGTAAATAAGCTGTGTATATATTGTGTATACTCATGTACATATTAGGTATATGTATATATACTGCATATACACATTTATAAATATACTTCATGCAAAACGTGACTGATATATACTGATTGATTTTTATAGCGCTTGGATTTTCTGTAATATATATGCTTATCATATATGCTTGGATTTTGTGTTAGTGGTATGCTTATTATAGTGGAACATTTAAGTACAAGTTTCAAACTTAGACGAATCCTTTCAGTTTCGGCTATTAAACAGATTATCTGACATGTTTTCAGGCAAACTATATACTATACATTTTACCAAAGATTTACTAAAATCAGTTAAAATATCAGATAAAAAGAGGATATACAGATACACTTGCTTCCGTCCAGGCCAATTACACAGTGAAAATGTAGGATAGGCCTTGCAGATTGGTTAGGTTCACCGAATGTGTATGAATAGCAACCCCCCTAAATAAATACTTGTGTATAGAGTAGGCCCCGAATATTTAATCTAAAATGTCATTAAAAAATACACACACACAAACTATACACGACTGTATATGGTATTACAATAACTAGAAGAAAGATTGCTGGAAGAATCCGTTTTAAACTCCGCCGGTATTTTGTTGAAATTTTCTGTACGCTTTTCCTTTCATTCTTTTTAGCTTGTTATACCCGGGGTGAGGATGGGGTCGGGGTAACCACAGTCAAAAACGTACTCAATATATTCATAGAGTATAGGCATTTTAAACAAACTTATGTAGAAATGACTTCTACAGGACTAGAAATATTTCATTCTTACAGTCCTGATGAATTCATACGAATGAAACAGTTCTGTTCCTGGAGAGGTAATCTCTCTCTGACTCATCCCTCTCGCTTCTCTCTCTCTCTCTCTCTCTCTCTCTCTCTCTCTCTCTCTCTCTCTCTCTCTCTCTCTCTCTCTCTCTCTCTCTCTCTCTCTCTCTCTCTCTCTCTCTCTCTCTCTATATATATATACGTTATTCCGGGTTGAATCGGAGGTAACCACAGTAAGTAAGGTACTCAATACATAGCAGAGTATAAAAGTTTTAATATAGAAGAGATTCTACAGGACTAGAACTGTTTCATTCATTAGAAATCATCAGGATTCCTGATGATTTCTAATGAATGAAACAGTTCTAGTCCTGTAGAATCTCTTCTATATTAAAACTATATATATATATATATATATATATATATATATATATATATATAGAGAGAGAGAGAGAGAGAGATTTGAAAAAAGGAAAATTATAAAATTGTAAAATTAAATTATAAAATTAAATTCTTTAGAATATCAACTACAAGTGAAGTTATTCTTTTCCTTTTTTCCAATATACACAACTGTGTATACATTTTTCAATATATATATATATATATATAATGTGTGTGTAAGTATGTATGTATGTGTATGTCTATATATTTTGGTGTTTTTTACTGTTCGATAAAACGAGATCGATAAAATAGGTACCAAATTTAAACATAAACCTCACATCGATGGGATGGGCAAAAAGATCCTTCAAGACGATGCCATGGTATGGCCTCCGTGCAATTACTGAAACCAATAAAAGATCGAATGTATTTATAAAATGCCATATTAGGTTTGGTTGTTCAAACGGAAGAAAGAAAATTCAATCAGCGGATAATGGTGATTAAGGCGTTATCGTTGCATTGATTCAAAAATGTATCTGCGAATTTACTGAGGCGATGCTTGGTTATTTAGTACCATAGGCTAACCCTACAATGTGTAGCTTGGTATTTAGCACTCTAGATTAGCCCTATAATGTGTACCTGGGTTTCTAGAATCCTAGGTTAGCCATACAACGTACACCTGGGTATTTAGTACCCTAGGCTAGCCCTACACTGTGTAGCGGGGTATCTAATGTCCTTAGCTAGCCCTACAATATGTACCTGGGCATTTAGAACCCTAGGCTAGCTCTACAATATGTACATGGGTATTTAGTACCTTAGGCTAGCTCTATAATATGCGCTCTTTCTCCCAGTTATGCGTCCCTTCTCCCACAATAATAATTTTAAGCTAGTTTGGCAAGCTAATTAACCAAATTTATGAAACTTCTCGCTCTAACAAAGTTCTTTCGTTGCAGATCTGCAACATCATCAGTGGTGCTATTATGTACCTCCTGTTGTATTGTATGTCTACGCCATTTTTATTTTATCTGTTTATTTATTTATTTATTTTTGTCTTCTTCTCTGCGCATGCGTTTGCGTGTGTGTATAGTGTTTGGTGTGTGTGTACGCGTTTGGGTGACTGTGTTTTGGTTATTGTATTCTATCTTAGTTTACTAGTGTGTGTTTATATGTGTTTGTTGTTATTGTGCTTGTGTATATATTTATTTATTTATATTTCTCTTAAGTCAGTATTGTTTGTTTGAGTGTTGTTGTTATTCCATTCATTTTTTCTGTTTAGCTTTGGCTTTCTAAGCTCTATTTCGCTTGCCTCTCTGATTTGCTTACCTGCCGGGTCATTTCTATGTTTAGATATTATTTTAATTTCTATGTTGTCTATGTTACCGTCATGTTGTTGTCTGGCGCGTTCGTATAGTACTCAACCGTTTTTTTGTTCTTTTCATTCTCCCCAGTGTTGGTCTATCCTTTCTCCTGTGCTTCGAGCTGTCTCGTCTATGTATGTTGTTGTCATGTTTTACAGTTTATCTGGGGGTTTACTTTACATATAACACATTTCTTATTAGTACAGTGGGTTTTCTTAAAAGGGTATGTTTTGCTGATCAGGGATTTTATGGTAGTTCCTGGCTTTTCTACCACTTTAATCTTTAAGTGGGTCTTTCTCAGAGCCTTTCTAGATTGGTTAGCTAATCTTCCTCCAGGGGTAGCGTCCACGAACATGACACTCTGGTATCTCTGGTTGTCGTACCATGAGGTGGCTTTCCCTATCTTATGTTTAGTCCTATCTAAGATATTCCATGATTTGCTCCTGTATAATGGGCAAATTCCTTTCACGTCCAGTTCTATGAGGGTCTTATACTTCTCCGTGGCTCCTTTATATACTCTGATTCTGTCTCTTTGGTTGTAGCCAGAGAACTGCATGCAGTTGTTGAAGTGTTGGATGTGTCTTTCCATTTCTATTGGGTCACACATGCGGGACACGTTCATCATCACTCGTACCAAGTCTGCGATCAGAATATTGAACTTAGCACAACTGCACATTGCTGAGTTTTTGAGTATCAGGTATTTGGAGGCCATGGGTTTATCGTAGTGTGAGTGGAGAATTTGGCCCTCTCTTCTATAGTGTTGATCCAGAGTTCCGTGTCTAATACAGGTAGTCTATTGTTAGGGTGTTTGGAAGGGTAGTCGATAGTTGCAGTAATACTCTGTTGTATGGAATTAGCTATCTGCTGGATGCCTTCCATTGTGCTACATTCTAAATAATATTTGTTAGTACTCTCTTGTGGGGATGTCCTTATTTCTATATTAATATCGTCTACGTAACGAGAGTACATGATGAGGTCTATGGAACTCTCATCAAGGAGGTCTTTGAGTCTCCTTTCCCACCATACCATAAAAAGGTTGGCAACGTCACCAGCTATACTGACACCAATGGCTGCTCCCTCATTTTGGGCGTAGATCTTTTCATTAAATTTGAATATATAGCCTTTTAGGGTAGTTTTAATACTAGCTCCTATTGCATGCGCGACCATTTTTCTTACCTGATCATTGTTTTGGGGGGGGGGTCCGTATGGCTTTGTTCCACCCAATCCACCTGCCCATGGCAATCCTTTTTGCCATTGACGCTATGGTGGGGGTCTACCTCTTATGGGTCTACTGGTGCAGAAACGACTAATGTCATGGCTGTCTAGGTACTCGGTGTTATAGGTAAGTCCAAGTAGGAGGCCCAGTTCATCTGTGTTGACGTCGCAGAACTCCACCTCACTCTCAATGATCATCTCAACAGATTTTTCCACAGCAAAATCAATATTAATGGATGGGTATAGTGATACCACGTCCATACTGCCTATTATGCTGTTAAATAGGTTTTTGTTTTTGTTGCACTCATTAATTCTGCTGCGGAGGTCCTCTGTACTCTCACATACATCTGGGAACATCTTGATTATGGGGCGTATAACCATTGACTGGGAGTAAGAGATCCTGTAGTTGCTAGCGATATTGGCTCCGCATGCAGGTCTTGTTGGTGGTCCTGTTGTCGGGTCGTCGATTGTCTTATGGTCTTTGCGGAGCCCATACAAGGGTAGTATCATTGTTAGACGCCTGGAAGTTGTTGGCAGTGCGTCTGCTTGGCTTTAGGATGTCGGTCCACATCATCATGTGAGCGTTGAGGATCTTCTCTCTCCCCTCATGTGCTTGTTGTGTAATTTCGCTCGTGTTGGTGATATGGGGTTGCATAGCCTTGATGTAGTTCAGCATGCTGTCTATCAACATCCTACCAGACTTATCTGGGGGTAGACACACTACCTCACCATCCCTTGTTCGCTGCTTGAGGCTTACTAACACTTCTAAAGGTTTCCTTCCAAGTTGTTGGACCTCTGGTCTGCTCTGTCTCTTAGTATATCGGTCTACTATTTGTCTTATATTATTTCTACGGTGGATTGGCAGTATCGGTTGAGGGTCGGACGCCATGCTTTCCAGCATAGTTACGTCCCTTTACGATCTGAGTTCAAATCCCGCCGAGGTTGACTTTGCCTTTCATCTTTACGGGGTCGATAAAATAAAGTACCAGTAATGCACTGGGTAATTGCTGGCCTTGTGCCTAAAGTAGAAACAATTATTTCTAGTGAATTTGCAGTATCGGTAGAGGGTCGGTCGCCATGCTTTGACGCAGAGAGTTACGACCCTTGCCATTCTGAATTCAAATCCCGCCGAGGTTAACTTTGCCTTTCATCCTTACGGGGTCGATAAAATAAAGTACCAGTAATGTAGTGGTAATTGCTGGCCTTGCGCCAATAGTAGAAACAATTATTTCTAGCTATGGTGAACTGTGTCTCTGTTTCGTCATCTATTTGTTGTGGTATAGAAACCCTTTTATTAAAGGGTAACCTCGTAGGATAAATTTTATTCATCTTATAAGTTTTCTCAGCTGGGTTGAAGAATATTTTCTCTAAGGTGGTGTCATTATATTTTATCGTCATAGTTGTGTGTGTTGCTATTATTGTTATTATGGTTGTTGTTGTTCCTACCATTAACATTATTATTATTGTTATGATTGTTAGATGTATTGTTGTTGTTTTCTCTATTGTTATTATTGTTGTTACTGTTATTTCTACCATTGTGGTTGTTACTTTTATTATGTTTCTTGTTTTTGTTGTTTCTGTGTCTATCATTAATGTTACACTCGAATTATTTCCATTATTACTACTGTGGTTGTTGTTGTTGTTACTCTATTATTTCCATTATTACAACTGTGGTTGTTGTTGTTGTGTCTGTCGTTAATGTTTCCATTATTATTATTGTGGTTGTTGTTGTTGTTGTTGTTGTTGTTGTTGTTATTCTGCCTATCGTTAATATTACTACCATTATTATTATTACTATTTCTCACTCTCCTGCTATTGTTATTGTTATGACTATTACTATTATAGCTGTTATTTCTATACTCAGAGCTATTGTTTATATTAATACTATCGTTATTATTGTTGTTGTCCGTATATTTGTTGCTGTTTATTTTCGCATTCCAACGTATTGTTGTGAAACACTTTTCCAGCTCCGTTTTTACACTCGATTGGATTTATCATTTTGTAGATAGCAAATATCGGTGGGGGCTGTAGAACCTGTTGTTCTTGTTCACTGGTTAAAGTATTCCCACAAATATTTATTGTATGGTCTTTGGTAAACTCTGCCGGTAATGCTACGTCTGTCATACGGATATTGTTGATCTTATCAGGGTATTTTTGTAAATTTTCTTTTCTCTTTTCTTCATCATCCACAGTGGGTGTGTTCTGTTATTGTTTCTGGCAATATTATTAAAACAATATGACCCTCCCCAAGTATAACAATATTTGTTTCGACACACGATTTCATATAAAAAACCTCGCAAAACAAATTCATCTCCGTCATATATATATATATATATATATATATATATATATATATATATATATATATACACACACAAACACGCACACACAAGCATACACGCGCACACACGCACACATGAACACACACGATCACACACGTGCACACACCCAGACACGTGCACACAAGATCACACACACCTACTCGCACACGCACACACCCACACACATATATTGTGTCTTTTGATGTTTTCCATTTATGTTTATATAGATATCAATGCGTGTGTGTTCATGTATGCACGCGCGTGTGTGTAGGTGTGTGTGTATAAGTCAGTCTGTAGCAGTGTGTGGCCATTGGCAATGACATCTTTGCTTACGACATTTTCCTATTATCTCTCCATCTATTTGAACATAAAGTTCATGTACGGATGAATGTATGCATACACACACATGTATATACATGTATATATGTTCTAGATTAATTAATTTATGTATGTATGCATATGCATGTATGTAAATATATTTACATATACTTACATGTAAATGCACTCGCATATACACATATATATATAATCGCATACACATATATATATATATATACACGTATTTATGTTTTACTGGTTTCATTACTCTATGTATGGATGCATACATATGTATGTAAATATATTTACGTATATGTATATACATAGCAGTAAATATATATATATATATATATATATATATATATATATATATATATACATACACACCAATTTCGTATTTGTAACAATGTATGGCAACGTGATTAGGAGGAGATTACGTGTTAATGTCGTGACTTCCGCTCAATGAAAATCGTGAATATCTTATGTCACGACGCCTCAAACATAATTTCAATTAAAAAAAAAAAAATACTTGAATTCCATGTGTCGATCTCTTTTTTGTAATATTTTGCTTACCAAAGTAGAAATACACATATTCAACCACTTCCCTGCCGTCCTCGATAATCCGTGTTTGTTCCGGTTTCCAGCTATCAGATTTCAAATTCCACTGCGATAAAGTTTAACTCGCTTCCTTTCGAGGTCGGTAAATATAGTACCTATAATCACAACCCCTTCTTTATCACCCACCAAACCAATACAAATATGTGTATACCTACAAGACCATATATATATATATATATATATATATATATATATATATATATATATATATATATATATATATATATATCTGTGTATATATATATATGTATATATCTGTGTATATATATATGTATAT
>OZ024743.1:315398871-315413871 GCA_964016885.1 Eledone cirrhosa | reverse complement strand
AATAAAATGAGCCAGTTGTTATTGGCTTATTTCCGGGCATGAATTAGGAATTTGAAAATCCTTGTCATCCATTTTGTTTTCACATCCAGTTTCGTCATCGGATTCACCTGACTCACTCAGTGCTTGATTGTTTGGCACAGGAGGAATTCCATCAGGATTCTTGATATACTTCTTATTGGACTCCTAAACATTAGTAATGCAAAAGTGGCAACCAGCAGAATGGTTGCCTTGTTCTCACCATGCCATTGGAGTGCTATTTGCTCCAGCTTGCCACTAGACCAGAAGGAAAGTAGATAACAGTGACATTTGCATACAATATGTGGAGCAAAACATCTATCTTAAAATACAAAGAGGAACACTGCATGGTACATTATATTTCTGAGAATTTGGTATACAGCGGGTGACATCTAAATCAAAATCTATATGAGATGGAGGAAAACGGACTACATATTCAGAAAGAGCACACTAAAATTAACTAATATCACTCTAATTATCACTTTCTAAAGAAACCATGTTATTGGAGTTGTTTTCCTTGCTTGTTCGTTTTAGATTTGTCATTTAATTGAGAATATTATCTCAACGAATCGAAGTTTTTTCTCAGCGTTATATTACATATTTGCAACTAACTTAGTAGATATTTTATGCAGTATAGATTATTATTGATATTAATACTGAGCGTCACGACTTCCCCACCTGTCGAAATAGATTAATAGGAGCTCTCACAAGGTCGAACGATGGCGTTTACTTTAAACTATAAGAGCTAATCTTAAATGTAATGTCTTCGTGGATTTTACCGTATTAATAGAACTATTCTGCACTTAAATACGAGGGTCAGTTTGAAAGTTCATAGGCCGGAAGGTCCATAGGCTGACCAAGATACTCTCATGGAATGACCAAATGGGGTTTATTTTTCGACATAGTTCCTGGAAAGCAACAGTGCAGTTATTAATAAGAGTTGAAATTAATGCGTGCAAAATTTCACAGAGCTAGTATCACTCTTTCATAGTCAGCCTATGAACTTTTCAACCTACGCTCGTATGTTTTAAAGTTTTTCCTGATTTGTGATCATATATAAAGCTGCGTGATAAAATGGTTAGGATGTTGGACTCATGATTATAAGATCATTGGTTTCATTGTTACATATGGCGGTGGGATGAGTTTCTGAGCACCTTTCACGTTAATTTTCATGATAAAGCTGGGGGTCCCTATAATTAAATACCCCCTTAACCCTCCCCCCAAATTGATGGCTTGTGACTAAATCAGAAACCATATATTCTATCATAAATGTGGTGGATTGATAGTATCGGTAGAGCGTCGGACAATATGCTTTTCAGCTTATAGTTATGTCCCGTTACGTTCTTAGTTTAAATCCAGCTGAGGTTAGCTTTGCCTTTCATCCTTCTGGGTTCGGTGAAATAAAGTACCAGTAACGCATAGGGCTCGATTTAATCGACTTTCCCCTCACCTCACAGTGTTGGCTTTGTGCCCAAAACAGAGCATGGTAATCAATCATTCATTTGTCATCTATTCTTGTTAGTTCGTCATTAAAATTAAAAAAACAAATAATGCTAAATAAACAAATAAAATAAAAAATGCGTTTTTGTGTTTTGGTTCAATGTCATCCTAAATAATATTTCGAATATTTTGAAATATTTTCATCTAGTTTATTATATAATGTAGCAGGAAGCAGCGAATTGGTAAAGTCGTGAGAACGTCGAAGAAAATGATTTGCAGTATTCGTTTCAGCTCTCTGCTTTCTGAGTTCAAATCCCATCCATTCAAAGTCGATAGAAAAAGTATCAGTCTCCTACTGGATTCTATTCTCTCTATATATATCTCTCAATTTCATTCTCTCACTCTTTCTATCCATCTCAGGAAAAAATCTGCTGTGTTCAAACCTGGAAACGTGATGGGCTCCACCAGGCTTAAATTACCCTAGAAACGCCGTATGTCAATCCAGGGCCCCTACGATTCCCCCAGGTTTTACGGGACCATACATACAGGGTGAGCCAGAATTCCTGACTCGCTTGTTAGTTATATTTTTTAACATGCTTATGTCACTGTTATTGTATTAAATGTGTACATTTGTGTGCTGTATCTTGTTCATGATCTTATGCCCGTATATGGTATTATATTCCTTAACTTGTTTTATAACATTTTGTGTTAATAGATCTATAAATAATCAAGCCAGTCATGAATTCTGGCCCACCCTGTATCTAAACTATAATAAAGTAAGACGCGCGGGACTGTGTACGGTTTATAATTTTTTATCCCCTTAGTAAAATAAGTTGGATTACTTTGAATAAATAATTGTTTCTACTTTTCGCACAAGGCCAGAAATTTCCCAGTAGATTACTGGTACTTTATTTTATCGACCCCGTAAGGATGAAAGGCAAAGTGAACCTCGGCGAGATTTGAACTCAGACCGTAAAAGGACGTAACTATGCTGGAAAGCATGGCATCCGACTCTCTACCGATACTGCCAATCCACCGGTTACTTTGAATAAATAATTAATGAATATTACATAATTTATCTACTAAATTTCGTGGCTGTTCATTTAATATATTTTATTATTTATTTAAAGATTCACTTCTTTAAAATTTTCAAATGTCAACACTTCCGATGGCGATCGCTTAAATAAACATATTAATTTTCTGTCACTAATTTTCTCCTAAATCAGTTTATATATAATATCGTCTTTTTTTAAATGTATCATGGATTACGTTACTGATTACATGAGACAGTGTAACACAGTCTTCGTTCAATTTCTGTGTATATTGTCAATTACGATTTTATTTGATGCATCATATCTACATGTATATATACCTGCGTATAATATCAATATACACACTAAACATACCTGCAGAAAACCACCCGAAGGGTGTTTTTTCTGATAGTATATATAATGTAGCAGAGCTACTCAGCTTTCATATTCTCCCGACGATAGAAAGCGTGACACATGTACTTGTAATTTACGAAGTTTCTGTTTCAAATGAATAACTATGAACTTTTGTTTTTATATTGAATACATTCCTTTTATGTTTAATATGTAAAAATAGAAAACAAAAAAAGAAATGTATTGTAGATAAGGGGTTCGATTCCTCATAGTGGCCTATAGCAACTTCTTTTTCCGTCTTTTAAGTGTCTTCACCCTACTTTATAAGCTATTTTATAGCAGTCCCGCACACGAGCACCTTTTTCTTTATATTAACATTATTTTCTCAACGTTTTGTAATATTCCGAGAAATGGGCAACGTATACACAAGAAAGTATGTTTCTATTGGTCTTTCTATTGCTGATGTTATCTGTCTGTCGTTACACTTGGTATGTGGTAGGATTTAAACTAAGAGAGCGAAACTTCGATGACATAGCGCAAAGCATTCTATCGTACTCTGTAACAATTCGACAACTCCTCCACTGATACATTGTGGTCTTCGGTCTCCTGTCTGCTTTTCTTTCGTCGGTACACAACTGAACCTTCTGTGATCCTGGAGCACGAGGCGGCCTAGGCGACATGTCACTAGCTAGACTCCGCCCTGGTCATTCTTTACAACATGATATCAGACGGGCTGGTGTGCCGATCGACCAGCACCATCTGACAAGATTTTATTCTTAGGATTTGATGGTGAGTATCATCTATACTAAATTTAAGTTGGGATCACTAAATCAATAAGAACATAATTAATTAAAGGGAGAGGCCAATCTGCAAAATGGCCAAACGATCAATTCCTCTTTTACAAACGCAAGGTAAATGTATGTATATGTATATATATATATATATATATATATATATATATATATATATATATATATATATATATATATATATATATATATATATATGTATATATATATATATATATATATATATATATATATATATATGTGTGTGTGTGTGTGTGTGTGTGTGTGTGTGTGTGTGTGTGTGTGTGTGTGTGTGCAGGATATCCGTAGATAAAACGTCAAGGAAAAGAATGCTCAATCCATTCAAAGAGAGCTTATTTAGTATATTTAGGAGTCAGATTTCAATGGGCACCTCGACTATAACATGGATTTCAGGCCCATAACCTGACCCTGAAACCAAGGTTGCGCATACATGTTAAGTGTATGAAACTTAATTTATAATATATATATATATATATATATATATATATATATATATATATATGCACATACACCCACACACACACACATTTATATATATATATATATATATATATATATATATATATATATATGTATATATAAAAATTTGCACACACACACAAACACACACACACACACATATATATATATATATATATATATAGCGTTGTGCATAATATTTTTTCTTTCTAGTGAGGCTCTCATATATTTACTCTATACATATATGTGTCTTGCTCATTGACACAACACACCACCCCATCCAGGAATCGAACTCACAACCTCATCATTGTGAATCCAACGCTCTAACCACTATATACATGCTATAAGTCCGAATATATATTGAGACCAAACCAACATGTAGTCTTCAAATATTATAGTTACCATTCAAAACACCTAATCCTAACCCAATCTACAATATATATACACCTCACACAACTTATGGTAAAATAAAATAACCACGCCGATGACAAATATACCCTAAACATAAGCATCTCTCTCTTGGTTTCTCTCTCGCCCCCCCCCCCCTTTCTATTATATTTATCTATCTATCTATCTATCTATCTATCTATCACACTCTCTATGTATGTATATATTGAAGAACAAAATGAAACAAAAGTTGGAGAACAAAGGTTCTCAACTTGTTCACTGATTTTATCATGGTAAGTCGATGTGTTGATTAATAGGTAGTGGTTAAGTCAACATCCAATGCTAGTCTCCATATAGTTGATCATTGAAAAGGAGAAGGAAGGAGAGAGAGGGAGAAATAAAGAACGGTGCTAGTGGTGTACTTTTTTAATTCCTCGCTGTTTCTACACTGTAACAAATGTTTCGCATGGGATAGAGGACGGTAAGAGTGTGAGCCCGATTGATTTTTAAAATGATGGATTTGGTTATCAGAAAAAATTGTATTTTATATCTCATATCACTTAATTCCCCTTCTTTTCCTTTGGTCAATTTGTGCTGCTGTTCCGTCGATGTTGGCACTGTTGTGTTTCTATTGCTTTTTCAATTGCGGTTGCGTAATCGAATACTTCCTAATTTTTGCTGTCGAGCAAATGTAATTGTTGTGTAATTAGGTTATATTTGTATTGTCCTTCTCAAGGGAAATAACTGGAAGTCAAATCAGGAAGTGGTGTCACAAGAGACATAATTATACATCTCGTCCGAGACTCTAACACATCTGGCAATTCACCTTTTATCGATTCCTAAAGTATAGGAAAAAGGCAAGTTTGACGTGGGCTCGTTTTAGTTCTGGCGCATATAGACGGAAAAGTCGGCTAAATGGACCTTATCTGACTATGCTTTTCAAATATGGAGAAACGAAACTAGGAGAGGACACTTTCAATGTCCGTGAGGTGACAGATTAATCGGGGATTTTGTGGAGGCTGCAGACATGTTAACTCGCCCCGTCCGATGGAGAGATCTTCCACCCAATTTGGAGTGGGTGAGAGATATCTACTCTTGAGAAAATGAGTATAGCTTTCATTATGTAAAATTCCATTTTACCTAATTTCTCTTCGTTTTGGGGCACTTGTTTTCATGGTAGCTCCCGTTTGGGGTTTTAGAGGTTGGTAGGTCTGAGGTTGGGTGAGTTGGCTTCTCTGGAATAAACACAAAGCGCATTGGAAAACTGATTATTTTGATTTAGTGTGACAATTTATTATAACTATTGGCATTGTTATCTACTGTGTTGATTTCTCCTTTCCCTTACTCGATGTAAATCTCATATTTTGTGCTCAATGGCTTGAGCCCTTCTGGCCAGCAAAAGAAATTATTATTCTTATTAATTACTATTGTTAGAATTTTATTATTACTATTGACACAAGGGTGGTGGAGTAAGAGTATCGATGGAGAGTTGGACAACATGCTTTGCGGTTTATAGTTACGGCCCTTTTTGTTCTTATTTCAAATCCTGCCGAGCTTAGTTTTGCCTTAGATCCTTAAGGGGTCAATAAAATACCAGTAATGCACTGGGGTCGATTTAGTTGATATTCACCTCGCCCTTAAAAAATTAGAAACCACTACTGACACAATATAATACTACTTTTCTGCTTCTTGAATGCATATATATTTTCTTTTCACCCATTATCATCATTGTCAATTTTCCTCTATTTACTCTTCATAAACATCATAACTATCACGATTATCCTCATGATAATCATGATCATTACCATTACCTGATTCTCCTCCTCCTCCACCTCTTCCCCGCCGTCATTTGCATCAGTGGTAATAGCTGTAGCTTTTACTGAAAGAAAAAACAGCAAGAGAGAGAGAGAGAGGAGAGATTGCGTGTGTATGCGTGTACATATGTGCGCGAATACATGTATATATAATTGTTTCTACTTTTGGCACAAGGCCAGCAAGTACCTAATACATTACTGGTGCTTTATTTCATCTACCCCGTAAGGATGAAAGGCAAACTTAACCTCGACGGGATTTGAACTTGGACCATAAAGGGACGTAACTATGCTAGGAAGCATGGCGTTCAACCCTCTACCGATACTGCCAAATATAATTGTTTCTACTTTGGGCACAAGGCCAGCAATTATTCCAGTGTATTACTGGTACTTTATTTTATCGACCCCGTAAGGATGAAAGGTAAAGTTAATCTGGCGAGATTTGAACTCATATCATAAAGGGCCGATACTGCCAAATACAATGAAGAGAAGTTGGCCCAACACAGTGTCTTGCGGGACGCTACTACCGACGTTTTCTGAGCTTGATCGTACTCCTTCGATCACAACATACTCTGTTCTGTTCATCAGAAAACACTTAATTCACTGTAAAAGCTTTTTACCGGTGCGAATGTTAGATGGTTTCTTCAGCAGGATGCTGTGATCAACTCTTTCGAAGGTCTTGCTGAAGCGAAGGCATATAAAATCAGTGCTCGAACCCTCTCTCAAAGCCTTTATGATTTCGTCAAAGTAATACAGAAGCTACAATAAACAATCCCTGTAATTGCAGAAAGTATGCTTGTAGGAATGCAAATAATTATTGCTTTGAAGGAAGTGAGTTATTCGTGATCTCACCACCCTCCCAAATTCCTTAATGATATGAGAGGTGAGTGAGATCAGCGAGTAATTTACTGCGAGAGACTTGTTTCCAATTTTGAAAACTGAAACGAAAGACTAGGATAGTATAGTATGTTTCCAGTGAGTTTATCTCGTGACTAACTACAGGAGATGTAAGTTGATGTCGACACTTCTTCGTGGTACTAGTCGGGGCTTACTACGGAGATGCTCTTAATATATATTGTTTAATTTCGCTAAGATATCAAGGGTTCCAAACGTTACATATGAGATACGGTGTGTTGTATCGGGGTTAATATTTCTCATACTGTCCAAATCAAACATATCAGGATTGCTGAAAATAAAGCAGTATTTTCTCTGCGATATATATCACCATGCTTTTTGATTTGAGCAATAATCCACCATCCGAATAGGTGTGTTGTTTTTGGAAACATTTTGCTTAGTTGATGTTTTTGTTAATTCATTTTATTAACCTAATAATAGTATATCTATTTCTAGGGAGCCCGCACTTAGTTTTGTTTGAGTGTGTTTTGCGCATATATTTGTAATAGTGACTACAAATATTTGACAAGATATGATATTGATGGATGTGTGTGTGTGTGTGTGTGTGTGTGTGTGTGTGTGTGTGTGTGTGTGTGTGTGTGTGTGTGTGTGTGTGTGTGTGACAAACCTGTCGACGTGTAATCATGCATGATCGCGTCTCAGTTTGCATTGTGCAGATCATTCATATGAAATGTATCGAATAGAGAGAGAGATCATTGGGTTTAACTTTTGGTTGTTTGAATTTCATGTTACAGAGAACTCTGTGGATAGTGTCAGTGTAGTTAATAAACACTGGGCTCAAAATATTTTTGCGATATTCTGTTCGTTCGAGCACAATTCGATCCATAAGATCGAAAAGTCACACTCTATTGCTGCTTTATAAGGATTTAAGGCAGAATTACTTGGTTTCAAGTTGATTGTAGGCCAATCAACTCGGGGGTGACTGAAGTCACTCACTATAAGTTTGTTGCCAGAATAGCACTGCTGGATAAAATACTTAATGTTGTGCAGGCATTCTGTCAAGTACAGTAGAGACTTTTAGCCTGGCTTATAGGGTTCAATTTTTATGAAATTATTGGCTTTGTTATGCACAGTAACTCATTCACAGTAGCTATTGTATATGTCATTTGTGTCTGCCGGTACAGAATCACGCAGGAAAATGCCAGATGGAAAATGCCTTTCTTCTGTCAACGCCAATTACACGATAGTTGAAAAATTCCTTCCTCTCACTTCGCCTTCCAAGTGAATGATGTTGAGGTGGGTCTCAGTTATTACGAAGAATGGGATGTAATGTGAACGGCCGGCAACCCAACCCTCAATAAATTGAATTTTTAAATTTTGTGTATTGATGGAAGGGCTGATATCATAGGCAGCAAACAAAAATGTTTAGGCTAGGGTAGTGGCATGTTTTGACATTGTATTGAGCTTGTTGGTTAATGACAGCATTGGGCAGGGGAGTTTGTGCGTTGGGGTCATTGTTTGTTCCCTGATAATTAAAAAGAAGTTTTCCTATTTGAAGAGTGGTTGGTGTCTGTAGTTATTGTGGATGCACTATTGGACGAAATGGTTACAGACATGTTTACAACTTGTTTGGATTTTTGTGCCTCTCCTGAGATTCTGGACCAGTACAAATAGAAACGGGGATGTTTGTTACTGCGTGTTTAGTGTTGGCTTGGAGTCCTGTTTTTCTAAGTACTTTGAATCCCTGTAAGACGAGTGAAGGGGCACTCTCGCTGCAGACACAATCGCCCGCGTTGGGAACAGCGGCAGATTTTAGGTTTCCGTGTATTATATTTCTAATGATTTCATACTAATGAAACAGTTCTAGGCATGTAGACACCATTTCTATATAAAAATAATGATTCCTTGCCTAAAGTCTACAATTGTATCGAGTACATTCTTTAACTGTGGTCCTATCTAGATCCCCATCAGCAATCTACCCATATATATATATATATATATATATATATATATATATATATATATATATATATATATATATATATATATATTTTATATATATATATATATATATATACATGTGTGTATCTGCGTGTCTGTGTCTGTGAGCCTGTTGTGCTTTTGTATATATATATAAACACATACATACACACACACACACACACATACAGACACACATACACCTCCACCCATATATATATATATATGAATGTCTTTATTTGTTTGGGTAGGCTACGTGTTTAAAAACCTGTGGGTGTTAAGTATAAGGTATAGCTGAAAATGAAATAGCGACAAAAACGGTGAGGAACATATAAGTTGAAAAGAAAAACAAAAATAGAACCTTTCGCCGTATTTTTCACGAAAGAAATTTTAGCCTGATAGTGGGTTTACAACCCTCTAAGAAATGGAAAAAAAATGAGTGTTGACATCTTTTTCCATTTCTTACAGGGTTCTAATAAACCCCACTATCAGGCTAACATTTCTTTAATAAAAAAATTACGGCGAAAACTTCTATTTCTATTTCAAACTCGACCACTGTTTCAAAACAAACTTACTTGTCAAAAACAAAAATATCAGAATAACAATAAAATAATAAAAGAACTCATCTTAATATGGTTAACATTAACTTTAACATATTAATAGACAAATATTTAAAAAAAAGTAAACTGTTTTTTTTTTTATTTTTCTATTTTCCTTTCTCTGTTTTTTTCTCTGTGTGTTTGTGGAGTTATCATCATTGTGTTCACCATTTTCTTCATCATTATCATTGGCATAGTTTTTTTGTTGTTCTAATATCACTCAATTTTGTCGCCCTTAGACGGACATAGAAATTGTCATTAACCAAACATATCAGACAATTCCTAAAACGTGGTCACAGTCCTCACCATCATCATTATCGACATGTCTATTATCACCATCACTATTCTCATCACGATCATCATCGTCATTATGAACATAGTCATAACCGCTGCCATCATCATCCCTACCGTCAATACCATAATCATTATCATTAACATATTTTATTAATAATTGTTATTATAATTGTTGTGTTTTTGTTACTTTTTAATTATATATATCGGTGTTTCTGTTGAGTAGAGAGTGAAATTGAGTGAGTGAGTGAGAGAAAGAGAATGAGAGTGAGGAGGAGTGTGATGGCTAGAGTTGGGTAGACGGGTAGAAGCGAGCGAGAGGGAGAGGATGAGAACAGTGTAAGTTAGGGAGTGAAAGGTTTTGTATATGTATTATGTTAGTTTTCCCCGAGGAGATAAGCAACATGAGTGGAAATTGAATGTGGGATTTCGCCCGTTGGAAGCCTATCTATTCATATATATTTCATCACACACTGCGTGATATGGCTCTTTGTCTTCCGAAAAATAGGGACTGGTGGGCTAAAGAACCCCGCTACCCCAAAATAAAATGACTAGCACAAGTAATGTAAAATAGGAATATCACGCAGGCACATATGCATTCGTTTATACATACATACACACACATATATATATATATATATATATATATACACATATATATATATAGGAAAATGTTCAGGATCCCGACGGCAGAACTCAAGTCGTTTCGACGGCTTGAGCTCTGCCGTCGGGGTCCTGAACATTTTCCTGTTACCCACTCTACTACCCAAAGTATCGAGTACTCTGGTGCGTTATGGTCCACCTGTTTCCTTACCACACCTCCTTCGTTATATATATATATATTAATACATACAAACATTAATTCCGTCATACACACGTTCATACATACATACATACCTACATACATACATACATAAATACATACATACATACATACATACATACATGATAATGGCTGCAACTTGATTTCGAGTAATGCCATTACTTGATACTTAAGCATCAGCATTACGGACGTGGCATTTTAATCCTGCTAACGACTTGCCTGTAGCCGGCAATGCCATGCATCGCAAAAAAATGTCACATGGCAAGCGATGCCTAGGCTTGAAGCTTTTTTAAGTAAGAAAAAGGCTTTGCATGAGGCCAATACCACTCTCAGAACATCGAATCCATTTCCCCAAAAAGAAGAACTGGTCTATATCATTGGATGCAAACGACGTCGCATACATACATACATACATACATACATACATACATACATACATACATACATACATACATATATACATATATATATATATATATATATATATATATATATATATATATATATATATATATATATACATACATACATACACAATATGTGATAATACTACTTATTTTGGACTGGGGTTAACATAAGATACCTGAGTGAAAAGTATATAAAGTATATATGTTGATGCATTTCTCTATGTATTTAGGGCCGTTTATAATATTGACTTGTACCAGATCGAAGCAGGATTATCTTTGTTAATGGTCTTTGGAGAGGAGGGGGTGGGGGGTGGGTGATGGCATGAATCTTTTAGGCCAAACTGTAGCTTGAGAGAAACTATCTGAAGACTGCCGATCTGGCCCTGTTTCTTGCAAAAGTAAGAACTCCGCTAAATGGCACCAAAGGCCTGTTAGTAGTGGTGGTGTTCAGCCGCATGACGGATTTAAGATTTTCACTCCAACACAAGAAAGGAAATTCTTCTTCTTACACCTGTGTGCAAGATAGAGATGTTAATATGGATGATACATTTAGACTATATCCCACGAAGATCAGAATATATTGCGCTAAAACCAATCAAAGGTTAACCAGAGATGTTAAACCGGGTAAATGATTAAATCTACCAAGCACAAATCCCCGACAGTCTACCGCACAGTTACCGCCTAACAAATTTAATTCACAATTTTGGGGTCGAGCAGAACGCCTATAGTAGAAAATACTAGACGAAGTTGCCAGGGAGTGGAACCAAAATCGAAACCACGTCGTTGGGTAGCGAAATCTTAAACATCATACCTGAACCTATTGTAAACTCGTTTCCTTCTGAATTGTTTCACCACAACGGGTTGCGTTTGTCTTATACATTTGTTATATATACGTGAAAACGTTAATGTATAGTATGCGTACGTTGGGATTAATATAAATGATAGTTTGTTAGTGTGTGTTTGTGATTGCATGAACGCTTGTAGGTGATTTTTTGGCGCGTATGATCATTTGAATATATGTGTACTAGGGTTTAAAAGGTCACAAGGTGTGCATAAGAGCATATTAGTCTCACTCTCTCTTGCTTTTCTCACTATCCCCCCTCTCTCTCTCTCTGTCTCTTTAGCTAGCAGTATGAGTCGGTGCGTGTATGTATGTTGGAGGGATGTATCTGAGGATGTGTATCTGTGTGTGTTCAGGGTATCAGGTGCAGTGATTTCTTACTTGTGAGTAGGATTCATGTAGAGTTTCTGAACTCATATGTCGAACAAATGAGATCAACAAGACTTTTCTTTTAACAGACCAAAATTTTACGCCATATTGTTCCATATTTCTTTATCTTTTATCTTATTCCAGGTAATCACCGCTTCACCATATTTGTAAATGTCAACATATCAACATATAAACACACGCGTATACACTCATACACATATGCATATATATGTGTTTATATATATATATATATATATATATATATATATATATATATATATATATGTGTGTTTATATATATATATATATATATATATATATATATATATATATATATATATATATATATATATATATATATATGTATATATATATATGTGTATATATATATATTCATACATGCACAAACTCACACACACACATATATATAGGGAGCGTGATATAGAATACATTTACAAATGATTTTATGTTTAGGTGAAAACATAAATGTTGGCAAAAATATTTTACGCATTTTAAACGTACACATATGTACATTAATCCTGCAAATAAAAATATGTCTGATGTCCCTGGTATATATATATATATATTTATATTTAGACACACAAAAACATACACAAACACACTCTCTCGTTCACACACACATACACACACACATTCATATATATATATAAATATATTCATATTCAAAGATAAAGGTATTGTTAAGGAAATAACAATCTAAACATGTTTCATAAAGTGTATCTTCGGTATATTACATACGTCTATTTCAGTGGGCCTCTTTATGTGTTCAATATAAATATTAATGTGTTGTGTATATGTGTATGTTTGAATATATATATTAATGTGTTGTGTATATTTGTATATGCTTGAATATATATATCAATGTGTAGTATATATGTGCGTGTGTGTGTGTTTGAATGTATATATATATATTAGTGTGTTGTATATACATGTATATATGTGTATATATATTTATGAGTGTGCTTATCAGTGTGTTGTATATATGTGTATGTGTTTGAATATATATATATATATATATATATATATATATATATATATATATATATATATATATATATATATATATATATATATATATTGCATACATCTGTATATAATTCTCTATATATTTATGAGTGTGTTGTGTATATGTGTATTTGTGTTTGTATCTTTATTAGTGCTGTATATATGTGTATGTATTTGTGTGTATATTTATTAGTGTATGATACATATGTGTATGTGTTTACATGTTTATTAGTGTTGTATATATATGTGTATGTGTCTGTATGTTTATTAATATGTTGTATATATATGTGTATATGTGTATATGTTTGTGTTTAAGTTTATCAGTTTGTTTTATATATATATATATGTATATATGTGTATATATTTATTAGGTTTGTATATATATATGTGTATATGTGCATATATTTATTAGTGTTGTATATATGCGTATATGTGTATATATTTATTAGTGTTGTATATATATAAGTGTATATGTGTATATACTTATTAGTGTTGTATATATGTGTGTATATGTATATATATTTATTAGTGTTGTATACAAGTGTATATGTTTGTGTGCATGTTTATGTGGCTGAGCATATGATGAATTTTCCCTTGAAATTTAAAAAATAATTTTCATAATAATATGTCCTTCATCTCGTTTCTCCGTTCATTTCTTGCACCGCCATAAGTGTTCAAATAAGTGTTTAATCGCAAGTGCACATTCGGATAGATGTTCGCCGATACATTGATAACTTTATATTAGGAAATTGATTGAATTTATACAAATATTAGTTAATTTCTTAGGTTTGTTGAGTGTGTTTCGATTCGTACTTTTCTTTTATTTCTTTTAACTGTAGAATTACATTTCGTTTGAGAAAGATATGATAAATAAATAAATAAATAAATAAATAAATAAATAAATAAATAAATAAAAAAATTAGTAGATCTAGAGAAGGAGTATTTATATTTACACGTAAACAGCCTGACACGACATACACACATACATTTATATATATATACCTTCATATATAATATATATGTATATATGATATGTATTACATATATATTACATATATATATATGAACATCGTCTATAAGTGCATATATATATATATATATATATATATATATATATATATATATATATATATATATATATATATACACATATGTATACATACATATGCATGTATATATATATATATATATATACACATACATTTACATGCATATATATATATATATATACATATATATACATATCTGTGCATATATGCCTACAAAATCCCCATGAAGTTGAAGACAACTGCAGGTTATTTTGTGGATTCAAAAGACACGTGATCGTCTATATGGTTAACCTATGACCCTTCAACAATCCACCATCTTTGACCATGAAGGGCTACACAAAAAGTTTTTGTCTATGAAACGGGATGGTATTCATTGTTGCCATCTACAACTAATTTCTCTCTGGATGTCAGTGAAATCTGGTAGAAAATATTTATC
>OZ024743.1:315388871-315393871 GCA_964016885.1 Eledone cirrhosa | reverse complement strand
TACTCCAGTTTAAACAACAGTATAGTTGTGTGTTTCGTATGTTGGTTTTCTTTTTTTTTAATTACACATTGTTGCTTGAAAAAATTCAACATACTCCAACATTCTTTGTTCAGTCTTGCTATTCGACCATAGATATATTTACAATTGTCTTCTAGTCATTTTAACTTATCGCTCTTCTTCAACATGTTAAATCACAACTATATTTTTTCTCTCTCTATGTGTGTGTCATTGCGATATATTACAAGTCTTCCACCATTTTGGATTGTGTCTTTCACACACAGAGGTAGACGAACTCAATCATTCAAAATAAAACACCCATTTTCGTTTATACACATAAATAATTTGTATACGAATATATATATATATATATATATATATATATATAGGTTACTCATATACAGTTATACATATATATTTGTGCATCATATATTCACTTTCATGCAAATGCATATATATATATATTCATATACATTAACGTATGAATATGAATGTGTGTGTATATATATACACACACATGCATATATATATATATATATGTATATATATATATATATATATATATATATATATATATATATATATATATATATATATATATATATATATATATATATATTGTGGATTTCCTTAGAGTTAACATTTATTTCATGTCCGGTGCCAATCAAGGCGTAGAATTCTCAAAAATGTCCGTTTAAATTGTACGTTGGCAAAAGCATAACAGAATGGATTAATCGGACTATTCAGATAACACAGCCAGTAGGAAATATTATAAAGGGTGACGGTAATGTCACTACTTTCTCCTCCCAAACCAATTATGGCCACCATCAGATGGTACGGTGTCCAACACAAAACAAAGGCACCTAAAATAAATGTGATCGTTCTGAGTGCCTTCCTTGCACGATTTTCAGATTTTGATTTCGTTTTTTCCTTCTTCGATCGCCGACGTACTTTTTGTTTACCCATGTTTTTCACTATGGTTTGGAAAGGGCTGCTGTATTTAAGATTTCGCTTCGACGTTACACTTGTCAAATCCTCGTTTTGATTGTTTGCGATATGTGGTTTCTGGAGTTTATGCCCTTCCTGTTTCTGCTGTGGCTCTTGATGGTGCTGTTGGTGTTGTGCCTGTTTTACTTGTTCCTCTTCTAACTGATGTTGTTGTTGTTGTTTTTGTTGTTCATGATGGTTCACGGTTTGTTGTGGTGCTTGCTGTTGTTCTTGTGTTTCTTCTTGTGGTTCTTGTTGCTGGTGCGGTTGTTGTTGTTCTTGTTGTGGTCGATCATGTAATTTTCCTTCACTTCCCAACATGGCGCCATCGTTAGCTAAATCTACGAGTTCTTTCTCGTAATTTGTGTCAGGAAATTGAAACGAATTATCGAGACAATGGGGTGAAAAATCTGAAGCGGTAGAATTCATTAATTTAGGTACTTCTTCCATTGCCATCGTAAGTATTGTGGCTGCAGTGTTATCAATATCTGGTTCTATTCCAGCAGTGGTTAGGTCTGAGGATATCGTAGTTGCTGGTGGTGTTGTTGTTGTGGTCGTCATCATCAAAGAAGGCTGAGAGATACACTGCTGAAGTAAACTGGTCATTTCTTCCTCTTCTTCGCCGCCTTCTCCGCCATCTTCCTCGTAGCTTGAGTAGCTGGCCTCGGCAACTGCCGATGAAGAAGCAGTCAGATCTATGGCGGGAGATGATGCTGAGTATTTGACTAGAGATCTCCTCTTCCAAACAGGAGAATTTTGATTTTCATTAATTTCAGGTTCGCATGAATCCAACAGTAATAAATTGTTGTCTCCACAATATGTCTCATCAGAGAAGATTTCTGGAAGGAGTTTTACACTCTCCGCGGTTTCAGCTTCTAAAGGAGGTATACTGCAATCTATCAGATGCCCTTCTTCCTCTTCATCGCCTCCAACATTTTCTACCGCGTTATCTCCACTCTTTAATATATTTTCAGTTTCATGAATTCCTTCTTCAAAGGAAAATTTATTGGTTTCATTTATGAGAAGAGGGATTGTAGAGTTTTGTTTATCAACCAAAGATGTCGATCGTAATGACTTGTGAGCAGTTTTAACTTCGGCAGGTTCATATAATGCCATAACGGTATTCGTGTTAGCATTTGACATAGATCTATTGTTTAAACTTTCTGCTACATTGTTCTTGCCTTTCTGGCTTTGTTTCGTTGAAAACTTTAGATTTCCTTTGATCTTCTTGCTGCCGTTGGCTTTAATATGACTCTTACTTGTTGCCATAGGTGCATCTTCAATCAAACCGGCAGGAACTTTCCCAATATCACATAGTAATTGTGGAAGATCCTTCGGGGATGGTTTCTTGGGTGGTTTGGGGGACTGACTACTGTTTTCATCGTCTGAAGCAAAAGCTGGACTACTTGAACGCTCCTCTTCCTTTTCACTGTTTCGCTTAGAACTGAAACTTGTCGTGGTCGTCCCCACGTTGTTTCCGTCTTTGTGATCCTTACCAACCCTCGATTTGTCAATATGTGCTGCTCTTAGTGAGTTGCCCTGTCGTGTCTGGTCTGTCGCCATTTCCATGGCTGCACTTATTTTTTTGTGCTTCGCTTCCGATTTTCTCTGCAGCGTCAAGGCCACTCTGTAAATACCTGTATATAGACCACACATTACAATTAATGTTGTCCAATAATATCCGATTGTTAATAGTAAGAGAAACACTGGATCACTCATGAACTGTACTTCACACTCGCGATCTTCCACAGTCCGCTTTCCAACAAAAAATTGCCAACCTATGATGCAAGTGAAAAAAATTGAAATAGGTAACACCCATATCACTACAATCATAATTATTACCTTTCTTTCCGTCCGCCAATTTCGGTACTTGGCTGGAAGTTTAACAGAGCAAAATCGATCCATTGTAATTAGAAATACTGTATATTGTGAAGCTAGACAAACCGTCCAGTCTAGCGATAGCCAGAGGTCACAGAGCCAAGGGCCCATAGGCCAATATCCCAGCAGAAGATATGACGTGAAAAATGGCATTGAAAATGTTCCGATCAAAAGATCAGATATTGCCAAAGATGCTATAAAATAGTTGGTCGGTTGGCGAATGGTTCGCTCGATAGCAAAGGAAAACAACACCATGGCGTTACCCAGTACAGTAACTAGGCTGCATACACCCGCCATGATACCGAGTATCACTGTCGACCACAGTGGAAGAGGTGTTTGCATAGGTATGCCAGGAGATAAAGTATACGGCTCATCGTTGATAGTTTCGTTCCATGTCTCGTTCCAGTCATAGCCCCAGCCCCCTAAGTCCGTTGTGTTTTCAAAGCCGAAACCAGTGAGGTGGACAGCAGCCGCTGCTGCCGCTGCTGAGGCTGCTGCTGCTGACGATGAGCCAGAGTTGGGGGACGGCGACGGATTAGCATTCATGGCGTTAAATTGACGTATATATAAAAGCCTATATATTGTTTCTTTATTCCCTCCTGTCGGAGTACAGCTTTATCAAACTGTTATTTTATGGTTCGTGCCGTTAGTCTCACTGTTTCTTTGCTGAGCTTTCGCGGCACTATTAAAAATCTTCTTGTGAGATGCAATTTCAATATAAGAGTTTTAGAGGTTCGCTTTATCTCGTCGTTTCTTTTCTTCTTCTTTTCTTAATTCTTGTTATTGTTGTGTGAGTTTATAACTTTTTGTACCGCAATATCAGGCTGTATAACCTGAAAGATTGAAGAGAGAAAGAAAAAGATGGTTTAAAATTTGTTAAATGTTATTATAAAGATAAAACTAAAATAATAATTGTTTCTACAATAGGCACAAGGCCAGCAATTATCCCAGTGTATTACTGGTTCTTTATTTTATCGACCCCCGTTAGGATGAAAGGCAAAGTTAACCTCGACGGAATTTGAACTCAGAATGGCAAGGGCCGTAACTCTATGCGTCAAAGCATGGCGTCCGACCCTCTACCGATACTGCCAAAACAATAATAATAGAAAATATAACAGATGTGAACAAGTATTTTTTTTTTATGTAGGAGTCACTATATATATATTTCTCTGCAGTGGCTGCTGTCCGTTTTTCCGTCAATAGCGAAGTTTTAACCGATCTTCTTAGATGTGTTCACATATATTTTCCTGCGTTCGAGATTTTCTACTTTTTCTAAGCATATATATATACATATACACGCACATAGGCACACACAGACAAACATATAATATAGACGGGGTGTCGAATTTTCATTACGTTTATTGAGGTTAGACGCGGGTTTTTCGATTGATCAGCTTAAGTTTATAACTGTATTGATAAGGGCCCGACTCCTCTGGAATCAAAAGCTCATCAGATTACTGTGAGCGTAATATAGACATATATTGAGTGCTGAACCTGATGAACCATCAGTAAATGAACATTACACACAAACTTACTCTCTCTCTCTCTCTCTCTCTCTCTCTCTCTCTCTCTCTCTCTCTCTCTCTCTCTCTCTAAGTATATATATACATCTATATATATAAAACTGATGTTGTCTGTGTGTCCTCATGTTTGCAAAGTCTATACAAATCGACAGTTCTACTTCGATTGACTTCAAACTTGCATTTATATATTCCTTGCAGTCAAAATATATTTTTTTCCCAATTTTCTGTTGTTAAAGGGTGTTAGGCGCCGGTTATCCATCTCCGTCGCGCTTTTATAATATCTGTTTGTATGCCTGACTGTCTGCATAACGTCATTGCTGACGTATTATCTTCGTTACATTCACACACAAACACGCGCGCGCACCCGTGCTCGCGCACGCGCACATATATATATACATATATACTTATATATACATATATATATACACATATATACTCATACACACACATATATACACATACACACACACACACACATATATATATATATATATATATATATACATATACAAACACGTATAAATATATAGATATACACATATACACATAAATATACACATAAAATTATATGTATATATACACACACACATATATATTTATATATATACATGCATA
>OZ024743.1:315341371-315383871 GCA_964016885.1 Eledone cirrhosa | reverse complement strand
AAATTATAGATGATGGATTCTTATATAATTCCAGTAATAACCAGGAACTGCATGTATACATCGCTATTTCAGAGCACCAATTCTAATTTTTAATTTTTGCTGGACCGGCAATCGCTCTGTATAATCAGTTCCTGATTATTACTGGAATTCTATACGAATCCAACATGTATAATTTTTAACAGGCATCGGCGAGTGCTAAGCTGTGATGATTACCAACAGTATGAAACAGATATGTCACCTTATCTCCCTTTGTTTGTTGAAAAAAGAAGTAAGTGACATAGTAACTACTTTAAAATAATAGCGTAAGGTCTTCGAAATGTTTTTAATTAAGCACAGTATATTGCCAAATATACTATATATATATATACGTGCGTGCGCAAATAAACACACATGAAAACAAATACACACTAGCGTACCCCCCCCCCATACACACACACACGTACACACACATACACACTCACATGTCTATATACATAAATGGCAATTTTTGTCTATTTGTGAGTTCGTTTCTGAACCTAAAACTCAAAAACTACCAAACCGATGTTGATGAAAATTGACAAGTGTGTGGGGCTCATGCCCATTTGATTTCTTACGTATATCTCATTTTAATCAACGGGTTTCCCGGGGGCACAAACTCCCGCTGAAAACCCCCTCTGAAATGGTTTTCCCTTCGATTTATATGAAATTTAAACCATAGGTAAATGACAAGATATGATGCCTATTCACAAAAGTTTTGAATTGATATTTAAAAAAAATTATTTACAAGAAACAAAATAAGAATAAGATTTAATAATGTCATTTTGATTTGATATATTAAAAAAAATAATGTATTCCAATTTTTCATGCATTACATTGAGTAATATTGAAATGCAGAGTTTTTCTCCATAAATTATATTACTGATTTAAAATCAATCATCATTTTCTTACAAAAAAAAAATGTGTGAAACGCAGCAAGGCGCGGGTAATTCGGCTAGTATATATATGCATATAATGTGTTTATATATATATATATATATAAATACATATATATATGTATTTTCACGTGTGTGTCGGATGATTGGGTGTATGTTTATGCATGGGTAATATGTGTGTGTGTGTTGCGGAGTATTCCCGTATCATCCAGTAGTGGTCGAGAACTCGTTACAGCGAACCAAGGAAGGTTTGACCAGGGTGGAATCGGAGAGGAGGGCGTAGAAGTGGTGGCGCATGCAGAAAGGAAGTGAGTTGGGAGGGGACTGTGGTGGCAGCGGGCGCGCGTGAGTGTAATACGTACGATGCAAGAATATCTGTTAAAACAGCAAAATGCCGTCAATGACACCGTCGGGTAAAAATTACATTCTAAGACACACACACACACACACACACACACACACACACACACACACACACACACACACACACACACACACACATATATATATATATATATATATATATAGTAATAATAATAAATGTGAAGACTAAAATCCGAAGAGGGCTCGATAAGGATAAGGATAATATATATATGAAATATTTAAAACTGTAGAGCAAATATTTATCAAAATAACAGATTAAAGTTTAAGCAAAGCATCGCTGCTTTCAACATTAACGGGATCTTCTGGAAATTCTTTGCTTAAACTTTAATCCGTTATTTTAATTATATATATATATATATATATATATATATATATATATATATATATATATATATATATATATATATATATATATATACATATTGGTAAACGGAATAGAAAATGGTGACAAATTGTTCACAGTGAAAAATAGTTTAATTAGGAATAAATGAGAATTAGTAATTGTATTGGTTAGTATTCAGTTTAGGTTTTAAGTTTTACCGGTTGCGCATTTCTAAATGCTTTTCAAAATTAATTTTGAGATAGAGCGTCCGTGATGTTTGCTCTTATACATAGAAAAAGAGTCAGGACCCCGACGGCTGAGCTCCGGCCGTTTTGACAGCTAGATCCGAACTCGGAACTCAGAAGTCGGGGATCTGACTTTTTCCCTATTACCCACCCTACTAGCATAAATATTGAGTACTGTGGTGCGTTTTGGTCCACCTGGTATCTTACCACACCCTCTTTGTTTATATATCTTTATATATATATACATACATTCATATAAACAAGGTTGTCTTGAAGACCGAGATGGAGCGCGAGTGTATTAGAATTCAGAGAATAATGAGAAAAACTGAAAGCATGAATAGCTTTTAAAACGGCAATATGCCGTTAATGACCATGTCGGGTGAAATTACATTAAAGGACAGAAATTAGCGGCTAGAAGTATGTTGGCCCGTAGAATTGATAGAAAGAAACGGAAAAAAGAAAGAAAATGAACGAGACAAGAACATACAAAGATGTGTGTGTGGTCTTGTTTCGTTCATTTTCTTCCTTTCACTTTTGTCTTAGAGGTAATTTTTACCCAACGATGTCATTGATGGAATTTAGCTGTTTTAACAGATATCCTTGCACCGTACCCACTACACAACGAAGAGATAGTGAATTTATGACTGCAACATTCCCTTTAGTTTATATGTACCTTTAATGAAATCAAACTAAGAAATATCTCATTATTTGATAAAACAAATATGGCTTACAAAATATTACTCCCTGCAAAGAAACAATAAATTATTTAACCGAATCCGTTGGAATGTTTCTGTGAACCCATATTTATAAATGTAAAAATGTATTATTTATGTATTTCTGCTTAAATCAAGAAATATTAATAAGTTGACAGGAGCTTCGATCTTAGTAGAAACTTCATCAGAAGCTTTCTACATAACTAGAGCCCACCACATGTTGCAGCAACAGCGAAATGGTTGTGCATATTTACATATTATTAGTGCTTACGGTGGTAGGAAATTCAATTCAAGTAGCTGAAATATACTATAAATATATGACTGTATAGAATAAGAAACACTGCAAAATCAATAAGGTTAGTGCTTCAGAAATTACACTAGACAGGTGAGATTTATTATCCTGTTAGTACTTGACTGCTCCTACTTCACAAATGTCATTGCTTCTATCATTTTATTTAAAGTGGATTTCTTTATCTAGACCATAAAGGTTCTTTAAAGACCGATTCAGCTTGGCAACAGTCTTGCCGTAGGCGAATTCAGAATGCAAGCGGCCAAAAGAAATACCAGAAGGCCTCATTTTTCAATGATATAACAGTTCAACTAATCATTCGCTCTGGACAGTAATACGAGGAATGAATATTAAAGTTTTCCACATAGCGATTCGTGAAATATTTCAAATGGCTCTCTAAGGACCTTTATTCGCCCCTTCAGCGTTTTAGAGAAAAACATGTTTATGTATAAGAGGGTCGACTGAAACGTTCATTGACTGACTATGAAGGGGTGATGCTTGTGCTGCGGAATCGTGTATGCATTAATTTCAACTCTTCATATTAATATCTGCATGGTTTCTTTCTAGGGACTATGTTGAAAAATAAACCTCTATTGTTGATTCCATGAGAATATCATGGTCAGCTATAAGTATCAGCCGTACTAAGAGTGAGAAATGAAATTTCGTTTCATTCTTTTCAATTTATCGTTTTCAGTGCGCCCGGCCGACTAACTCACTCGATATGAAAATTAGGCTGCTCAGCTGTTAATATGCATAAGGAAAGTATATACTTTCAGACGTTCAATCATCTGGCAAAAAGGTATACGATGCTGACGATAGCTAATAAGCTTGAAACTAGAACATCGTTCCTGTGTCAGTGTTGAATAAAAAGGTAACGTGGTTGCCTAAACACTGTACGGCGTAATTCGGGCCGTTTGTTTGTTTACAAACAAACCGAACATTATAATAAATGTTCGGTAAACCCATACGTACATATATATATGTGTGCATGTATGTATATATATATACATAATACTGTACGTCTGTATACATATATGTATGTACGTATACATACATACTTGCATTTATATATATAAATATATATATATATATATTGAGTATATGTTGGTTGTATACCAACACCTCAGTATGCAGATTGGAGCACTCGACGATGTGTGCAGGTTCGTTTGGTTACACCGGAGTAATGTAAAATAAAATGTAATAAATAAGTCAAATCTTCAAAATTTGGCTTCGTTTATTACTGCTATATATATATATATCGGTGACAGCCATATTTGTACTCGTCTCTACCACACTAATTCGGACTGCCTGAAGAGGTCACAGCCAAAGATAGCTGCCACCGAAATATATATAACAGTAATTAACGAAGCCAAATTTTAAACATTTGACTTATTTATTTTATTTTATTTTATATATATATATATATATATATATATATATATATATATATATATATATATATATATATATATATATATACATATACATATATACATATATATATATATATATATATACATATATACATATATATATGTATATACATATATACATACACATATATATATATAGTATTAAGGGTACTATTTATGGTTATGTATGCAATAAAACCTTTGATGGTAATATATTATATATACACAAACCTTAAATAGTGAGAGATAGTCTTTAATTACTATCCTATTACCAGTAAGTTAGATAGCTCAATGTAATAACATCAGTTGTTATACAGAGCAGTTATATAGAGATTACAGTAATCAAAGTTCAGTTTAAGGCATTTATTTGCTTACAATTGTTTCCTCCAAACCGAGGTTTGGATTCTTCGGAGCAACTATTTATAACATACATGTTATAAATAGTTGCTCCGAAGAATCCAAACCTCGGTTTGGAGGAAACAATTGTAAGCAAATAAATGCCTTAAACTGAACTTTGATTACAGTAATCTCTCTCTCTATATATACATATATACATAGATATATATATACATATATATATATATATATATATATATATATATATATATATATATATATATATATATATATATATATATATATATATATATATATATATATATATATATACATATATATATATATATACATATATATATATATATATATATATATATATATATATATATATATATATACATATATATATATATATATATATATATATAAAATATATATATATAGAATAGAATGAAACGAAATTTCATTTCTCACTCTTAGTACGGCACTTACTTAAATGTAAGTATGTATGTATACGTACATACATATATGTATACAGACGTACAGTAGTATGTATATATATATATACATACATGCACACATATATATATATGCACGTATCGGTTTACCGAACATTTATTATAATGCTCGGTTTGTTTGTAAACAAACAAACAGTCCGAATTTCGCCGTACAGTGTTTAGGCAACCACGTCACCTGTTTGTTCAACACTGACACAGGAACGATGTACTCGTTTCAAGCCTATTAGCTATCGTCAGCATCGTATACCTTCCTGCCAGATGGTTGAACGTCTGAAAGTATATACTTTGCTTATGCATATTAACGGCTGAGCAACATTATAATAAATGTTTGGTAAACCGATACGTGCATATATATATATATATGTGCATGTATGTATATATATATACATACTACTGTACGTCTGTATACATATATGTAAGTACGTATACATACATACTTACATTTATATATATATATATATATATATATATATATATATATATATATATATATATATAGGATAACTAGTTATCATCATAGGTAATCCAGTTAGAGGTTGTGTGTACTCTGCGTCGTGGATAGTTTTAACGTAGGGCTTTGTTTGCCCCAACAAGACGCTCTCATAGTCATGCAGCGAGTTCGCGGTAATTCCTATGCAGGTTAATATATATATATATATATATATATATATATATATATATACATTGTGTATGCGGTCATGGTTTTCATTGACTTTAGGAGGGCTTTTGATTCTGTGGACCGTCACTGCCTAATGAAGATCTTACAGGCTTATGGAATCCCCAAGAAGATAGTGGACCTGATATCACTGCTCTACACCAACATCAAATCCCAAGTCATTACACCTGATGGGATGACAGAGTTCTTTGGGATACTGGCTGGAGTGCTCCAGTGAGATGCATTGGGTCCCTACCATTTTATCATCGTAGTTGACTATTGTATGCGCCTTGCACTGGAGAAACACCAGGACACTGGCTTTACTGTAGCACCGGCTTAGAGAAGGAGAGTTAAGGCGAAAGTGATATCGGATGCTCAATTTGCCGACGACATAGTTTTGGTGACAAATACAGTGAAGGAGGCAGAGGATTTGATGCAGGAGGTTGAGACTGTGTCGATGGGCGTGGGGCTGAGAATGAATGAGACTAAAACAAAATATCTGGTAGAGAATGTTTATAAGCCAGAGTGGAACACGAATGTAGGCGGAAAGCCGCTAGAATTGGTTGAGGACTTCCTGTATTTGGGGGCAACGATTGGGAATACGGAAGATGATGTGGTTGAGAGGAAGAGCAAAGACTGGGCGGCGTGACACAGCTTGAGATCGGTGTGGAAGTCGGACCTTCGTAAAGACCTGAAAATCCGCCTCTTCATTGCTGTAGTGGAGCCTGTGCTGCTGTACGGGTCTGAGACTTGGAACCTGACCAAGAAACTCAGATGGTGGATGGGTGCTACACGAGAATGCTGGGGATGGCTCTGAATATTAATCAGTATACACTGAGGATGAAAAACTCAAAGATGTATGGGAGCCTCCCAAAAGTCAGCTCAAATGTGACACAGAGGAGACTGACGTTAGCTGGACATGCTCACCGATATACAGAGTTGACATTGCACTCAGTGTCCCTGTGGGAGCCCCTGCATGGACACACTTGAAGAGGTAGACCGAGGTTAACATATGTTGATGCGCTAAGGACAGACACTGGTCTGTTGGAGACGCAGGACCTGGCAGCCATAACGAGGGACAGAAACCGCTGGAGAGAACTCACCCATGGATCTCAGGGATTTTGCCCGCCCTAGATACATTGTGTGTGTGCCCACAGTTTTCTCCTGCCTTCTCTGCGTTTGCCTTACTTTAACGGTGTTGTTATATACGAAGTGTCAACGTGTAAATATCTAGGATTAAATATCTTAATCCCTTAAATTAATGCGCCTGGATATATTATCTTAGTATATCAACATGCGAAGGATGTCGGATGAAAATTCATAGGCTGAATATGAAGTGTTGATACTAGAGCTCTGATATCTTTCTTGCATTAATTTCAACAATTCTTATTAACAACTGTATTGATTCTTTGTATTCAGTGACTATGTTGAAAAACAAACCTCATTTGGTGATTTCATGAGAGTGCCTTGGTCAGCTTATGAACTTTTCAGTCAAACCTCGTATCTTCAAGGTTTTAAGTCAAGGCTAAGAAATAAGGAAATGGATTTAGCCACACGTCTTTAACATAAGATACGAAGGAAATAATTGTTACTTCCATACGACGGACACACTTTCTTCGACAACAACTAACTGGATGATATTTTAAATGGTGTTCCAGTAAAAAGGGTTCCACGGTCCTAACAATCATAAAGAAATAACTAAATGCATTTAGATATAAGCAGTTCTGTACCATTAGTAAACATATGAAAGATCCAGTGATTATGAACTGAGCTCTGTACAGACGATATCAGGCTGATTCAATGTTTTTAAGACATATTACGAATTATTTCTTGTGAATGGTGTGATGTGCTTTTGATTCATTTTTATAACTACTATTTACTATTATCTCGTGAGCAGGTTTGATAAGAACATTACGTATGACACACGTTTATATATAAATGTAGTCACGATCACAAGCACTCATATAGACACAAACGCCGGTTAATAGGACATGTCCAGTGATAATATGAGTCCAAGTACGTATACTAAAAGTACACCCATACACACACTCACACGCACATACACATACACACACATACACATACACACACACACAGACTTACATTCACACACACACACATAGTCTCACACTCATACACACACTATGTTCATTCATCATTTTACAAATCGCTGAAATAGTCTTGGCTTAAACCAATGGTTTTGTTAATTTATTTGTGACTTGCTTGAATTCTGTAAAGAACTGAAATATATACCAAAGACAACACACACACACACACACATATATATACATACATATATACCTACATACTCACACATATACATGTATACATGTATACATATATATACATCCATACACATATACACACATACATGCATACATATACATGCATATATACATGCTTACATGTATATATACATGCTTACAACCATGCATACATGCATGCATATATACATACATAATGGCTGGCCCCTCGTTATCGAGTATGGCCATTGCATGAGAAAAAAAAAATATATATACACACACACACATATACATATCTACATATTTATTAATAGCAATAATAATAATAACAACAATAATAATAACGACAACAACAACAAAAATAATATACATATATATATACATACACACACACGCACGCACATAAACATATCTATACACACACACACACACACGATAGCAACTAACAGCGCTGCGATCGAATGTGGCTTTTTAGCGCAGCCAATGATCTAAAATGCCTTGCACAGAGTCGGCAACCAAAACATTCACTGGGAATAGCTGGCTGTGGTTGGAGTTCATGTACTTTTGCATGTCGTTTGAGCCCTCCTGCTGATGTACATTCTCTACCACATGCTTGGCAAACATGAAGAGTAGCATCTCCAACAGCAGCCTGGTAGTCAACCACTAGTCTTACTTTATGACTGCGAAGCTGACTTTCGAGTCCAGCTTTTCTTAGGCAGAGTCTCGCACAGACGCTCCATGTCAGCACCATAGGAGGACCCTCTCCGTCCGGAAGTGCAACAGCAATGCCCTTCCTCACATCCCGCTTTACTTTCTCGTGTGCGATTCGAGATACCTCAAAGGCAACTTTCCCCTTATATACAGTCTTTCTCCATTTATTACGATCAGCAGCAATATTTTCCCATGTATCAGCAGAGATGTTAGCGTCTTGCAAAGAGGCTTTCAAGGAATCCTTATACCTCTTTTTTGGTTTATGTGGCGCTCGTTTTCCTTTAACTAACTTTAACTAACTTTAAAAGAGTTCTTTTGGTATTCTAGAATCCTTCATCCCGGCAAGGTGACCACTCCAACGGAGTCGTTGCTTAAGCACAAGAGCTTCTATGCTGTCACACATAGAGCTTTCCAAAATCTCGATATCACTGATGTGGTCCTTCCAGTGAACGCCATGGATCCGTCTGAGACACATCTGATGGAAACGCTCCAATTGCTTAATGTGGTGTCGATATGTGACTCAGGTCTCGCAGGCATAAAGAAGAGAAGAGAGCACACATGCCTTGTACACCTTTACCTTTGTCTCTTGCATATGTCTCGCCGACCCCAGAGTCGCCTTTCTAGCTTTCCGAAAGCATCACTTGCTTTCCTAATCCAAAGTGAGATTTCACTAACAAGGTTGCTGTATCGATTGACAGTGCTTCCCAGGTAGACAAACTGATCAACCACTCCAAGTCGTTTACCATACACATAGATATTTGGTTCACTGTACTGCTTACCAGGGGCAGGTTGGTACATGACGACGGTTTTCTTGAGACTGACAGTCAATCCTATGGCAGTGCAAGCGTCAGAAAATGCATTCAAAATGTGCTGCATATCACTCTCTGTGTGCGCTACAAGATCGCAATCATCTGCATACAAGAGGTCTCTTATGATTGATGTAAATACTTTTGTCTTTGCAGCAAAGCGCCTGATGTTAAATATGCTGCCTGAGGTTCGATATCGGATGTAAACACCATGCTCGCAATTCCTGAATGCAATACAGAAAACCATTGCAAAGTATATGACAAACAGGGTCGGTGCGGGAATATCCCCCTGTTTCACTCCATTTTTTACTGAGATAGGCTCCGACATGTTACCTCCGACATTAACCCAAGCCTTCATGTCGTCATGGAAAGATCTAACTAAAGCAAGGAACTTATCAGGGCAATCAAGTTTCTGGAGAACCTTCCATATTGCCTTTCTGTTAACAGCATCGAAACATTTTGTCAGATCGACAAAAACCTGATACAGATCCAAACCTTGTTCCATGCACTTCTAGAGCTGTCTAGCTGAGAAGATCATATCAGTAGTGCCGCGTCCAGCACAAAAACCAGATTGACTTTCAGGAAGAAAACAATCTGCAGCATTGTGTGTCAGCAGACGGTCCAGAAGCACCCTACATAAAACTTTCCCTACGACAGAAAGCAATGATATACCTCTGTAGTTCCCACAATCATTCCTGTTACCCTTTCCCTTGTACAAGACCTCCATTACTGCATCTCTCCAGTCCTCAGGTACGGATTCATTAGCTCATATCCTGCCAAACAAAGAGTGAAAATGTTGCAGGAGTCTCTCACCACCATATTGTAGGAGCTCAGCATGTATGCCATCCATACCTGGAGACCTTCCACCGTTCGGCTTCGAGATACCCACTGCAACCTCCACAAGCGTCGGAGGTTCTGCGAGAGCTACTTTCACATGACTTTCTGGAATGAGATTGAGGAAATCTTCATTGACGACAGACGGCTGATTCAAAAGATCATCAAAGTGCTCTCGCCACCTTCGTAGAATTCCTTGTGAGTCACGAAGAAGTTCTTTGCCATCCTTGCTGCGAAGCAGTGTCACCAGAGAAGAAGACAGCCCATAAACCTCACGCAAGAGACTGTACAACAGCTTTGCGTTATTGGAATCTGACGCAATTTGTATCTCACCAGCCTTCTCACTCCACCACTGATCCTTCATCTGAGAAGGACTCCGCCTAACACGTGATTTTACATCCTTGAGTTCTTCACGCAACGTATTCCTCTCCTGTGGTTTTGCCGTCAAGTAGCGTGACAGAGCACGCCTCTTATCATCCAACAAGTCCTCTATATGTACAACACTCTCATTACACCAGTTCTGATGTTTTCTCTGCACCATTCCTAAAACACGCCTGCCTACATCATAAACCGACTTTTTAAGGGTCGGCCAATCCTCACCAAGATCTGCAACCTGCATCTCTTCTTCCAATGTCCTTTCACATTTTTATCCTTAAGACGAGCAGCATTCAATCTTTTGGGCAGGGCAACACCAGGAGCCCGGATTTTACGTTTAGTGATTAGTTTCACTTTTGCGCGTACCAGGCGGTGGTCCGTCCAGCACTCAGCTCAACGAAGAGCACGAACACACTGCACATCCTGCCTGTCACTCATCCTGACTAGGACGTAGTCCAAAAGGTGCCATTCCTTAGATGCAGGATGCATCCATGTGGTCTTGAATGTGTTCTTTTGTTGGAACATAGTGTTTGTAACACACAGATCCAGCTCCTCACACATCTGCAGCAGGAGCATACCATTGTTGTTACACTTTCTCACCCCATGCCTTCAGATTACATTCCGTGTGTTAAAATCCCTACCCACTCTAGTATTAAAGTCACCAAGCACGATAACTTTGTCTGCCTGAGGGATATTTCTTAAAACACCTTTGAAGGCATGGTAAAAGGACACTTTTTCTTCATCGACAGAATTCATAGTTCGAGCATACACACTCACCAGGGTCGCATATCTTCCTTTGTCCAGCGGAATTCTCTCTACTGGGAATTATTTTAATTTATTCACAAGAACAGTCTTAACAGCAAATCCTACCCCAGCCTTTCTTCTTGTTCCTTCATCTCTTCCTTTTCCTAAGAATGTATATTCTCCACAAAATTCCGTAAGATGACCATCTCCAGCTAACCTCGTCTCAGATAAAGCCACGATGTTAAGATCGTAACGTCGAAGCTCCTTTGCAACAAGAGCGGTCCTTCGTTCAGGACGCTCCAAGGAATCCCTGTCAAGCAGCGTCCGTACGTTCCAGCAGCCGAGACTAAATGCCTTGTTTGGCTCTATTACAATGGTACGACGACGAGCGGGCTCGGGCTGTGATAACCTGGGGCCCCTGGCCTTATTGCCATTTATCTTTTTTGTTCCAGAACCTAAATTGCCAATTATCTCTTTTATATTGTTCTGGAACATCATTGAATTGGAAAAAAAAAAAAAAAGTAACAATAATAGTAACAATAATAATGATAATAATAATAATAATAATAATAATAATAATGATTTCATTTATTAGCCACAAGGGCCGACACGTAGGGGACAATACAAAGACAGGGACAGTGGGGGTTCACAATAAGGTCGAGTAAAAGTGCACAATGGCAAAACTAATTTAACAATGAAAATATAAAAATATAAAATAAACTATGCAAAATATAACAAAATAAATTCGCCGATAGGGGGTGGACGACCCTGGGGTGATTCGGGTACCCCACCAATCCTGAACCACCCTGCGCTTCTAGGGCACCCAGGAGAGCACCCCTCTCCTCAAGTTAGCTAGCCTATAGGCGCATGGTCAGAGTAGGCCCATTCACACGAGCCATTCTCGCCACATTCACCCACCTTTTAGCAAATGTAGTGGGGGGGGGGGGGGGGGGCAGCACTTCTCTCTCCACCCTCACCCTCCTTTCCAGGTGAAACTTGAAGAAGTTGATGAGGGATTGGCCGAAGAGAAAAGTGTCTGTCTTTAGTCCTTTCAACCTGGTCCACCATATAATCTCTTTCGCAATTGCCAATAATAATAATAATAATAATAATAAAAGAAATGGATAGGAAGACTAGTAAGCTATTGACTATCTACAACATGTTCCACAAGAGGAGTGATGTCGATTGACTCTACCTAAGGAGATCTGAGGGTGGAAGAGGTCTTATCAGCATAGAGGACTGTGTTCAGATGGAGAAAAACAACCTACACAAATACGTGACTGATAGTAAGGAGCCAATGCTCAGAACTGTACCGAAGGAGGGGACAATAGGCCAGGGGATGTCCAAGGAGGAAATAACATCAAGGAGAAAGAGCAGCCTTCAGGAAAATCCCTTCATAGTACCTTCTTTGAGAAAACTGAATTTAGAGATCCACAGACATGGAACTGGTTGAGAAGAGGAAACCTTAAAAAGGCTACAGAAGGAATGTTAATGGCTACGCAGGAGCAGGCCCTCAAAAGGAAGAGGTTGAAACACCATATTGACAAGGAGGAGGCTAGCCCACTGTGCAGGATCTGTGGAGAGAGAGAGGAGACTGTGGCTCACATTGTATCCGAGTGTAAACACCTAGCCCAGACTCACTATAAGGGCTGGAGACATGATGGGCAGGGTGATCCACTGGCTCCTGTGCAAAGTAAACAATTTACCACATTCTGAGAAATGGTATGAGCATAAGCCAGAGGCGGTGATGGAGAACGACCAGGTGAAGGTGCTGTGGGATTTTAGGATACAGACGGACAAGAAACTGGAACACAATAGACCTGACCTGGTGGTTGTGGACAAAGAAAAAATATCGTGTCTGATTGTGGATGTGGCCTGCCCATTCGACACGAGAGTGCAAGAGAAGGAGAGGGAGAAAATTAACCGAAACCAGGACTTAAAGTGGGAGGTAAAAAGGATTTGGAACTGCCATGAAGTCAAAGTGATCCCGATTGTCATTGGCGCACTGGGGACTATCTCCAAAAGTTTCCAGGGATGGTTAAAGAAAATCGGCCCCTTCACGCTTTTTGGAACGCTTCAAAAGGCATGCTTGCTGGGAACAGCAAGAACCCTCCGATACGTCCTGAATATCTGAGGCTGCAGGTAGTGGCTTGATATTCATTCCAACGGACTTTCCAGTTAACTAACATCAATGACTGAGATTCAAGGAATAATAATAATAATAATATTAATAATTTAAGCTCTTCGGGAAGAGTGAGAAGGAGCTGGATGTGCTTGTTGACACTGTCCGTATTTTCAGCAGTGATATATGTATGCAATTTGGTATTAGTAAGTGTGGAGTCATTGTGATGAGGAGGGGTAAGTTGAGCAGAAGTAACGGAATCCAGATACCAACAGGTGAGATGATAAAGGAAATTGACTCTGAGGAAGGATACAAGTATTTGGGCGTTCTGGATGCTGATGGCATAAAGAACAAAAAAATGAAGGAATTGTTAAGAACTGAATACATTCGGAGAGTAAGGAGCGTATTAAAATCACATCTGAACAACAGAAATGCCATAAGCGCAGTAAATTCCCGAGCTGTGTCTATTATTAGGTACAGTGCGGGAATTCTGAGATGGAATGTTGCTGAACAAAAAGAAATGGATAGGAAGACTAGGAAGCTATTGACTATCTACAACACGTTCCACAAGAGGAGTGATGTCGATAGACTCTACTTAAGGAGATCTGAGGGTGGAAGAGGTCTTATCAGCATAGAGGACTGTGTTCAGATGGAGAAAAACAACCTACACAAATACGTGACTGATAGTAAGGAGCCAATCCTCAGAACTGTACTGAAGGAGGGGACAATAGGCCAGGGGATGTCCAAGGAGGAAATAACATCAAGGAGAAAGAGCAGCCTTCAGGAAAATCCCTTCATAGTACCTTCTTTGAGAAAACTGAATTTAGAGATCCACAGACATGGAACTGGTTGAAAAGAGGAGACCTTAAAAAGGCTACAGAAGGAATGTTAATGGCTGCGCAGGAGCAGGCCCTCAAAAGGAAGTGGTTGAAACACCATATTGACAAGGAGGAGGCTAGCCCACTGTGCAGGATCTGTGGAGAGAGAGAGGAGACTGTGGCTCACATTGTATCCGAGTGTAAACACCTAGCCCAGACCCACTATAAGGGCTGGAGACATGATGTGATAGGCAGGTGTGATCCACTGGTACCTGTGCAAAGTAAACAATTTACCACATTCTGAGAAATGGTATGAGCATAAGCCAGAGGCGGTGATAGAGAACGATCAGGTGAAGGTGCTGTGGTATTTTAGGATACAGACGGACAAGAAACTGGAACACAATAGACCTGACCTGGTGGTTGTGGACAAAGAAAAAAGATCGTGCCTGATTGTGGATGTGGCCTGCCCATTCGACACGAGAGTGCAAGAGAAGGAGAGGGAGAAAATTAACCGATACCAGGACTTAAAGTGGGAGGTAAAAAGGATTTGGAACTGCCATGATGTCAAAGTGATCCCGATTGTCATAGGCGCACTAGGGACTATCTCCAAAAGTTTCCAGGGATGGTTAAAGAAAATCGGCCCCTTCACGCTTTTTGGAACGCTTCAAAAGGCATGCTTGCTGGGAACAGCAAGAACCCTCCGATACGTCCTGAATATCTGAGGCTGCAGGTAGTGGCTTGATATTCATTCCAACGGACTTTCCAGTTAACTAACATCAATGACTGAGACTCAAGGAGTAATAACAATAATAATACTAATAATAATACACTATAATGCAATCGTGCAATGCCTGTGCGTGACGAATATTTTTAAAGTGTGGAAAGACTGTGCACTGAGCCAATCCCACTCTCTGAGCGACAGTAGCTATTACCCGAAAAGAAGAAAAGATCAACATCATCGGTAACTACTGAGCCGCAGGTTTTATGTCGGATTAACCCAGTTTCCTGAGATGCCATCTCTTAGAAGAATGCCCAGATAAGGGCTAGGGGTTCTTCACTCCTAGTGGTTTAACTGCACGCTCGGTCATCCAGCTCGATTATTTCTATGTCCCCGCGCAAACAAACCCCAAAAAACTCACATATTGACACTTATACGTACGACATACACATACATACATATATACATACATACATAGAAATATACATACCTACAAACATGCATACATAAAAGCATGCAAGCTTAGATCTGCTAGTAAGCTGAACTCGGTCAATATTCTGCTAGTAAGCTGAATTGGGTTAATTCAGAGTACAATGCCACAAGTGTCCCGTCTCTGAACAGGAGAATTGTTTGTAAGAGACAAAGAATAAAGAATGGAAAGAAATAGTGATGAGAGGAATGATATAGAAATGTTACAGCAAATCTTACACTAGGAATATGCTGACCGTTTCACTTAACACTGACAAATAATCGGTATAGCGTAATGAGGTAGTGCAGTAAATGTATTAAACGTTTCTGGTTTAACTACATGCTTAGATGACATCTTGTCTACGGATACCCCTAACCCCCTCACTCTGTCATACACACACACACACACGCACACACACACGCACACACACACACACACACACACACACACACACACACACACACACACACACACACACACACACACACACACACACACACACACACACACACACACACACACACACATATATATATATAGTCCAGAATTAGCCGTCGAAACGGCTTGAGCTCAGCCGTCGGGGTCTTACTTGTTCCTATATATATATATATATATATATATATGTGTGTGTGTGTCTGATGGTAGCTAAGATGCTTCTATAGGCGGTATGCCCATTGAACACTCTATGCTCTGTAAGAGCAGAGTATGATATAATAGAAAACAAAAAATCCGTGATGCATCTGAACTCAATTTATTGTGTGTTACAATTGTTTCGCCGGCGGACAGCTCGAGACGTGATAATTGTGTGGATCTCTCTGATTCTGGACACGTAGGTTCGACGGACACGTCTAATGATTTCGGAGTATATTGTCTCACTGGGGTATCTGATCCTCTGGGCCAGTACCGTCAAAAACTTCATCCTCTTCGCGCGTCCTGTGATTGGCAGCTGGTTGTCTACGTCATCATAATTCTGACCATCAGGGCGTTGTCTGTCCCAAGTCTGCTACACTTCAATAAATTACTGCTGTGTTTGGTAGCTTACACATCCACGCGCGAAACTCACACACACACACACACACACACAATCACATAGATAACGACAGTCGTTCGCACAGACTCCCGCTATACACACACATTTAAGGAGAACAAATAAACATATAAACATACGCATACATGAATCCAGAGAGGCACATACATACACAGACACATGCCCACATGCCTATATACATCAACATACACACACACATACACACACGTACCCATATACATATATACACGCACAGATACACACTCGCTCGCAAACACATATATATACACAAACAAGCCCTTTCCCTACAGAGGTGCTTGTGCACACACACACACACTGGCTCATATACACTCTTACAAATATGCGCATATTCACATACACACCCACGCACGCATAATATATATATATATATATATATATATATATATATATATATATATATATATATATATATATATATATATATATATATATATATATATATATATATATATACATAAATAGAATATACACACAATGTCATATAAAGATACAGAATGGGTAATACATGAAAGGATGCAACTTGTTATAAACACGTACATATATAGAAAATGCATACACACACACACACATATATATATATATATATATATACATATACGTATATACATATATATCAAAAAAGTATATCATATATAAAAAATATACATATAACGGCACATATAGATGCACAGTGGGCTATATATGAAAGGGTGCGCCCAGTTATATGTGTCTACAGAGATGTTGTTACGTTGCGAACATAGATCAATCCACGTATGGAATTTTCCCGCAAAGCCACATAATGTGCGTTCATGACATTACAGTAAATAGTATGCGTAGACCGTACAAAGAAATTGCGTGCAGAATATATATAAAACAAGAAGAAGGAACGTGTATGCATATGAGATAGTACACAAGGGAAGTATGAGATACACACGTGGGTCTGTATATGTAAAATACAGGTGTTACACAATGGAATACGCAAAGAGTATGGACTCTCTACTGAAAAGATACACATACAGTGGGGTGCGTGGACCGGCCATACTGGATTAAGTCACTGTGGTTGAGGTATAGTGTTTTATTGGTGTAAGGCATAATACTGAATATCAATGGAATCCGGGTCAACCTGTCCCGGCTCAGGCGATGTTCTTATCTAGGGTGACGTGCAGAGTCGAGTAGGCATCCTGGGTTATTTCAGCTGACCCCACGGGGCATATATAGTCAACAGGGTATGGTGTCTGATATCTTGAACCCGTTTCGTGACTCTGGTCGGCGTGCGCTCCGCCGCATGCCTTTAGCCTGGGCTGCCCGGTGGATTCCATGCGGAGAGTGTGCACCTTCTCTGGTGTCTGCACGTCATGATTATTTCCGATTTCAGGTTGACTGCATTAGCCTTCAGTCTGACTTTCTCCATGGCCTCGCATAGGCGTAGGCTACACTTTCTATTTCCAGCCGAATATGCATTCAGGTGCCGAACGATACTCCAGTTGAGGGCATACGGGGCGCCTTTGTCTTTCAAGTCCCACACCAGGTCCGCCAGCCGAATAGAGTCCCTCTTGAAAGAGTTTGTATGGTTATACATCCGCAATTTAAAGGTCGTGGAAAAGGGTCTTAACGTTTCGGACGCTAGTCCTTCATCAGAAGAAAGAATGAGAAATAAGCTAGATTGAGGGGACGGGATGGTGGGAATTGGAAAAAATGTATTTAGATAAAAATAACAGGTCCATTCATGTTGACATCTCTTGCAAATACATATGTAATCTGAGTTTTTCGAATATTAATAATAATATTCGATTCATTTGCAATTATGCAAACAGCCTCTTTTATAAGCCATGTCAGTAGAATAAGCCCCCCATTCTTGCTCTTGTGTTGGCATGAAAATAGAACTGCATGCACTAATGTTTCTGGCTGATTACCCTTCATCAGTGCAGTTTACTGCTTACCTCCCAACTGTCAGAACTAGTGAACATATATGATATTTTCTGAAATATGCAGTGGCTGATCAGTCAGATCTGGTTATTAGCAGACCCACTGATCAGTCATTTGTATATCATATGTGATATACGTATCAATGTTTGTATAATCAAGGATGGAGAGAGGAGAAAATCATACAAGCTGTATATGAAATAATTGACTTCTCTAAACTTTCCTCTTGCTTTATCTTCACAAACTGCCAATGTTTCATTTTTATTTTTATTTTTATTTTTATTTTTATTTTTATTTTTATTTTTATTTTTATTTTTATTTTTATTTTTATTTTTATCCTTTAACCTTTATATGTAAATTGCCATGCTATATCATTATGATGGATGTCATCCTTCTGTGGGTCAATATATGCATATGTTTTTATATGTCTCTTGTGTTGAAAAGGAGGTCAAGAATGTTATAGATCACTAAATAGTTGCTCGGAAGAATCCAAACCTCGGTTTGGAGGAAACAATTGTAAGCAAATAAATGATTTAAACTGAACTTTGATTATTGTAATCTCTATATGTATATATATATATATATATATATATATATATATATATATATATATATATATATATATATGTATATATATGGTATGTGTATATATATACGTATATATGTCTGTGTGTTTCTACATATACACGCAAATATATGTTTGTGTTTCTATACGTGCGTGCGCACAACCATATACTTACATATATATATATATATAAACAAAGAAAGTGTGGTAAGATACCAAGTGGACCAGAACGCACCAGAGTACTTGATACTTAGAGTAGTATATATATCTAAGGTAATATTCCTTATTGAGTGCTTCTGGCTGCACTTCCCAACACCATTCGTTAGCTTATCCACAACCAGAGCGCCGATTATGCTGTACTACTTTCTTGTATATATATATATAGAGAGAGAGAGAGGGGGGGAGTAGATGCATATATATATATATATATATATATATATGAATATATATATATATATATATATATATATATATATATATATATATATAATATATATATATATATATATATATATATATATATATATATATATATATATATATATAAAGAATGAATAATAACAGGTAGACATCAAAAAAGGTAATTTATTCCGTAGCTTACAAGTGTTTCCACGGTGGTACTACAGCCTAGTTATGCTATGTGCAAATTTACAAGTATTTGCAGAACTCAAATATCCAATGCTGTGACCACTGTATCCTCAGAGCAGAATGGTAAAATGTACAATGTAAATACCCTTAAGTGGGGTTGTTGGGGAAGATAGAGTAGAAAAGGAAGAGAGAAAAGTAGGGGAGAGGGAGAGAGAGAGAAAGATATGCAGAGGTTGGAGAAGTAGGAGAGAGTGATTTGTAGATATCTTAATCAAAATGTTATGGTAGGGGTTTTATTATACTGGTTACTTTACGAGAGATACGTTGATAGTTAAGGTCGGAATTATTTATTGCCCCAGAGAGAAGGTTCATAGATGTGGAGAGGGAGGTAGGTCAAAGGCGAGAGAGAGAGAGTGTAATGGATGCAGAGAGAGAGGTATATAGGGGCCAGACGAAGTTTATGTGGTGAGTGAACTTTGGGTTTGTAGTAGTAATCTGTGAATTGCACTGGGTTACCATTTTTAGTGATAAGCAGTGTATTGTCTTGTAGTGTGGGGGAAGAGAAGGTCGTTAGCTAGAAAGCGATGTTATAGTTACGGGTTCGAATGTTAAGTTATTTTATAGTAAGAGAATTTAGCTTTTAGTTTGTGGTTGCAGTATAATGAACGTTCAATTCTATCGTTAAGTAGTTTGTTTTTGGATTTTAATATGTAAAAGAGTTCAAGGTTACATAACCTGCAGTACTTCAATCCACTCCGATATGCACTTGCGCTGGAAAGTATATCCCATTTTAAGGTGAACTGTTGGTTGCGTTCACGGAGTTGCCAGGTCTTGTTGGTGAGCGTGGTTACAAAACGGTGATTAGGATGTTTGATTGAGAATCGATGACGGTACCAGCGAGATTTAAACGAGGTGGTGGTAATCCGATATAATACCATTTCTGGTCGTTCGATTCAACCGTGCATTGGTAAACAATGTTGGACTTTAGGCATTCATTCTTCAATGGACATCTTTCAAGTAGATGGCAGTTACATTCTTTGTTGTGGGTAGCGGGTATACCATGGATAGGTTGTGATAGCGGTACAGGTGGATTGTGTAATACCCGTCTCCCATTTAGTGGTTGGGAGGCAGATATTACGTTCTGCCCATCTGTTACTAAAATGTTTTGTGTTGTAGAGTTGTTTAATTGCCTTAAGTTAAGTTTTTTTATGTATGTTTCAAGGTTTGGTGCCGTGGAGTATGATAGTCTAATAGTTTTAGAGTTCAGAATTTTGCTGTATTTATGGGAACTAGGGAAATGTTTGTTGATTACCTTTTTTGATGTCTACCTGTTATTATTCATTCTTTATATACACTCCGGAATACAGAAGGATCAGGAACTAAGTTTCTTCAACAATTCTTCCATAACTCGTAGAGTAACCTCTTACCGTACGTCAACCATATCCAGTGTAGTAATTAACCAGTACTACATCTTGGGTAATCCTATACCTAATATATATATATATATATATATATATATATGAATATATATATATATATATATATATATATGAATATATATATATATATATATATATATATATATATATATATATATATATATATATATATATATATATATATATATACGTTATTCCGGGTTGAATCGGAGGTAACCACAATAAGTAAGGTACTCAATACATTGCAGAGTATAAAAGTTCTAATATAGATGAGATTCTACAGGACTAGAACTGTATCATTCTTTAGAAATCATCAGATTTCTAAAGAATGAAACAGTTCTAGTCCTGTAGAATCTCATCTATATTAGAACTATATATATATATAGGAACAAGTATGACGCCGACGGCAGAGCTCAAGCCGTTTCGACGGCTAATTCTGGACAAAATTAGCCGTCGAAACGGCTTGAGCTCTGCCGTCGGGGTCATACTTGTTCCTATTACCCACTCTACTACACTAAGTATTGAGAACTTTGGTGCGTAATGGTCCATCTGGTTCCTTACCACATTTCCTTCGTTATAGTTATATATATATATATATATATATGCTCATCGAATGCTTGGAACTCCGTTTTGGCGGGGAATTGGACATTTGGATGTAATGAGTGTATTCAACCGGGGAACTAATGAGGAGCACAGCTATCATGCTTCCAACAATATAGAACCAGTTAAACTATAACTATACAACATCTACGCTATACACTCTGGTCTGTGGCCTAGCCATACAGGCAGCTATACTTTACCTTTTAATTCTCTTCACTATAAAAATGTTTTTCATTATAATTATAATCATCTCTTTCCCACATATATATCCCCTTTAATATAACCTTTCCTTTTGTTCTTAATTGGTTAATTAATTAGTTTAGTTATTGTATATTAATCTATTTCGAATATAATTAATTTTGGTATTGGTTATATTATTCACAGTTGTGCGGACCTGTGGAGGATATGTGGCTAGGATGGGTGGGGGTCGTCACATCTATTATAGCAGCTGTTGAGACTACTACTACAATAAGTAGAGATATGGAGGAGAGAAGAAGGGCTATCAGCCGTTTTCGTTACTTTCTAAACTGACCAGTACTTCCTGCCTAAACTTTTGGGGTCATAAATGGGTCTCCCATCGAAGAAACAACACCACGCGTTCGGCCGGCCCCCTGTATCATGAAATGAAAATCTTTTTTTTTCGGGGAAATTATCAGATTTGTTCCAAATGTTAAAGGTTTCTTGGAACTTGCTATGTTTATTTTAGGTTTTGCCGTCTGAAGATCTGAAGCTATCATAATTGATAGCCTCAGGGAAATATGTATAACGGAGTTTTAAATAAACCTGAATCAACCGAAGATGGCCTCCGATGTTTTATTAGGTAAAGTATAGCTGCCTGTATGGCGTGGGCCACAGACCAGAGTGTATAGCGTAGATGTTTTATAGTTATAGTTTAACTGATTCTAAGTGTTGGAAGCATGATAGCTGTGCTCCTCACTAGTTCTCCGGTTGAATACACTGATTACATCCAAATGTCCAATTCCCCGCCAAACCGGAGTTTCGAGCATTCGATGAGCATGTATATATATATATATATATATATATATATATCCACTCTACTACTCTAAGTATCGAGTACTCTGGTGCGTTATGGTCCACTTGTTATCTTACCACACTTTCTTTGTTTATGTATATATATATATATATATATATATATATATATGTGTGTATGTGTGTGTGTGTGTGTATATGTATACGCTCGTGCACGCACGTATAGAAACACAAACATATATTTGCGTGTATATGTAGAAACACACAGACAATATATCTATATATATCTATATAATACAATATATATATGTATATATATACATATATGTATTCATACATACACACACACATTATATATATATATATGTATAGTAGATGCATTTGTGAAAACACGGCTTCTCTTCTTACTTAAGCCATTCACATGTCTACATTTACTTCCGCCTGTATCACAATCAATCATTTCATATACAGCTTGTATGATTTTCTTCTCTCTCCATCCTCGATTGTACAAACATTAATACTGCAATGTTCAGGCCTTTATTTAATATGTCACCGTGTTTACCATAAGGACGTTGACTGTTGGCAAAATAAACTATTATGCACACTGCCTCGCCCCTGTTCATACGAACAGATATGTATGTATGCCTGTATGTCTGTCTATTTCTATGTGTGTATGTATGTATGAATGTATGTATTTATGTTTGTATGCATGTATGTATGTAAATACACACACGCGCCTGCACACAGACACACACAAACACACATATATATATATCACTAAGTATATAAATGTATGTGTGTACATATGTAACTGAATACATGCATATATATATATGTGTAATATATATATGTATATATATGTAGGTAAACGTAAGTACACACACACAACACACGCACATGCATATATATATATATATATATATATATATATATATAACAAAGATGGTGTGGTAATATACCAGGTGGACCATAACGCACCAGAGTACTCAATACTTGGGGTAGTAGAGTGGGTAATATCAAAAGAGTCAGGACCCCGACGGTTGAGCTCCGGCCCTTTCGACAGCTGGATCCGAACTAGTTCGTATCTAGCCGTCGGGTTCCTGACTTTTTTCACATATAAATATATATTTCACATGTATGATTCCTGTCAACTTCTGTTAACTTTATGAGTTAACAGAAACAAATAAATTGCTGAAATAAATAACAGCTTAGGATTATTTAATACAGAATATATCACTCGATAATTGGCTTGCACTTCTTCTTATATGAAGTTTGTGTTATGTTTTAGTATGTATTCATGTATTTGAAGCTGGTTGAATCAACACGATAATTGATTCCTCGTCAATTCCATACAGATGAAACGGAAAATAGGTAAAGACAACAGAGATTACAACAATACAAATAGTTGGAAATCACATCAGTCTGAGTGATAATTATTTTTAAACATATTTTCATGTCATATTCGTATCTTTCTACTTTCCTTGCTGCTTTTCTGATCGAAATTAATAACCGTTAGGTTTTATTCTTAAATTCCGATTAGTTATATTTACCAATGCCATTATTGTCGACATGAACTAATACTGAAAGGGTAAATGTTATTAGACAAAGTGTCATCGACCAAATAAATCAACTATATCTATATATATGGTTTCAATTTCATTTCCATTGTGTTGCGTATATTTGAGTGAAAATAAAATTTCTTACAATAAAATCTTGAAGAACGGCAATAATATAAAGTATTTTCAAAATCATAAGTAGTAGGGTAAATATGATCAGCTTACCACTTGAATGCAGTGCCTCATCATGACAGTACAATGATTGAAGCCAGTAAAATGTGATATTACTCCGTATATTTATTAATTTATATATTTATTTATAATGTGTATATATGAAGTTGTCTTAGTTATCAGACCTGTATTGTCGGCAACATTACATTATGTAAAGGAAATTTTGCTTAGACACGTATTTGTCTAAGAGGAGGGGAGCTTAGCGAATTCAATGATTTTTTAGAACTCTTCAGGCCAGGAAAGGGAAGAAGGAAGGAACTATGATACTTTCCCAAGTTTCTAAAACTAGTGAGGAGTTAGAAAAACTGGAGATCTGATCTAAATGTCTATAACAGAGTGGACTCCACTAAATGCTTCCAAGGGCCAGATGGAGGTCTATCCATGCATTTATGTATATATATATATATATATTTAAGTATGTACATATCTATGCGCGGTGACATGAAATACTCGGTTTGATGCCCACCGGGAGTGAGAGACCTTTAGTTTAGGACAACAATACTAAGAAATGGAAAACTGATGTAAAACCTGCAAAACGATGGTAGCAAATGATGTTGATCTGTTCTTCAGGCATGTATGTATGTATGTATGTATGTTGTATATATGTATGTATTTTTTTGTGGAGCGAGAGACTCCTAGGCTTCATTAAGACATCTCCCTAAGAGAAGGTCACTGATATAAAACCTGCAACTTCGTTTGCATCCAATGATGTAGACCAGTTCTTCTTTTTGGCTAATTGCATTCGATGTTCCGAGATTGTGACAGGCTCCGTGCAAATCCTTTCCTCACTTAAAAAAGTCTCCAGCACTGGTATCGCTGGATATGTAACATTTTTTGTGATGCATGGTATGGCTGGCCATTGGCAAGTCCCTAGCAGGACTAAAACGTCACGTCCGTGATGCTCATGCTTAAGCTATGGCATTACTCGAAATCGAGTTGCAGCTATCATGTATGTATGTATGTATGTATGTATGTATGTATGTATGTATGTATGTATGTATGTATGTATGTATGTATGTTCTTCTGGTTTTATAATTTCACAAAGTTTTACCAATAGAGAGAGAGAGAGTCGGTTTCTAACATAGACAGAAGACTCTCTCATTGGAATTTACACAACATCAACTAGGTAGATATGTATGTATGCATGCATGTGTAGATATGGATGTTATTGTATGTGTGGATGTGTATATTTTGAGTTGTATGTGTGCATGTGTATATGCTTTGTATCTGTACATGTGTATATGCAGTTATTAGATGCAACATTTTTGGAATGTTTTACATATTTTTACTGTTCTATTAATGGGTTGTACTTGTAGTTTCCTAACTAGTTGTGTTCTTTCTGTTCCTGTGAAGCCTAGCTTCTCAAGATTTCTATTGAGGCAGTTACTAACATATCCCATTGCCCCAATAATCACAGGCATAAATCTGAAGGTGTAATCAGGGTGGAGTATCTGCAGATTTCTCATCAGTTCTGCATAAATATTCTCCTTTTCACTAATCTTTGATATTATATTGGCATCTGCTGGGCAGCTAATTTCCACTACTGTGCATGTTTTCTTCTCCCTGTCCCATATCATAATATCTGGTCTGTTATGCCTGCATTTTATTGGGGTTTTTACTGGAACATTCCACCAGTAATCTTTCATATTATGTACATGGATGTCCTCCACATTGTTTTAGCTTTTAATGTGTTTATTATCGGGGCTATCTTTTTTACAAACTGCATTGTACAGTGTTTTGGCCACTACATCATGCCTCATAGGTAGATAGTACCACAATGAAATCTTTGGTCAGCTGCTGATGGCATGGGTGATATCCTCGATGTTAGTTCTGCAGAGTCTGCACATGTTATCACATCTAGGTGTTTTGCCTGCATCCCTATCTCTTTTGTGAATCAGGTATTTCGTGCTAATCTCCTGTTCTTGGATTGCAAAAGCGTATCCTTCAAAGTGGGATCCAATATAGCGGTTGTTGATCCAAGATAGACTACTTTCCTTATTTATATTACTCTCACGCTGGAGCTTCCTGGCAACATATCCATGCATGATCTTTTGCTGATAGGCATGCAGTTTTTCATCCATGGATTCACTGTGATACTACTGAGCGACATCCCTGGGTATGAGTTTTTGATTATCACACAGGGAATACCTCTCGAGGAGTTCCTTCCCAACTCTCATGATCTTATCTGTTTCATGCAGATAGACTTGCTTGAGAAGCAGGCTCCTACGCTTCAAGGTTCGTAGATGTTGTCGGAGAGATATAATGCGACATTCAAATGTTGTCTGGACTGATGTTAGGCCTCTGCCTCCCTGTTTACGTTTCAAGTAAAGGCGGTCTATGTCACTGTTGATGTTGATGTGGCCAAACTCCATTCCTATATCCAATGAGAATGTTTTAAACAGGTCAAATTTTTTTTCATCTCATCCATGTTCTTGGCATAGAGTTTCACAAAGAAATTATGGGTTAGGTTCATATTTCTGTCCTCCTGTGAGCCTTGTATCACAGAAAGGCCAAGAGGTTTAATGACAGGATGAATAATATCAGAGAGACAGTCTCCCTGAAATATACCCCTGCGATATTTTATTTTATCTGTGAAAATAGAGGCCTCCTTCTCTGTCTTTAATTTTAGGATAGTAGCCCAAGAAGACAGCTCGCTATGGCTCTGATAATAATGTCTGCAACTTTAGCAAGTCGGAGGGCCTCTATCATCCAAGAGCGGGGAACAGAATCGAAAGCTTTCCTGTAGTCCAGTCTAGCCTGACTGTAGCCATATTCCCCCTAAGTTGTCACACTCCGACATCGCAGATTTCTTGATTATGAGTTGTTCAGCACATCGCGAAACCCCTTTCTTTCCAGCTGCTTGTTCATCTGTGATGATGTTATTATTTTCACAGTGATCTTGGAGGAATAGGTTCAGGCAGGCTGTATACATCTTATACATCAGGTTCTGGCATGCAATGAGACCGTAATCTTTTGCCAGGTGGGTGTCTTTGTTCTTTGGGACCAGTAATAAGTGTATCTCCCTTAAAAACTTGTTAGTAGAGGTCGGTAAGATACCTCCGATAGAATATCAGTTTTTTTGTACCAGTGGCCGACAGTCATGTCTCTTCCTGGTGTTTTCTTATCTTGGAGTTTTCCTATCACAGTCTCAAGAGTACCCTCACTTATTTCATATGTTTTTGTTGTAGTGTAGGAGCAATAGTTCTTTCGGATTTCACTTAGCTCACTGCATCATGGTTGAAATTCTTCTTTTCACCCCATATTTTGCTCCAACAGGAATCTATGTCTTTCTGGGATGGGGCCTCAGTGACACTTATTATTTTGCCCTTCATATCTCTATAGACTGATGTTTGGTTTCGTCTGAATCTTTTGTTATACAGTTTTCTTTTATCTACCTTCTTCAGGTATCGGCGTTTCTGGTTCTACTGTTACCAAACATCGTCTCTATTTTATTTTTCACTCTTTGTTGGTGAGGAGTGAAGTGTTTTTGTGTTTGTTTGCATGTAAGTAGCATTGTCACATATCCTATGGTTTTTCGTATGTCAGCAATCTTTTTTTAGTTATATATGATGGTATTTTTGATGGTGTTTTGTTCTTGGTAATATCTCTATCACGAAGATAATGCTTCACTGTCGTTGCTAAGGCATATAAACAGGCGTTGACTTGCCAAAATGTTGGGGTTTTTATCCGTCGTAAATATTCATCCCCTATTTCGTCAATAACACGTAATATTTCATTATTCGGTTTTTTATTAAATATTGTTATTTTAAAACGTTCAGCAAGAGAAATGTTTATACATGAATTAATTTCTCTGGAAGATTTCGTTGAGGGAAATTTTCAATTGTTTATACTTTTGATTATTATCATTATCGATAGTATTTTCCACAATAGTCGAGGTAGACTCGGACGGTACACGTGGTGTCAAATTTCTTCGATTATTATTATTATTATCGATAATGTTTTCCCCAGCATTCGAGGTAGACTTAGATGGTACACGTGGTGTCAAATTTCTTACAGGCATAGTTGTTTCAAGGCGCTGTTCGACCTGGCTGCGAGGAAGTCTAGTAGCATGGCGACCTGTAGCACATGTTGTTGATTCCATGTTTGTTGTGGGGGACTTACAATTAATAATATTTATCTTCTTTTTTTTTTCGACAACCGTCGCTTGTTGGCGTAATTGTTTTGCTGTGAAGTGATTTAGCTCTGGGTGTATTTCGTCCCAGTGTAGCTTCATTCTGTTCATATAGCCAATGGATGGAATTTTTTTTGCCATTTTATAACAATTAAATAAATCATCATTATGTTCGCAACTCCAAGAGAAATGCAATTTATAATTTCGGTTTCCTCTGTAGCTATAACTGAATAAATGTTGTTTACCTTTCTCGTTTTTCTTCGGTACTCCACTGATGTTGTTGTTGTTGATGTTGTGTTCAACCATGCTGTTTGTAGCAAATCCTTGTAAAATGAATTATGTATTTAGTCTGATATCTCTACGAATTCGCATAAAAGATGTCTTCAGTATTTAGTTAGAAAAATATCCAGTTATTCAACATGACTTGTAGTTGTGGCATTACTGTCGGAAATAGTATTCATCTTAAATTTAATGAATAGTCTCCCACACCAAAATATGCGACTGATCGCGTTGATGTATGTATGTATCATAATCTATAAAGCTCAGTGTGTGGTCATACTCCTTCGTTATAGAAATCTACGATATAGAATTTCTTCAATTGAAATTTACAATTCAGTATTCGAAATAGCTTTGATTGCGTCTTGACGCAGATAATTTTTTCAATTTCACCCACAATTACGCAAAAAATAGATAAAACTCAATATTTTACGATTTTTCTCTCTCATTTAAACTGCTAAAATCTTTCTACTACCATTCAAAATCTATACAACTTCATACTTTCTGCTACTTTCTCTTTCCAAGCTTGATGGTGATACTGACCGTTCACACCACTCCCTACTGTCTTAAATTTAGAAAACACATATCCTCTATGAGGTTACTAAACCTGCTAGAAACAGCAGCTAACTCTCCCCCCTATCACACCCCTCCCTACTGTCTTAAATTTAGAAAACATATCTTCTATGAGGTCACTAAACCTGCTAGAAACAGCAGCTAATCATCATAATCTATAAAGCTCTGTGTGTGGTCATGCTCCTTTCTTATAGACATCTACGATATAGAATTTCTTCAATTGAAATTTACAATTCAGTATTCGAAATAGCATCGATTGCGTCTTGGCACATCTAATTTTTTCAATTTCACCCACAATTACGCGAAAAATAGATAAAACTCAATATTTTACGATTTTCCTCTGTCATTTAAACTGCTAAACTCTTTCCACTACCATCCAAAATCTATACAACTTCATACTTTCTGCTACTTTCTCTTTCCAAGCTTGATGGTGATACTGTCCGTTTTACTCTCACACATCATCTGACAACGTGCGTGATTGCCGAAGAGAGAGAGAGAAGAGAGTGAGAGGGAGAGAGATAGAGAACGTTTATTATTACATAAAGTACCAGTAATGTACTGGGTAATTGCTGGCCTTGTGCCAAAAAAGTAGAAACAATTATTACATTTCATACGAAACGACAATTATTCAAAAGCAACAGATACATTTATTCAACAACAAGCGATAAATTTTTTTTAAAACCTCTTTTCCAAACGCATACAAACACACACTCACTTCAACAACAACAACAACAATCTGCCTTTTATAGATAATGATAAACAATAATATCCTCTATGAGGTCACTAAACCTGCTAGAAACAGCAGCTACCTCTCCCTCATACCACACCCCTCCCTACTGTCTTAAATTTAGAAAACATATCTTCTATGAGGTCACTAAACCTGCTAGAAACAGCAGCTAACTCTCCCCCGTATCACACCCCTCCCTACTGTCTTAAATTTAGAAAACACATATCCTCTATGAGGTCACTATAACCTGCTAGAAACAACAGCTAACTCTCCGTCATATCACAACCCTCCCTACTGTCTTAAATTTAGAAAACACACAGACAACTATGCAGAACAACTCCATCGCAGCTCTGTTGTTCGGCTGGCATCGTCTACGCGCGTGTTGCACAAGTACTGTGAAACAATAAATTTCAACACTTTTTTGCACAGAGATAATATCCATAGGCGAAACTACAATTCTCACTGCTGGTGCAGCTCATGCTTCCAGGTCTGCAATTCATTCACCCAGTGCCTTGCAGACAAAAAGTGCTGCCATAAAATGGGTGGTGCAACCTAACTTTGGTAACTTAATGACCACGAGCAACGCCGGGCTTTAATGCTAGTGTATGTATAAAAGGAAAAGAACAATTTACGGAGCACAAACTGAGACTATGTTTAGACGAATATAACGTTTGAGAGTGATGGGGGAGTTAATTACAAAAGCGCGCTAAACTAGTATAAATGACCTGTTCATGAATGCCGCCATTGAATTACTTTCTTATCAACATTGTAACTAATCTGGTGCGAAAGGAGCCACGTGGCCTACATGAGTTAGTGTTAAATTTGCTTGTAGAGACATTGGGCGAGCAATAAAGTGGTATTATGGTGTGGGTGTTGGCGGTTGTTGTGGCGCTAGTTGGGTGTATGATGTATATAATGCCTACAAATAGGCTATAGATGAAGAACATATATGTACACACACACACACATGTATATATATATATATATATATATATATATATATATATATATATATGTGTATATGTATATATATATATACATACATAGATACACACACACATATATATGTATGTATGTATATGTATGTATGTCTCTCTCTCTCTCTCTATATATACATATATATATATATATATATATATATATACATACATTCATATATATATATATATTTATATGTGTGTGTATATATATATTTTATGTGTGTGTGTGTGTGTGGCGAAGGTGGAGATTAAACAGAATGGAACATGTATCGTTAATGTGTTGAGAGGCTAACAGAGTCGTAACTGTCGTAAATTGTCTTAGGTTCTTGGGTGGCAAATAGCGTAGTATGTGAGAAGGAGAAACTGATGGATAGTATGGAGTTATCGCGGACCAATTTAGTTTAGTTAGCACTAATAACACAAACCAGAAGTACAAATGTCACTCAATGGTAGAGGTAACAAAATAGGACCATATGTTATATAATTGGTAATACTAAAAACGATTCGGCAATCTAATAGATATATATATATAATGGATCAATGACACTATGGAAGATCGTATGAGTTGGAATTAAATCGAACACAACTTGAGTATTTGCGTAATGCTTATTATGCGTAAATCTTCCCACGGACTGAGTGTTCTAAACCCGTTGATATATTACCATGTTTTTACTACAATAATTTAATTAGACAATTCTATTGATCGATTAATTGTTTATGTTTGTTTGATAACTTCTAGTTGGGTGCTTAATTCGGTTTGTGTAAGGGAATTTTTATTCCTTTGTTCCAAATTTCGAATTGACCGCCAGAATCGGGGGTTACCTCCCTTTGGGAAAACCATGTGTTTGCTAGCAGCGCTTACTCTAGCATAAAAACACCCGAGCGGACCAGAACGACAAACTTGTTGACGAAGCAAACTCCATCGTTCTATTTTCAAAAACCATTAACTTGCAGACCCCTGCAAGTGGATTTTTTTGATTTAGGATTTACAGAAACCTAGCGGAGATATTGTGGATTACATGTGATGTATATTATATGGTATATATTATATGTATTATGTGTTATGTATGATGTCGACGCGATGGTCCAGGTTAGTCAAATTTTTCCTGAGTTCAGTCTTTTTCGTGGCTATGGTCATTGCGGCCCTTCTATCGGACGCTGTATTCATTTTGCAAAGCTGTCTAAACATAATGTTATAACTCTAGGGTTATATACCCTATCGAGTGCTTAGCTGCACACCGAGACTGCATTCGTTAGCTTGGCTGCAACCATGGCTTCGTTGTTGCTGTACTAAATTTTGTATATATATATATATATATATATATATATATATATATATATATATATATATATATATATATATGTATATATATATATATATATATATATATATAGTATATATATATATAGAGAGAGAGAGCGAGAGAGAGAATAAGAAAATGCAAAGTAGTTTCAGATGATAATGCTGTGATACATATTTCAATGACGACAGTGGCGACACTCTTCTGTGTACCCAGTGCCATGAACTCATCAGACAGCTTCTTACATAATAAGGTTATGTTCCCGAGGTAATCCAAATTGAAGCGACAAGGGTACGGACAAAGCAGACGTTCTTGGATCGTCCGTCCGTTCCCTTGTGAGTCCCAACATACCCCCCACCGGATAAATAAGCAGAGCTAAGAGCAACGTTAGACCTGTTATTTTCCTGCTACAAATTGCATTTCCACATATGGCTCGAACGGTAGCCCCCCCCCCCCCCCCCCCCCCCCCCCCCCCCCCCATCATCCGATAACGATCTTTCATATGCTTTTTACTTGGACAGAATTGACCAGCACTTTAACCACTTATACTCTCATTTCCATACAGTTTATCTTCCTCGTGTATTTTTTCTTATATTTTCTCATATTTGTTCATGTAGTTTTTATTTTGATTCATGTGATAGAAGAAGATATTAACTAATTATTTGCCTAATTACTACGTTTCATACTGTCGTTCAATGTGTAGATAATATATCTGTAATATTGATCCTCCTTCAAAACTTCCTACTATAATTTAAACATCTCAATAGTATTAGCTATTATATGTATATATTTATATTTATTTTTTTATTTACTTCAATCGAGATTTTAACTTGTAATATTGCTTTAATTTCTAATTTTCAATCATAATTTCCACTGTGAAACCATAACATCTAGAATTAAGTTAGATTCTCTTAGTGGCTGATTGCAAATTCTATTGTCCAAGAATAATTTAGGGGTAGTAGTAAGGCCTAATGAGGATCATACTCTGCCACTACCACTGCGTTTCGGTCAACCGCAACTACCAGGACGGCTAGCAGCAAACTATAGTAGTCTCTTATTACAGACCTGGATGGGGGTGATTATTTCGCTGGGGCATGTGGGGACCTGCATAGGCGAATTTCGTAGAGTTTTAGGGTAGTGGATGGTCAACATCCCCCGGACTTGCGCCTGCGCAAACCCGTGGGTGTGAATTGGGACGCACAAGGGAACGGACGAAAGACTTAAGAACACCTGCTTTGTCCGTTCTCTTGTCGATTCAATTTGGATTACCTCGGGACATAACCTTATTATGTAAGAAGCTGTCTGATGATGTCATGGCACTGGGTAAACCAAAGAGTGTCGCCACTGTCGTCATTGAAATATCTATCACAGCATTATCATTAAACGACTTTAACATCTGAAACTACTTTTCATTTTCTTATTCTAAATATACTCCGTCACTACTATGTGGAAAAAGTACGCTGAGTGCCCGAATCGAATTGCAACAAAGTTGACCTTAAGCATATATATATATATATATATATATATATATATATATATATATTATATACATACATATATAATATACATTTATGTTTTGTGGTTCACCTATGGATAAAACAACAGAAGACTGGACTGGAGATATTCTTTTATAGTTTTATTGTTGCAAAATGCAATGTATATATTTCAATGGCCCAGTTACGTAAGACCTTGGCGACATCATCAGCTGTGGATTACATAATTAGTTAATTAATAAAAAGAATTACACAACAGAGAATAGAGAAAATAGTTGATTCGGAGATGGATCACGAAATTGGTGTTACTTTTGCAGTAGACCATTTCGAAACAATAATACCGATTTCGCGTGCCATCTCCTAATCCAGTATTTCCTCTGTTCTCTGTTTGTGTGTGTGCCATAATTCATTTTATTGATTAAGTTATTATGCAATCCGCACTTAATGTTGTTGTCAGTCTTACGTGAGCAGACTATTGAAATATATACAGTGTTTTTGCAGCAATAAAACTTTAAAAGGATGTCCCCAATCCACCCTTCTGTTGTTTTAATCAAATTAATATGTACACACACACACACACACACACACACACTTATATGTATATACATATATATATATATATATATATATATATATATATATATATATATATATATATATATAATAGGAACTGCTTGCTCATGAAACTAACGTGCAAATGACTGTGCATTCTACAGGCATGTCTACCGTCAAAATAATCCTCAGGGAGATTCATTTTGAAACAGGGTGGGATAAAGCTGGTGCTTCGGTTTTGTATTACAACTCATGTTTGCCAGCTGAGGAGATTTGAGCAATATATAACGATGAGTCTTGTTCAATCCCACAGTGTGCCACCGGGTATCAAACTCCCAACCTTCAGATCGTGAATAGTTGTTGCTTGGTCGCAGTTAAACTATGATCAAACGTTTTCAACTATTAACTATCACATTCCACACTATATATTCTAAATACATATTCAGCATACTACTCCATTCTCTAAAGTGTCCTTCCTTATTTAAGATGGCGAATTGTCAGGCTCGTTAGAGAATGCTGATTAATTGCCATTTAATATTATTTCCAGTCCACTACACTCTGAGCAGAGTCATCTTTGTTTGAAGTATTCAGGCAAAGCCTCCAGTGTGAGGAAGCCCACTCGCTTCCTCATAACAACTAATAATGGAGGCGCCACATCTCGAACCCCGAGAAAACCGTAATAAATAATCCCATTCTACAGAAATAATCACACATTTTGAAAGCCTCCGGTTTAAGGATCCCTTTCTTCCTTTCTCCCCTAACTGAATGGCATTGCCACCTCTCCTTGATTAAATAGTATAAATGACTTTTTTTAGCCCCTATCCCCTTATTACCAGTACTAGATAATCTAATGTAACCATTCCTTTGTTTAGTGTTTCTTTCCTAATTTCTATTACAAACTATTATTGTTACCTCCGGTACTACGTTTGTTTGAGTGTCTTCTCATTGAACACCTTTCAACAACACCCTTCTTAATCTGAAATTCATGAAGTTTTCCATATTAACTGCATCAGAGCATCAACTTAACACGTTTCAATACGTTATTGAGAAAATAACGTAAGTGATTCACTGGAAGAATCGATATAGAAGTGGTTTAACAAAATCATTTTGCGAGATGGTTAAGAATAGTAAAATCGCTAGGGGTTTTATTATGCAATAATGGAATCTAACAGACGTGACATCTATTAAAATAATAATTGAACAATTATTACGAGTTGATCGATACTTTAAAAAACACGGCTGTCTAAAACAGTCACTACTAATTCCATTTTGCCACATATAGTCAATTGGCAAAAACAGCAGAGTGCTGAACAGTGGATTGTATTAACAGAGTGACTGAGAGTAAAATATTCCAATCATGTATTTATGTTTATAACGTTTGTATGTACTTTAGGCGTTTATTTTAGACATTGTGTTGTAAGAGAGCAACACTTTCCTACTTCATCGTCTTTTTTTTGTTGGGAATTCTATATATTATGAAGGCATTGTCATTTAATAGTTTCTCAACTATTATTATTTTATTTATTTTATTGTGATTTGTGTTGACTTGTGTTGCAGTTGTGACTGGTAAATATCCAATAAACCTACAAAGTGTGCTGTACTTGGCCAATATGGAAACTTGAGACATAATATTTAGAATTTTCAATTTTGCAAACGAGTTTATAAATTACATTAGTCAAAAATGTGGCAGTTAAATGCACATGTAACACATTTGCCTATTATACAAGAGGCTGTTATAGAGGTCAGCAATACTTCATATCCAGAAAACGAGAATGTGAAAGTCTAGAGATATCGATGATAGACTTAGGAACTTTATTGTTTTGGTATGATATTTTTCTATCAACCCGAAAAGAATAAAAGGCAGCGTAAACCAGGGTTTGAAATCAGAGCTCAAAGAACTGGATTTATTAGCTCAATGCATTCTGCTTGACGTAATTTCGACAACGAAATCCTTTAAATATACATGCACATACATAAAAATATATACGCACACACACACACACGCACGTACACACACACACACACACATACACACACACACACACACACACACACGCACACACACACACACACTCACACACACACACACACACACATTCATGTATACATATATATACATACATACATACATACACACACACACACATATATATATTCCCCTTCTACCTATTTCGCCTCTTTCTTCCCCTCCCATTCTCCCTATCTACTCTTACCCAACTTTCTTCCTCTCCCTGCTCCCTCTCACTTTAATCCTCTCGTCTGACCGTTTAGCAGTTTTCTTCTCACTTACAACTGCGGCGATGGGACATGTGTCTTGTTTCTCTCGATTACTGGGTCTCGAACTTATCGAGTGGTCTTAGATTTCCTACCTACAGTTGCTCTCACATTCCTCGGTTTGTGTTCTTTTTCGCTGTTTTGTTACTGTTTCTCTTCTCTTCCCATTTGCTTTCCTTCCATCCTTCCGTCGTTTTCCCAATAACTTATCCAGTTATTGGCGCTCTGGGGTGAAGTGGTATCTTGTGTTTAAAGCGTAGAAATATCCTAGACCCCAGTAGACGACTGACGAGGAACGCCCCCCTCCCCACCCGTTCTTGCTTTCTTCGTATTCCCACTGCATTTTAAGTTATCTTAAATAGCAACTACACAGCCATTTCTATTCTCCATATATTTCATTATATATATATATATATATATATATATATATATATATATATATATATATATATATATATATATATATATATATATTGTTATACTTGGGGAGGGTCATATTTGTGTAATAATATTGCCAGAATTAATAACAGAACACACTCACTGTTTAGTTGGTTTTCGCTTCTGTGTCTTTTATATCGGTTAATTTAATTTATTCGGTCCTCGATGTTACCATTGACTGACTAACGGTCAAAAATACAGATACACTATAGACACAAACACATATATATAGTCTAACAGAGTTCTTTCGTTGCACATCTGCAACATCGTCAGTGGTGCTATTATGTTTCCTCCCGTTGCATTGTATGCAATATTTGTTTCGACACACGATTTCATATAAAAAACCTCGCAAAACTAATATATATATATATATATATATATATATATTTATATATATATACTTTGAAAACAGTAAGCAAAAATATGTGTAGGAGTTTGTATGTGTAACGTGACGAAACCTATATAATTCGTTCCAGATCTCTAAGAAATAAAATATAAGTACGCCATCCTTTGGCTTGAATCTATGATCAGAAAGATATCTGCATTTCATGAGAAATAGAAACTGATCTGCTCCAGAGAATCCACTGAAGCTAAACATAATTATTTTTATTTGGAATATCTAGATAAAGATAGATATACAGAACAGCATTTGAAATAGATCACATTGAAGTGAGAATATCGGTTTATCATATTGCAAATGGTTGTGATTTTATGGAATAGATTGAGCAAAGCTATTCAGATGGATGAAACGAAAACAATGAGGAAGAGGATATAGTGTTGCTATATCAAAGTTGATATACAGGATTAAAAATACAACGTAAAAGAGAAAAATAATGAATGAAAAGAGGCAAATAGGTGGAAAATTTAAGGTTTCGCCTGAAGAACTAGAATGTTAAAGCTTTGAAGAGAACCTGATGATTGAGAATGAATTGGAATATCAGTTACTGTTCGAAATGTGGCAAGTTCCTTTATTGAATGCGACACCATATATAATGAATAGTATATCACAGACAGGCAGTTTATTGGCAGAATCGCTAGAGCGTCGAATAAAATGATGGGGATTGGCAGGGTTCTGATCTGGTGATTGTAGTATCCCAGAAGTGAGAAAATAAATTGAATGGGGAAAAGAAAGCATTGTATGAATAGATTTACATTCTTACCACATGGACGCAATATTTCAGCAAAGCGTTATATCCAACAGAGCAATATTGAGTCGTAAGCTTTTGTAGGTTTTGAATATGCAATTATTGCCAGTCGCTCTGGTATCTTTTTCACTGTCAAAGTGGTAAGATCACAACCAATCTAAATATATACATAAAACTGTAGATTGTCACGTCATTTGTGAACCGTAGGAGCAACTCCAATGTTTTGACATTCACATTGCTGTATAATTCTATTACGCTTATATATTTGAATAATTCCATACTCGATTCCTTTCATGATAGTTAGGAAATCAATTTATTTCTCAACCGTTGAACTTCAAATAGATGTCATAAGGTGATAGAGATGTTTACGAGCATTAACGTCATCATTATACAGGAAAATATTTCGATATTGACATCTACACTACGTTTCAATCAGTTTGATCTTCAATCGTCATTAACTCTCTCACACCTGAATGTATATAGTAAGTGACTGGATTCAAACAAGGGTTTTTTTTCTAAGATTGAAAGCTCTCGTTTGTACTATTTTATAACGTGACTCATCATAAACTGTTGACTTATCAGAATCAGAAGATATCTCCTGAATGCATATATATATATATATATATATATATATATATATATATATATATATATATATATATATATACATAAAGATTTCAGGAATTGTTTGCCTAAACCATTAATTTTACTATTTAAAAATATTTGCTCAACGGCTTTATATATACATATATACCTATATAAAACTCTTATCGAGTTCTCTCGGGATTTTGGTCTTTTTATTTACTACTACTACTACTACTACTACTACTACTACTACTACTACTACTACTACTACTACTACTACTACTGCTGCTGCTGCTGCTGCTGCTGCTGCTATATATATATATATATATATATATACTAGCCGAATTACCCGCGCCTTGGGGCGATTTACACATTTTTTAAAAGAAAATGATGATTGATTTTGAATCAGTGATATAATTTATGGAGAAAAACTCTGCATTTCAATATTACTCAATGTAAAATGTAATGCTTGAAATATTGGAAAACATTTTTTTTTGTAATATATCAAATTAAAATTACATTATTAAATCTTATTCTTATTTTGTTTCTTGTAAATAATTTTTTTCAAAATATCAATTCAAATCTTTTGTGAATAGGCATCATATCTTGTCATTTACCCATAGTTTAAATTTCTTATAAATCGAAAGGAAAACAATTTCAGCGGGGTTTGTGCCACTGGGGAACCATAATAGGGAGTTTAACCCCATTATGGTGTCTTAATATTATCGAAATTTGCTGAAATTTTGTGAATAGGCATCATATTTTGTCATTTACCTATTGGTCAAATTTCATATAAATCGAAGGGGAAACGTTTTCAGCGCGGGAACAAATCCCCGGGGAACCCTTTGATTAGAATGAAATATACTTATCTAAGTACTCTGGGCAATGTAATTTCAGAATATATATGGTTATGTGGTCTATCTCCTAAGCCATAGGAAAAGTTCGTGAACAAACAAACAGACAGGTTCGTGAAGACGTTCCCTGGCATAAGAATATATATATATATATACACACACACACTGATCACGTCATAATTCCGTAATGCAGATAGCCAGGCATACAGACAGATATTTTGAGGGTACAACGTTATATCTATGTATCTATCTAAAAAGAGAAAGACTAAGAGTTATAGAGAGAGATAGTTAAATCGTTTAATGCGGTTTCTAGGGCATTGACATTTTGAAATTCTTTGCTCCAAACACTCACAGGGCCATAAGTATTACATGTGTAAAGTTTGAAAAAACTCGGTTGGGTGGTACTCGTGTTTTAGTGATTGGACAGACAGGCATACATTCTCTGTTTTAGTAATATATATATATATATATATATATATATATATATATATATATATATATATATATATATATATATATATATATATAGTAAGTATGTTTTGAAACATACTTACTATATATATATATATGGTCCTACAAACTGTGTTCAAAATGAACTGCAGAATGCTTATTCGAAAATATGGGACGCACTCAGATATACACACGAACACACGTATATATATATATATATATATATATATATATATATATATATATATATATTGTTATACTTTGGGAGGGTCATGTTGCCAATAAAAACACACGCACCCGTTGCTTTTCATTTCAATTCAAAATAAATTTCCGGTTGGTTGGTACTTCGATAACCGGATGGTTGTTTATATATAATCAAAGCTCTTTCGTTACACATTCTGTGACCACATGATGATGTAGGACAGAACAAAGGAGAGACACACAAAATAAATACTTAGTCACTGAGGAGGTCAGAGTATATGTGACGAAAAAGATTTGACTATATATAAACAACCTTCGTCTTATTGAACCAATCGACCGGTGTGTGTGTTTTTATAGGCAATATGACCTTCCTAAAGTGTAACAATATTTGTTTCAACACACGTTTTCAGATAAGAAATCTGGCAAAACAAATTCAAAAACGATATATATATATATAAATTATATATATAGTATATATATATATATACATATATGCCTCTATTAGCTTATATTCTCTTCACGCTGGCGGTTTAAAATTCCTGTAACAGAAAACACACTCTTCTGTGTTTTTCCCCTTTATATATTATATTTTAAAGTGCCCAGGAAAAGATTTCCGTTGAGCTCATTTAATTACAGGATTATACGCCAGTCCTTTGCTCCGCTATTTTACTTGATATATATATATATATAGTAATAATAATAAATTTGAAGACTAAAATCCAAAGAGGGCTCGATAAGGATAAATATATATCAAATATATAAGAACCGTAGAGCAAATATTTATTAGAATAACAGATTAAAGTTTAAGCAAAGAATCGCTGCTTTCACCCTTAACGGGATCTTCTGAAACTAACAAAGTCAATCTGTAAACGCAGAAGTGGATATTTGAAAATACGTTGCAACCGGAGGAAGACAGGAAGACGATACTTTGGTTCGTGGAAACGTTCCCTGGCAAAGAACGGGAAAAAACGAATATAATACGTCATTAATAGGAGCGGTGAAAAACAATTACGCGCAAAGACAGAACCACGTTTATGGTATAAAAGAGGTCGTAGACTAATGTTCTCTTAGGTGGTTCATAGAGTCATTCTCTGGCAATGAACGAAAAAAACGAAGATAATACGTCATATGTGGACTGTGGAGAACAATTGCACGCAAAGACAAAACCACGTAAATGGTATAGCAGAAGTCGTAGACTAAAATTCTAACTAGGAGACCGAATGAATCTCCGCTACAGAGGTAAGAATAAAGTAAATAAAAACAATACAGAGGTAATAGAGATTAAATAAATACATACACGAACGTTACCACGAACCAAAGTATCGTCTTCCTGTCTTCCTCCGGTTGCAACGTTTTTTGAAATATCCACTTCTGCGTTTACAGACTGACTTTGTTAGTTTCAGAAGATCCCGGTAAGGGTGAAAGCAGCGATTCTTTGCTTAAACTTTAATCTGTTATTTTAATAAATATATATATATATATATATATATATATATATATATATATATATATATATATATATATACAGATAAATCTATCCACTCAATGGTAGGGTCTAAACCGTATAAAGAACTCAATGTAATTCGTATGTAGAAGATGTCGTTTAAAATAAAACATTTTATTTTTCATCCACTTATTTCTGAGAGGGTCGTGCGGACAGAGTACTCAAACACTCCTACCAGCGGGTCCTGTCAGAACCAACCGTCTCTAATTGATCTTGATCCGGCTGGATCCCCAATCGTGACGAGACAAACTCATGGATGGTAACCACCCATCTTGCTCGAGATCTGAGTGTTTTGCCTGTTGCATTTTGCCTATAAAATCTGTCAAGCGATTCTCTGCTATGACATTCTAACCCCATGCCCATGGTATCGGAGCTGGTGCTGCAATGCGCCAACTTCAGCATTCAGTAAACAGAATAAGGGAACCAGGAGTAGAACCCAAACTCACT
>OZ024743.1:315306371-315336371 GCA_964016885.1 Eledone cirrhosa | reverse complement strand
TATATATATCCTTCAATGCGTCCGTCTATCTACTCTCTATTTCCCCGTCCCTTTCTCTCCTTATCTTTCTTCCACTCCTCTCTTCGAGTACACAGGTAACCCCCCAGAGTAACAAAACTCACCACTTAGGAATAATAAAGAATATTTAGTCTCTACTTCGATAGTCAGTACTTTCTCAACTCCATCAACATCAAACGCCATGATTCAACTGCCAGTATTATGAGGCCCAAATCACGATGAAGCCAGATAACTTCCTGACAGTACGCCCTTGTATTTGAATCTCCTTCTGATGCCCATTCATGGTGTATAACGCTCCGGTAAAGAAATCAGTCAGATTCACCTTGATTTTGTTAATTCCATTTAGCAGAGTCAAGATTTTTCTTGGTAATATCGGCAGAAAAGCATATGTAATGAACAAGTAGTACATGACTTTACATACTCGCTAACAGTCAGCACCTAACGCTTGCCGTTCCACTCGGCACAGTTTTGTATTCTTAAAGTCATTGCTACCATCCCTTGTATTACCAGCTCTGAGTCGTAGCTGACCACCAGGCTAAAGTCTCCTAGGCAGGCCACAACTTACTTTCCCTATTTTTCCACGGTTACTTTTTGGCATGTTTCTTTCACCTGTGTCTTCCCACGATGTGACTTGTACACATTTTTTCCTTACCCTCTCTTTCCTTTTCTCTCTCCCGTTTTCACCCCTTTTTTTCTCTCTTTCTCTCCTTTTTTTTGCACCTGGCCTTTTGATTAATAAAAGGCCTCGGGCGCACCCGAACTACACCGATGTCCTGTAATTCAGCTCCAAAACATTGGTCCGGGAAACATTTACAACTGACGATGGAAACTCATATCTTCCTTTCTCCTGCTGTTCCGTCGTAACCACCATCCTAAAGCTTGTTTTTAGTAACCACACAGCTCCTTTCGTTTCATAACTTCATATATATATATATACATATATATATATATATATATATATATATATATATATATATATATATATATATATATATATATATTTATATATATATATTGAGGGAGAGAGAGAGACACACATACATACATACATACATACACACACATACACACATATATATGTATATAAATTATATATATAATGTCTATTCCAAAGCGGGGAGAGTGGGCAGGACAAAGACAATTGAAACATCAATGGAAAAAAAGACAGTCCCATCTACTTAGTCAACCTCTGGAACACTAGAGTTTCGGCGAATTGCACAAATAAAGACGAAAAATATCCCATATATCAATGAAAAGAATAGTGAGTAGCGACGTAGGTTAGAACGGTATATATTCAATTCAAAGTAGTGTTCTCTCTGTCACTGACTTTCATTCTAACTATCTCCCCATTTCTCCCCCCCCCCCCCTCTCTATCTCTCTCTCTCTCTCTCTCTCTATATATATATATATATATATATATAAAGAATTAAAAAGAACAGAAAGATGCAGTAAAAGAGATTTATTCGGTTCTTACGTGCGTTTCAATAGACATCTATTTGCCTAGATCTCGCTACATCTATAATTGTTTCTACTTTAGGCACAAGGCCAGCAATTATCCAGTGCATTACTGGTACTTTATTTTATCGACCCCGTAAGGATGAAAGGCAAAGTCAACCTCGGCGGGATTTGAACTCAGATCGTAAAGGGACGTAACTATGCTGGAAAGCATGGCGTCCGACTCTCTACCGATACTGCCAATCCACCGATATTTAGTAGAGCATTCGATATCCAATGCACAATCGATCCCATATCATCAGAGATTAATCTCTGATGATATGGGATCGATTGTGCATTGGATATCGAATGCTCTACTAAATATATAATATTATAGATGTAGCGAGATCTAGGCAAATAGATGTCTATTGAAACGCACGTAAGAACCGAATAAATCTCTTTTACTGCATCTTTCCGTTCTTTTTAATTCTTTATACACGCCCCGGAATATAGCTAAACTGGATTATACACCTTTTAGCTGCATTTCGTTGAGCACCACTCTGTTGTAAGCTGACATTCCACTACACGGTACATGACACTGTGTCCTGGAAAACATTAATGCACTCGTGCATAACCAATTATAAATATATATATATATATATATATATATATATATATATATATATATATATATATATATATATATATATATATATATATATATATTGTTGCAAATATAGTTAACACTACCAAAGAGAGAATGCGATAAATAAAACTATGAACTTTTCTATATTTATGTATATAAACCATATTTTGTTTTACCATATTCTTATTTATAAGCAACTTAAATCCTTTACAAATGTTATTATACACTTCCGGTAATATGAAGAAGCCCAGGTAGCTGAAACCGGTACGATAAATTTCTTTGTTATAAATAAATGTTTTGCTGCTATTGTATGAGAAAATCCCATTACCATTTTCTACTGATATTTCTTTTTTATAATCATATATATATATAAATATACATACATATATACATAATATATATATATATATATATATATATATATATATGTATGGATGTATTTATATGTACATATATATAGGTAAAGGTAAAGGTCCCCTTTAGTTTCGAATGATTTTGCACCAAGAAAGTTCCATTCTGAGACACAAAGACAGAAAAAACAGTAGTCACTCATGCATAGAAGTTTCCCTTCTTCATAGCACTAATGTATTCCAAGAGAATCGCAATGGTCAATATAGCTTGGCAGCAATACATTTCTAGAGCTGCAACTGAAGCAACGTGAAATAAAGTGTCTTGTTCAACAACACAACACTCCACCCTCTCCGGCAATTGATCTCACAATCTGATCAGTGTAAGCCCAATTCTCTAACCTTTAACCCATGTGCCTTCATCTTATATATATATAATTGATAATAAGTATGATCGAGGTGTCAAATTTTCATTAACTTTATTCAGATGTTACGTGCGTTTCACGATTGAACAGCTCAAGGTTCGATCGATAGAGATCGAACCTTGAGTTGAACAATCACGAGAAACGCGTGTCAAACCTGAATCTAAACTATAATAAAGTAAGAAGCGCGGGACTGCGTACGGTTTATCATTTTTTATCCCACTAGTAAACTAAGTTGGATTACTTTGAATAAATAATGAATGAATATTTCATAAATTATCTACTAAATTTCGTGGCTGTTCATTAAATATTTTTTATTACTTATTTAAAGATTCACTACTTTAAAATTTTCAAATGTCAACACTTCCGGTTAGCGATCTTTTAGATAAACATAAATATATTCTGTCACTCCTAATGTAGTTTATATACAATATTGTCTTTTTTTAATCATTTGTCATGGATTACGTTACTAATTATATGGGACAATTTCTGTGTATATTGTCAATTACGATTTTATTTGATCATATCTACATGCATATATACTTGCGTATAATATCAATATACACACTACACATGCTAGCAGAAAACCACTCGAGGGTGGTTTTTCTGCAAGTACATTTAATGGAAATTTGACACTTCATCCATACTTATTCTTAATACAACCCTAAAGTACATACTGGAAACTACGCATCGAGTGCTCACTTTGGTAAACCAACAGTAATTTGACGTTATAATCCCTAAATTATATATATATATATATATATATATATATATATATATATATACATATATATATATATATATATATATATATATATATAAAAAACATGAGAAGAAAGAAGAATACTGCGTGGTTGCACATGGGTTACATATGATAAAATTAGTCCTTCGTCAGTGATTTGCCAATCATCATTGATATTTCGTCGCATTAAATATATACATATACATACATATATACATACATGGGTGGATTGGCAGTATCGGTAGAGGGTCGGACGCCATGCTTTCCAGCATAGTTACGTCCCTTTACGACCTGAGTTCAAATCACGCCGAGGTTGACTTTGCCTTTCATCCTTACGGGGTCGATAAAATAAAGTACCAGTAATGCACTGGGTAATTACTGGCCTTGTGCCTAAAGTAGAAACAATTAAATATATATATATATAGAGAGAGAGATAGAGTGATGTATAAATCCAACTACGATGCTAAACCGTTTCAGCTTGTGCTCAGCAAGACGATTGTTGTCGTGTTGATACCTATCATTATTCCCACTCAGTAACTCAGAACACACACTCTCTCCCTGACTCTCTATCAAATTTAACTATCAACCACTATTTTCTCTCTCTCTCCCTCCCCCCCCATCTCTCTCTCTCTCTCTCTCTCTCTCTCTCTCTCTCTATATATATATATATATATATATATATATATATATATATATATATATATATATATACATATATACAAATAAAGATTCAGCGAGAATCGCATTTCGGCGGGCAGAAAAGACGAAACGAAACGCAAAAATCAGAAATGACACTGACAAAGTGCTCAATATATATATATATAACGGAGGAAATGTGGTAAGGAACCAGATGGACCATAAGGCACCAGAGTACTCAATACTTAGGGTAGTAGAGTGGGTAATAGGAGAAAGTATGACCCCCGACTTCAGACATCAAGCCGTTTCTACGGCTATTTCTGGCCTAAAGGTATTAAATTGAAACCCAGACACAACCGATTCCTACAACAACTCCGTAGCAAAATAACGGAGTATGAAAGTACCAACGACATCCTGGTGCACTCGGACGCTTTAGTCCAGAAATAGCTGTCGAAACGGCTTGAGCTCTGCAGTCGGGGTCATACTTTCTCCTATATATATATAATAATAATACTATTTATAGTTATGTATATAGTATAAACAACTACAAACACGAAGGTCAGTAATTTCTTATTACCTTATTACCAATAAGAGAAATGGCTCAATGTATGAACATCAGTTGTTTTACAGAGCAAGAAAATAAATAAATAATACAACTATCAAAGTTGCGTTCAAATCATTTAATAGCTGACAATCGTTTCTTCAAAACTCTCGTTTGTCGTCATCGGAGCATTATCAATGTTTGCACATATAATTTACCTCCTATTCAACTGAACAATAATATAGATACATATAAATTGATGTTGTGAGCAACAGTTTCGTATTTACAGGGTGGAATGGATGTGACATATATTTTACGAGAATTGTACAATAATTGTACAAACATTCAAGTTCAAATTCAAATTAAAATCAAAAGCACGGAGTGGAATATATGCAACAGATAGAACAAGAGAATAGTCCAATCATTAAAGATGCATTGAGAAAGTAGTTTTGAGAAAGGAAGAGTACATTAACAATTCATATGCAGGCGTGTGGAGAGTGCAACTGCGTTAGTCATATACATGAGAAGGAGAAAAGCAAAGCTTTAATGCATATATAGATGAATAAATACTTCACTTTAAGCAAATATGTTAATGTATTAGAATTTAAGATGGATGCTGTAAGCTGATAGTGTTCCAATTTGTGTGTGTTGAGAAATATACAGTTTTTGCAGACTTTTCCATGACATATGTTGAATTACATTTTAGTTAATGTTTATATTGAATGTTTTAAGTTAGTTAGAGCAATGGATTGTAAATTAGTCTTAATGTATTCATATTCATAGACTATTTTGATCAACCGGTAAATTTTCCAATCGTTAATTTCCGGAAGTGAATAAGGGGAGCTAATGCGTAAGGGAGGTAACTACCTAATTAAGTTCAATTCAGTTATTAAAATTCTTTCTTCTAATACATATTATAATGTGATACCATTGAATCTCTATTATACAACGCTGTATATTTATACCTGATTTTAAATACAGTGTATTTTACTATCATACATTAAAGGTCTCTTTAGATTGTTATCTATTCATTACTGGATAAGGTATATGTTATGAAGAATTGTATAGCTGTTAATATGTCAAAAAAGATATGTCATATGTGTAATAATATACATTATTGTTTTGAAAATTAATCCCTAATATTCAATGCTATTACATTTTATATTTAATTATAAATGTATATATACTTTATTATTATTATGTTGTGTTAAATACATGTTATTAATTTAAGTATTTAATTATATAATTATAAATGCATATATAAATTATTATCATATATTACATTGAATGTCTCTACATACTAAGTACCAAATATCAATTACTATATATGATATAATTAATCTATTGTAGTTATATCACAAGGTGGTAACTCTATGTTTAATTCTAACTGTTATTGCAGAGAATAAGGTTAGAGATGAATATGAGTTGTGTAGAGGAAAGAGTTGGTCGAAGGGTTTGTGGTTGTGGGTGCTGCTAAGTCCTCGATGTGTAGTGTTAATGGTGGTGGGGAATTCAAATCTGACATTGTTGTATACTAACAGCTAGGTTTAAAGTCATGGAACGAGAGCATCTTGGTAATCCGATGAACCATTCAGTCCACCCTAGTATATATATATATATATATATATATAAATATATTACACAGTGAGATGTGTGTAAAGAATTATTACAAGTGGGTTTTACCGTTACTGTATAGAGAACAAAATCTACAGGTTTAGCAATTAAATAGAAAAAACTTGCTAAACCTGTAGATATTGTTCTCTATACAGTAACGGTAAAACTCACTTGTAATAATTCTTTACACACATCTCACTGTGTAACACACTTCTCTTTGTGTAATATATTTGCATTTGAGCTCAGAAGAAAATTCTCTATTCTTCTTTGAGCTAATACTATTATTATTATTACGGGGAACTGCGGAATACTCTTAATTCCGATCTTTGTATATATATATATATATATATATATATATATATATATATATATATATATATATATACACGCATATATACATACCTATCTATCTATCTATCTATCTACTGATTCTTTTTTTCAAATACCACTTTGGAAGAAGAATCAGGATGGAGAGAGAGGTGCTGTACCCCAGCAAGTTTTATGAAAGGTGGGTGAAAGTGGCGAGAATGGCCCGAGTGAATGGGCCTTCTCTCTATATCAGCCTGTAGGTTGAGGAAAAGAAGGAGGAGAGGAAAGGAGTACAAACTCTTTGTACTCCTGGAGATGAGGGTTGCACATTTTTTTCGGGGGTATGTGTTACCCATATAAACTGTCTCCCTCTATTGGGGAAAATCGACTAACTTTTTAAATTCCATTTGTGATAACATTTTACACGTTTTTATTGTATGTAAACTTCCCCCTTTGTATTTGTCCCCTTCTTTTGTGCCCCTGTGGCTAATAAAGAAATATATCTATCTATCTATCTATCTATCTATCTATCTATCTATCTATCTATCTATCTATCTATCTATCTATCTATCTATATATATATATATATATATATATATATATATATGTGTGTGTGTGTGTTATGAATCTATATATATATATATATATATATATATATATATATATTTATATTTGTAACAGTGGTTGAAATACATGGAATTCCGACATTGAGATGTATAATGTACACTGCTAAAGGGAGAGACACTGCAATGCTGACATTTATAGTGTAAACCATCTAGACATCTGTTCAATAGGTCGAAACATTCATAAGTTTCTTATGACCAGTCTTTACGTCTACACACTGCTTTACATCATTTATTTAGATTCAATTACACACATATACACACACACATATACACTACACACACACATATATATACCCACGCATATATCTGCTCACTATACACACGCCAAACACATAGACACAAACCACCCAAACACAAACACACATACATGTATACACAGACGCACACAGAAACACACACGCACACACAGAAACACACACACACACACACACACACACACACACACACACACACACATATATATATATATATATATATATATATATATATATACAAGAAGTTATGAACCGAAAGGAGGAGCTGTGTGGTTATTAAAACAAGGTTTAGGGTGGTGGTTAGGACAGAACAGCAGGAGAAAGGAGGAAAGGAGTTTCCATCGTCAACTGTAAATGTTTCCCGATCCTATGTTTCGGCGCTGAATTACAGGACATCGGTGTAGTTCGGGTGCGCCCTAGGCTTTTTATTAATCAAAAGGTCAGGTGGAAAAGGAGAGAGAAAGAGAGAGAAAAGGGGAGAGAGAAAAGGAAAGAGAGGGAAATGAGGAAGAACAGGTGGAAAAAGTTGAAGAGAGAGGAAGAAGGGGAAAAATAGGAAAGGAATAGAAGAAAAAAGTGTGCAGATCCCATCGTGGGAAGACACAGGTGAAAGAAACATGCAAAAAAGCAACCGTGGAAAAATAGGGAAAGAAAGTAAGTTGTGGCCAACTTGGGAGACTTTAGCCTGGTGGTCAGCTACGACTCAGAGCTGGTATAATCGTGCTGCCTCTCACATAGACAGGAGAAAGTAAGAGAGAGACACGGGCAACCAAAAGTGAGGAGAAGGGAAAGGGAGATAATCCAGAAGGATTTTTTTACGACGGTGGTAAAAACGTGCCGCAAAGATTGCGGACAGAGAGGCCACCACGGCACGTGTAAACATATCAACAATCAAAACCGAACGGATGGATAGAGAAAGAGGGAGAGAGAAAAAAATGAGAGTGACGAGGAGAAGGGAAGAGAGAAGGGTGGGTCGATGTGAAAGTGTGGAGGGTACACAGATCGACCAAAGCAGGTAGGGTCACAGATATATATATATATATATATATATGTATATATATATATATATATATATATATATATATATATATATATAAGAGAATAGAGGTGTAACACACAAGTTATAATATATTGGTAAACGGAATAGAAAATGTTGACAAATTGTTCACTGAAAAATAGTTTAATTAGGAATAAGTTAGAATTAGTCATCATCATCATCATTCGTCGACTACTGTCGAGATGATGGATCTCACTCTCATGCCCCATAATTCCCTGACCCCATCGCCGCCCCTAGGTCCTGTCTACTGATTCCCGTATCCCTAGAGATAACGTCAGGGAATGACAGCTTCCTACTCCTAGTCAGGCTGTAAAAATTGTGGCAAACTCTTTTAGCACAAGGTGCTAAAATCTATGGCAAACTCCCTGCAGCCTCTGCCCTTCTAAAATCCCGGAGAGCTCAATTTGCTGGCCACTGTCACCGTGCCTGCAATGAAATCATATCCGCTCTCTTACTCTGGAGAATTAGTAATAGTATTGGTTAGTATTCAGTTTTGGTTTTTAGTTTTACCGGTTGCGCATTTCTAATGCTTTTCAAAAATAATTTTGAGATAGAGCGTCCGTGATGTTTGCTCTGATCTGATACCTGTTTTTATGTTTAAAAAGTGGCTCCAGCGGTATTAAAATAAGTTTTGCGCCAATTCGTGTTGCAAAAATTCTTGTGGTCAAAACAATTTTGATTGGTCGGTAGAGGTCATGTGAATGTAAAAAATCGATTTTGCGCCAAATGTAAGTTTGTGTCGGCTGACTGAGAAATAAGTATTTCACAACAAATATATGTGTGTGTGTGTGTGCGTAGTAGTAGTAAAGAGGTTCGTTGTTGTGATAATGCCAGCAGGGATGTGTGTGCGAACCGCAGCCTGTTGACAGTTTAAATGCCTATTAAGACAAGTGTGTGTGTGCGTGTGTGTGTGTGTGTAGCAGAGCAATTCGTGGTAGAGGGATGGTCAGTAGGAATGTGTCTGTAAGTGTGTGGGGGATATTTTAACATGTTAAAAGATATTTTTCCGCTCTTGTCTTATACGGAGAAGTGTGTGTGTGTGTGTGTGTGTGTGTGTGTGTGTGTCTTTGTATGTTAATGTACGCGTGTGTATGTGTGTGTGTATATATGTGTGTGTGTGTGTGAGAGAATATGTGTGTGTGTGTGGGGATACATAAACGCACACATACATTGCACACTGATGGGCACAGACATATTTGTGCACAGGTATTCCAATACGGCAAGGCCTAATGAATTCCCCTTGCGGTACGTACAATCTGGACACACTCCAGATACATATTTGTGCACAGGTATACAATTTCTGGACACACTCCAGATACATGTGTACAATTTGTGCACAGGTATACAATTTCTGGACACACTCCAGATACATATTTGTTCACAGGTATTCCAATACGGCAAGGCCTAATGGATCCCCTTGCAGTACGTACAATCTGGACACACTCACACACACCTTGGTATTATGCCAATACTATATATCATTTCAAACCTTTTATTATTAAGGTTTTTGATGTTCTATTGAGAGAATCGATTTTACTGAAAATATCGAATAATGTACACCATTTTACCAGAAAAAAATACTTGTCCAATCACACACATTCTCTCTCACACACACACACACATATATATACACACACACATACACACGCGTACATTAACATACAAAGAGACATACACACACACTTCTCCGTATAAGACAAGAGCTGAAAAATATCTTTTAACATGTTAAAATATCCCCCTCACACTTACAGACACATTCCTACTGACCATCCCTCTACCACGAATTACTCTGCTACACACACACACACACACACACACACACTTGTCTTAATAGGCATTTGAACTGTCAACAGGTTCGCACACACATCCCTGCTGACCATTATCACAACAACGAACCTCTTTACTACTACTACACACACACACACACATATTTGTTGTGAAATACTTATTTCTCAGTCAGCCGACACAAACCTACATTTGGCGCAAAATCAATTTTTTACATTCACATGACCTCTACCGACCAATCAAAATTGTTTTGACCACAATAATTTTTGCAACACTTATTTTAATACCGCTGGAGCCACTTTTTAAACATAAAAACAGGTAGAATTCCCAAAACTAATCAGATCAGAGCAAACATCACGGACGCCCTATCTCAAAATTATTTTTGAAAAGCATTAGAATGCGCAACCGGTAAAACTGAATACTAACCAATACTATTACTAATTCTCACTTATCCCTAATTAATCTATTTTTCACTGTGAGCAATTTGTCAGCATTTTCTATTCCGTTTACACATATATATATATATATATATATATATATATATGAATTGGATTCGCAATCGTAAGGTTGTGAGTTCGATTCCTGGACCAGGCGATGCGTTATGTCCTTGAGCAAGACACTTTATTTCACGTTGCTCCTTCTACCTGGAGTTGCGACCGATAGATAGTATTAGCAATTGGAAAGACCAACGGAAACATTGTTCCCTCGGTCCGATTCGACGAAAGTCGATCGTTCCCAAAAAAATATATATGTTTTATATCCATCCATACATACATACACACAATAAAACTGAACACTAGAAACAGCCGTATATATATATATATATATATTTATATATATATATATATATATATGTGTGTGTGTGTGTATTTACTTGTATGTTTTTTGTGTGTGTTTGTGTGTATTCTCAGTAGGAAATTGACGGTGACTTCGAAGTTCCAGCTTTGTCTCGTTTTCTGGCGGCTTCATGAAGTGAAGAAGCTAAATATTTTTTTCTTTTATTCAATGATCCCAAATTGAATGCTAAATTTATTTCGCTTCACCAATATGTTTATATTTAAAAAAAATTGTATATCTAATGAAACAATATATAATTTTAGATATAATAAAATTCAACTCCATGCTACATAGTAGCATGGAGTAGTATACTCACAAAATAAATTAGAATTGGGTGGTTGTTTGATTACTGCTGGAGTATTTTGAATACTATGGCATTTTAATCATAAATGTTAATGATACGAAGGTATTCTTACCCAAAACACTGCCATCATACTTACTAACTATTTGTGTACATTCTGTGTGATAAGGTTTAGTTTCTCAACTGCAAGCTTATCACATCGAGTGAGTGCGTAATAGTCGGAGATAGCTGCAGTAAATTTGGTGACTTTCATATACTGTTTATATATATATATATATATATATATATATATATATATATATATATATATAAGAAAGTGAATTTTTTTACAAAATGAAAAAAACGGGGTGTCCTACACGAGTGAAAATATAAGGATAAAAGATGAAATCGATAATGCAACTGGAGTCTTTTTTTTTTTAAATATATATTTATTTGGTTCCTTTACCGGTTTCGCAGTTCTTCTGCTTTTCAAAAGTAGAAGTGAGATGGAGGGATTGTGGTTTTTCTCACATATATATATATTCTCACATATATACACTCACACATACACACGTACGCACACACACACACACACACACACACACATATATATATATATATATATATATATATAATATATATGTATATAAGCAGGATCGAAGTCAATGTTGCAACATATATATATATAAACTTTATTGCATATCACAATCCTTTCAATATCTCTCAGCGCAGGTTACAATCGTAATGACCGACGCCCGACTCTTCCTCGACACCTCATCAAATTTGCAAGTTTACATGTGCAAAAACACATTCGAACACACACATACACACATACACACACACATACATATATATACACAAACACACACTCACATACACGCACACATATACATATTTATGAATACATGCAGTGTGTGTAGTTATGTATATTAGATCGAAACAATGGACAAATTACCTTGTTTTGTTTGGTTGCGTCCCTCTCTAAGGTAAAATTCCGCCCTTGTTGACTCCACCTTTCATACTTCCGTGGTCGATAAAATCAGTATGAGTAAGGTACTGGAGTCAAAATAATCGAATTGTCACTAAACGTTGTTATCCTCAGCAATGATATACTCTAATGACTGAAAAAGGGGTTCGGACAGATAGTGTTTTGCTGATAAAATCTCACCTTAAAAATGGCGATCAAAACTTTACCTTTGACTTAAAAACACATACTTGCACTACTTCATGGACAAATCTCTCTCTCTCTCTCTCTCTCTCTCTCTCTCTCTCGCTCTCTCTCTCTCTCTCTCTCTCTCTCTCTATCTATCTATCTCTATCTCTCTTTCCCTCTCTCTCCCGCTCTCTCTCTCTTTTCTCACTTTCTCCTTCTTCTTCTTTCCTCTCTCTCTCTCTCCCAGAAGAAGAAGGAAAACCCACATCACATAGTTGTACTTTCTGACATTATGTATGGAATAATATTATCCAGAACTTCGGCCTACGGAGCAGCACAACAATCAGGTGGAAGACATTTTAAATATGTTAACATTTATAGCCATTGGGTGTTATAAACAGTTTATAAACATTGCTACTGTGCTGCAGTCTTTCAACAAGCATATTTTTTCTACTTACTACAATAGCCACCTACCTATTCTACTTAATGGTGCACTGTACCATGAATATGAAGAGGGAATTTGAAGACTTTCATCAGAAATGCAAAGAAACTATTAGATGAATAGTATCAAATCAGGTAATGTGTGGGTATTGCATATCTCGCAGAAATGTTCCAAATAATTTATCATCTATTCAACCAAAACTGATAACTCGCAATGGTGCAGAAAAGATTTTATAACAGTCTCTAAAGACACCCAAGTGCCAGGCTATGGTGTAAAACAAGGAAACGAATTACATCTTATAGTCATGTAAGTTCTAGCAGGATTTGAACTCAGATCGTAGAGAGGCGGGACAAATATTGCAAGGCATCTCGTCCGATGTTGTATCACTTCTAGAATCCCTCTGTTCTGGATTTGTACTTCATCCTATCGATCCCGAAAGGATGAAATACATTGCAGATATAGATGGGATTTGAGTTTAGTGCCCAGACAATCGGACAAAAATACCAAATGACACTTTTTGCTGCACTTGTAATGATTCGGTTAATTCGTTAGTCTAAAAAACAAAACAATACAAGAAAAGAAGGTTGTACTGGGCAATCTAGATTCTGATAAACAATTAAAAATCTTCTAAGTCTTTTGGGACAGGTTGACTCATGGCTGAGTGATTAACAGGTTTGCTTTGGAATCATGATGTCTCACGCTCGATCCTACTACTTGGATCAATGTCTGTAACATAGTTACAGGCTAACTTAAAAAATTTCTGTGAAATTGGGTAAAGAGAAATTGCGTCAATTGGATGAGTCTTGTAATTAAAGGGACCGCCCTCGCCTCATACTGTGTCATACTGGTTCCACTTTGGAATTGTATTAAGCGTACACGGGTCTGTGCAATATTTAACTATTTACCAGATAATTCACGACTTGGTGGTTCAGTTCCACGAGTAACAGAATTCTCAACATCGAGACTGAAAACAGATACGTCATCACCATCAACATGATCATCGTTATGGATCTGGTGGAAAACAGTAACAAAAACAATCTGTAGCAAATAGCACTGCAAATACATAGAGACAAAGAGGGATGCAGCCGAGGTCCTGATAGTTCAGTGTCCCTTGTCTTGTTTTAAGTGTATATTGACTCCTGTAGATAGAAAACACGACAATATTATATGAAAAAATTGAATTTTATAATTATTATTAAACGAATTTCATTTCCTTTGGGTGTCACATCTGTTTCAGAAATCTCAGAATAACTAATGTACTCTTTATTATATTTTGTATTCATTCGGTGGATTGGCAGTGTCGGTAGAGAGTAGGACGCCATGCATAAAGTTACGTCCCTTTACAGTTTGAATTCAAATCCCACCGAGGTTAACTTTGATTTTCATCTCTACGAGGTCGATAAAATAAAGCACCTGTAATGTACTGATATAATTGCTGGCCTTGTGCTAAAAGAGGAAACAATTATATTTTGTATTCAAGTGGAGGGTCTCCTTGTGCTCTCTAGCCTAAGGCCCCTAACTACTTTAATCAGGCTCTAAGAGCAAACATGAACCTACCTACATACATACACACACACATATGTATATATATATATATATATACACACACAAGCACTATATATATATATATAATATATATATATATATATATATATATATATATATATATATATATATATATATATATAAATAAAAAATGTTTCACTCTAACATGGTGGATACCTAAATGTATTCGTAAATGATTAATAATAATATTATTATTTTATTATAATATTATTATTATTCACTCATCAATACACACACACACACACACACACATATATATATATATATATATATTACTATCACTGGTATTCAACGTATTAACAGCAAATGTTCCCATGAGCACTTCCCATGATATATATATATATATATACATAAATGAAAATATAATAATCATCAAGAATCAATACATTAATGCATTATTTAATTGATTTACATATGTTCCATTCAAATACAAATAGAGGTAACATTTGGTTAGACACGAGGTGACTAACAACAGAATGTTTTAGTCACTTTAGTGTTCTAACATATATGTGTAGATCGTCAATTCTTTTTTCAAGGTCTGGCCGTGGCCGTGGTGATTACATGCCATTGGCTAATTTTCAACCAATCAGAGTAAGTGTTGCTCAAATGCATCCGCCATGTTTTTTTGTTTGTTTTCCTAGTTCATTTATTTTTGTTGTTTTGTCGTTATATGATTTTTTTAAATTTATATTAACTATTTTTAAAACAAATGTAATATATTGACGTTAGGGTTAGAGTTAGGCGGTCAATGGATAAGATGAAAGTCTATCGTAAAAGTTTGTACAAATATTTTTAAATTTATCGTTTGTACAAAACGATTCTAAATTTTTGTTTGTAAAAAATTCTTAAACACTTCAAAATAGCGTATATTCATGTTCTGTAATGTCCCATTTTTGTGCGCCCTTGTGCCAAATAAAGAAATATATCTTTGTATCTTGTTCCTCTTTATATATTGCAATCGAGTATAGGCAGAGTTCCGATTGTAATACAAACTATACTTTGTTTGTAAATATTTGTAAAAATAATATTTCTAAAAACATTGTAAAAATTTGTGTCACACGCGTTTAAAAATCTTTGATATGTATATATATATATAAAGCTGAGGTTGTCTGTCTGTCTCTCTACTAAAACGGTCGCCACACATCTAAACTTATAGATTAAGCTCCAGCGGAGAGATCGGTCAACAAAAATGTTCAAATCGAATGTGTAATAATGATATTTCAGTTAAAATGTATAAATACAGTTGAGAGACGAGTTATTTCCATTTAATGCAAATTGAGCAGACGATAAATTATTGAAAAGGCGCAAATTTTCACTATTACACATTTGCATTATTGTCAGTATTAACTTTGCCTTTCATCCTTACGGGGTTGATAAAATAAAGTACCAGTAATACACTGTCACTATAAGTAGATGCCCATTCACAAACAGTATTGAAAATATGTTCTTCGACAAATAAAAATGTTTTGTTAATACTATTTCGACTAGCGCTCGTTGTTCTACTCCACGCACGACCACCACAAATTGGTGACCAGCTCAACACAAGTATTGGTAGAGTGTCAGACACCATGCTTTGCAGCATTGTTATGGCCCTTTGCGTTCTAAGTTCAAATTCCGCCAAGGTTAACTTTGTCTTTCATCCTTACCAGTTCGATACAATAAAGTACCAGCAATGGACTGCGGTAATGGCGTTGTGCCGAAAATTAGAAACACTATTAATGTGCAATAAGAGCAAAATCTGACGACATTACTCAATTATTTTATCTAATGTTGCAACAATACAGGGGAATGTAGTTTGTGTAATTTTTAAAATATTTGTTCATAGGCTTTTCCAATGTCGCTCAGCCATCAACTATTAAAAAGAGAGTTGCTTAAGATAACAATTTAATCACAAATTGTTGTTATCTTTTAATACACTCCAAAAAGTCATCAAATTATGTGCAATAAGAACAAATCTCATTAATTTGCTCAGGGAATAAAGAAAATATATAGACAGATAATTGCAATTGTATGTAAATATTTTATTTTTATATTGTTTATTTATTTTATGTTTTCTATTGTGTATAATATATTGATTTAATATTGATTGTTTTTTGTTGTTGTTTATATTAAAAGTCTGAAAATATTTGTATACATCTTACACTAATATTTATAAGATCATTTATAATAACAATTATTTAATCTAATTACATTACAACGATAATTTATTATTAATATATATCATGTTTAACTAGTTATTACAAGCGTTGACTTTAAAAAATATTAAACTAGACATGAAAAATGCGCAAGCTCAAAAGAGCCACAGAATGTTATAATAAACCTTCAAAAGTGTGGGACTAGAGTTGTTACTCAAAAATATTGTAATCATTATCTATCGTACATTATATATATATATATTGATTATTTATTAATAGCACAGATTAAACATTTAATCAAACAATTTATTTCTGCTTTCACCCTAAAGCAGGATTTTCTAAACCTGAGAAGATCTCGCTTTAGAGTAAAATCAAAAATTGCTTGCTTAAATTTTGAATCTATGGCCCTAATGAATATTTGCTGTACGATTTTATATATATACATATATAAAACCCTTATCGCGATCTCTCTAGATTTTGGTCTATGTTCATTGTTAATACTGTACACACACACACATTGATGAAGGACTAGCATCCGAAACGTTAAGATCCTCTTCCTGCTATATCAAGCATTAACCTAATATATACCTTCCATATACTGTACCGATTGTGTTGTTATTTCTGTTTACCTTTTACATATATATATATATATATACATATATAAGAATAAGCCTATTAACAAAGCTCAAAATATTAAGGGAAACCCAGCTATACTCAGCTGTCTACTTAATCCTATGGAACGCTATACTGATATTCTAACAACTGACTCTCTATGAAACCGAAGCAATACAGTTAGCTCTACAATACTTAAATTTAAAAGCTGTTTAATAACAAGGATTGTGGAGAAATGTCCACAACTCTAAATAACTTTTAAGTAATAGATTGATTTTGACAAAAAAATAAACAAAAAAAAGCAAAAAACAAAAAACAACAACAACAACAACAATGCACTAATTAATCATTATCAATAATATCTCTGGAAGCTATATAAAATCTTGTGACTATATATATATAACCAAAAGAATATATGGTTCGTTGATTATTCAACGAATTCAATTTTACAATAGTAATTTATCTGGAGTATCTATAATATTATTCAAAATACCACTACAGGAATTGAAGATTCAATACCTTAGCGCCATGTCGTATATCCAACCTCTTATATATTTTATCTGATGAAAACGTACTGAAACCCCATTGTACATACCTTTGAAATATGTATAATAAAATATATACTTTGGTTATGATAATATTTCTCCTTTATTAATATTTTGAATAATATTATATATTAGGGGCGGTGGATTGGCAGTATCGGTTGAGAGTCGGACGCCATGCTTTCCAGCATAGTTACGACCCTTTACGGTCTGAGTTCAAATCCCGCCGAGGTTTACTTTGCCTTTCTTCCTTACGTGGTCGATAAAATAAAGTACCAGTAATGCACTGGGTAATTGCTGGCCCTTTACCTAAAGTAGAAACAATTATATATATATATATATATCGCTGATCGCTTATAGATGTCCTGTATTAATCGCCGAAACATCTTCATCTCGGATTTACAGCTGATTAAGAATCTCTTTTCTTTTTTCCTTTCTTCTATTGTTTCGTCCATACTACCATCTGGAACTTTGTTTACTACGTACAGTAACCACATACAGTATTTGAGGACGGTAATTGAGGAGACATGCATTTTTAGTCATTATTTTATTTGACTAATTTTTATTGAACTTCTATTTCAGAAAATAACAATGAAAATCACTATGCTTTCTAATGAAATGAAAAGGCATGCTGTGATTGTGGCTTTGAAGGCTAAGCATGGTGATTTAGAAATTTCTCGTTTTCAGAAAGCTGCGATATCTTTTGTCCACAAGATTCGGTGTGAGTTAGAGTAAGAAGATGAAAGCGTATTACCTGTATCAAAACATAAAAAACATTCCAAATGCTCTGATTCTCTCAGGACACCTGAATTTATTCAGGAAGTTAAGCGAAAACATTTATAACAATCCAGGAAAATTAATGAGGTCAATTGCAAAAAGTTTTGGTGTGTCAGAAAAAACAATCAGAAATGTTGTGCATGAAAACATCAGATACAAATCTTACGTGGTGAGGAGAGGTCATTTCATGCCAGAAAAAACAAAAGAAAACCGTTTAATCAGATCCAAAAACTTTTGAACAAACTTAAAAATCCATTAGAAGATGATGTAATTTGTTTTTTCTCAGATGGGAAAAACTTTGACCAGGACCAGAAAGCTAACAGAAGAAATGACAGGTGGCTATGTGTAGACCCTTCTGAGGTCCCAAGAGTAATGCACACACAATTTCCATCAGGTGTCATGGTTTTGGGTGTTGTTAGCAATGAAGGACATGTGATCCTCCTCACATTTTTCCACAACGTCTTAGGGTGAATGCTGCTGCATATATTGAGGTTCTGGATAAAGTTGTTAAGCCTTGGATCAACAGTGTATGCAATGGAAGCCTTATGTCTTTCAACAAGATTCTGCACCATCACACAAGGCTCAAATGACACAAGAATGGATGGCCGACAATTTGCATGATCACATTACCCCCAACATTTGTCCTCCTAATTCTCCAGATCTCAATCCACTGGACTACTATGTATGGAGCATCGTTGAGAAAAATGTCACCCCCATAGCACCAAAGATTCTTTGAAAGTCGCAATAGTTCGAGTCTGTCCGATATGAACAAGGGCCGCTTAATCCGAGCATGTAAACGATTTCGACCCCGTGTAGAGGCAGTTATTGATGCTTATGGTGGTTTTATTGAATGAAATTATAAAATTTATAATTTAGCTTTATGTTTATGTTATTTTTATAAGAATACAGCTTTTTTCAGTTATTATATAAGCGTTTTTTAAAACCATAAATCCGTCCTCACATACCGTCCGCACCCTGTATATATATATATATATATATATATATATATATCTCTCTATATATATATATATATATGTATATATATATATACATATATATATATATACATTTATATATATATATATATATATATATATATATATATATATATATATATATATATATATATACATATATATATGCACACACACACACACACACACACACACACACACACACACACACATGTATATATATATATATATATATATATATATATGTATATATACACAAATATACGAAACTTTTCAAACTGAATCGACACGGCCGAGAACTCGCTCAAAGATATAATTAAGTTTACATTATCAAAATAAAAGCCCATGAACCAGAGTGTACACATGCGTTAATTGGTAAGAAAAACGACACCGTGTCTGCAGGATATTAAAATATCCAGATTCACATTCCATGCACGGTGTTTGCAATTCGAATCTGTCAGCAATAGTCCGACTAGAACTACCGTCTGCAGAAATTAGTCAATGTCGGGAGACAACACGTAATTCTGTTTGAGATCGCTTCCTCAGCAGGAGTCAACCTCCACCGAATGGAAATGTCCTTTAAGTGAGTTAGTACAACGCATTATCGATCCTCACCGAAGTAAACCTAGACTTTTAGTGACACTTAACTTCACATCAAAGAGGAGGTAAGCCAAACCTGACAATTTTTAAGGAACACGATGGCGATAATTCAAAATTCAAAATATATATACAGGGTGACTCATAAGTAACCGGGTATTTCGACATTCATATACCAAATAATATATATTTACTACAGTTTTGGTCATACACCATGAAATTATAAATACATCAAACAAAAGTAATTAAAATATATAACCATATCTGATTACACACAAATAAGCGGATGTTCAAAATGTTAACTGTGATCCTTACGGTTACTTATGATTCACTCTATATATTGGAAAACTAATATCTATTTCTAAACGACAGTTTTCACAATGAACCAATAAGTAAAAAATGTCTGCAGTGCATGATGTAATGCGATTTTCTGACGTAAGTGAAAAATATAAACAGCTTGCAGCGCAGAATCGGACATTTTGGTTCCCTCATAAGGTGTGGAGGGTGAACAATAAGATTATATTTGTTCTAAAAACGAATTATGATGTACGGTGATTCTGCCCACTAACCTTCTTAGGCGGGATTAGTAACTGAAGCATAAAGTTGAAATGTTGAGAGATAAACGCTGTTACCAAAAACATCTACGTCAAGCAAACCTCATTAAATACTAGAAATTTGGCTCTATGCCACGAGCTATATATTAGAGAGTAATAAGGAATAAAATCTCAGTTAAAAGATATACCTCAAGAATGCTTTAAATCATTTTGATACAAGATCTGGTAATAAAAAAAGAAATTCCCGCAGCAAAAAATCATACATGAATAGTATCAGGAAGGAGAAGGGTAATAATGATTCCTAGTTTTGGCACAAGGCCAACAAATTCTTTGATGGGAGAGTCGATTATATCGACCCTAGTATTGGACAGGTATTTTATTTTATCGACCTGGGAAAGAATGAAAGGCAAATTCGACCTCCCGAATTTATCAAGTGATAGTTTTATGGAGGGAACGTCAACTCGTTGCAAGGTAAATCTCAATTTTCAGCTCATACTCACTTTCAACTGAGTGATGTAGAGCAACGTGACATATACTGCCTTGCTCAAGGAGTCAATGCATCACACGACCAAGAAAACATTCTGTTCATGAAATTAATCAATAAATGTTTGGGTCTTTCACAAACAAGTGTGCCTTTAATGTAATTCTCATGGATAGTTTGTATGCCACATTGTACGACAATGCTCAGCTTGAATTCCAGGTGCAGCCGATCTGGCAACCTTTCAAACAGTGTCCGTGTACCCAATCACAAACACCCCTCCTCGCGAAAGAGTGGGTCAATATGAGGCTAAGGGCAATTACACTTGCTCAGGATGCCTCACTATGGGACTGAGTCCTGAACATCATAATTATGAAGTCAACTTACCCATTCGGCTAGGCTGTGTCCATAACCTATGGTAGTTTGTTTTTTTCCCCGTAACTCTGAAAAGAATGAAAGGGCACGATATTGACATACGGCGTTTCTATGGAATTTTTTAAAACTTAACGGGTCCCACCTCCTGTCTATGTCTGAAAACACCAGATTTCTTCCAGACAAAGATAAAAAGTGAGGGATTGAGAGATAGGTTGGAATCAGCCCCATATTTCTATCAACCTTCAATTGATGGAAGGCAATGTTGAACTCAGAATGCAGAGAGCCGGAACGAATACCTCAAACCATTATACCTGAGGTTCTAATAACTCTGCTAATTCGCCAACCTTTATAATATGGTATAAAATAACACAAAACACTAATGATATCCATAATGCTTTTTGTTATATATCTAAACTAGAAATATCTTCAATGCTGATAAAAATAGAAATAAAACTGTATTTAATATAATTTCAACAGATATAAGAATGGAAATTAGCCAAAGAAAATACAATTCACCGTAGAACGTATGAAAATGTCCTTCCAAATATAAAATCATTCATATAAATAATCCTGCTATCTCCTATGTCAGAGATAACGAGTGCTACATGTATTTAGATATCCGCAAAAATATTTCAAATTAAAAGATCGAGAGTACAAAAAACGAAACTTTAAAATATAACGTTCGGCGCTTTCAACGTATAACAAGACAATTATTTTCAATACGTTTAATGCTATTCTTTACTTTTCTTAAGAACTCTAATAAAAGGAAATCACAGCAATACATTCAAATGTTTCATGACCTCGCGGACAAATTGGCAGATATGTTCCTTCAGAGATATCTTATAATAGTCGTAACATTTGGGATATTTGATTAAACAGAAAATATTCTAACATCGAAGTTACAGTTATAGTAATGGCGAGTCAGCAGAGGTGTTTGGACGTCGTATTAAATGCCTGAGTACAAATCACACCGAAATCAAAACCAGGTTTCATCTTTCTGAGGACGATATATAAAGCACCAGTCCAGAGGCGGTGGTAGATTGCTGCAATTATCAAAGAGTCTTCATGCATTTTACAATATCTGGTCAGTCCACCCGCTGACTTGCAAATTAATCCACACCCACTGCAAATGTACCGTGGAATGTGTGGCGGTAGAACCACCTCACCGTTTGCTCGATTTGTGATGGTTAACAAAACCAACTCTGACACGAAAGATACGATATATGCTACATTCATCAGACAGGCAAATAACACAACTAATATTGCTAAAAATGACACAACAAACAGACAAAAGAAGACGCAAACACTTCAAAACACAAACACCATAGAAAGATAATTAATATGCTGAGGAAAAGGAGAAATGGTCAACAATATTGCAAACGAATGGATTAATTTTGCACAGCGAGTGTACAAAAAACATGATAATATTGCCAGATATATCTATTGGAAGATATCTGAGAAATGTAGGTTTGTCAAAGGAACTAAATGGTATGAGCAGAGACCAGACAATGACGAATTTAAGCTTTTGTGGAACTTCAACATTCAATGTGATAGAATGATTAAGACAAAAAGGCTGGGATGAACAAGACAAAAGTGGTAAAAATTATCCATATCTTTATACTAGTAGAGTGAAGGATAAAGAGCACGAACAGATGGAGAATATGCGATTCTGAAGGAGGAAGTTGGAAAAGTGTAGGGTACTAAGAAGATTTTAGTGAGTCCAGTAATAATCAGAGCACTGGGTTCCATATCGGACAGTTTTGAGGATTGTGTAAATAGAATCGGAATTAAGGTTAGGTAATAAGTCATGCAGAAATATTTTAAGGAAAGTCTTGTCTATGTAACACACATGACAAGATGCAGCGAGGGACCTTTGTCAAGTTTTTGACTGCTCTCTAACTCAAATATCCAGATAGATCAACATCTATGTGTCTGAGATTTACAAATATGAATCATAAAAACATACTTCTTGACATGAACATTCCATCAGATCAATGATTTCGAAAACTTAGTAAATGTAAAGATTTGACAATTTAAATTGAGAGATTGTGGCATCTTAAAGCCTGTAGAATACCAATGACTGTCGGTGCACTTGGAATGATACAAGAGGGAACTGAAAAATATTTTGGTCGGATAGCTGGAAAGCCATCTCTCCAAGAGATACAGAAAATATTGCGGACTAACAGTGTCCATATCCTGAGAATGGCATAATCAATTTAAATACTTTGCAAATACATTTACTGTTGTTTATGTCCTTATCGCATCATTTATATGAAAATTGTGTGTAAAATATGTGTATTATCATGTTTTGCCTTAGGTGTCAGATTGACACTCGGTATGGTATTGGAAAGAAGCAGATATCAAAAGAAGTTGCAAACAATAGTAATAATAATATAATTTGTTTTTCGTTTTGTAACAATACGTCGCTAGGTGAAGCGTGTTAATTGGCCTCAGATCAGTCCCTGATCTCAGGCTAAATATATCACGAAGGATTCTGGCAGTGCTAGTGATGGTAGAAATTTGGGCACTGCTTATGAAAACGGGGATCCCATGGCTTAAGACGAAAGACTCACGGTGCTTAGGGACCGTACTTAGCGCACCAATGATGATTGGCCTGACTCCTGTCTCTACATGGTTCTCAGTTCTAACAGTGTCTACATATGTCTGCATAATTATTGACCTTTCCCATTTCCTTTTCAGCCATATTGTGGTAGTGGAGCATTGCAGTATCAATTAGATTCAATTTTGAGGGTGGTGGTGTTTTCCTTTACAACAAAACAACAAGAATAATAACAATAACAGTGTGTTTTTGAAATTGTGCTTGTTTCCCTCAAAATGGTTTTGATGTTACACGAAGGCCACTAAGTATATGCTATAAGACAACAGATGTCTTAAGACCATTTCATCTGTTATACATTTGCGGCCTTTATGACAGTTCTCATACCTATCACGAAGTCTTCTTTTAGGGCAAGGCTTTACGACCAGATAGTCATCCTGGTACAAACACCTCTAGTCACCTCTCATGACATACAGGGATATGGTGGACCCATTCTCGACTGGATACACACAAGGATATGTTTATACAAAAACGCATAAAATAAAATAATTACAAGAGGATAAGGAAACTGTAGCCCTAATTTCATTTGAAGAAATATTTCATTGAAACCTTCGTAAAGTATAACTAAAAAGCATAGATTAGTGTGTATGTATGTATCTTTGTATGTATACATGTATGTATATATGTATGTATGCATGCATGTGTGTGTGTGTGTGTGTGTGTGTGTGTGTGTGTGTGTGTGTGTGTGTGTGTGTGTGTGTGTGCTTCTGGTTTTACTATTTTATAAATGTTCACCTTTAGAGAAAGTCTCGTCTTCTAATATAGAAAGAAGACATTTTCATTGGAATATAGAGAACAGTAACTTGGTAAATACATATGTTTGTCTGTATGTGTTTGTGTGAATCTCTATATTTTCAGTCATGCGATTACACGTACCTATATTTCTCTATCTCTGTGTATATGCAGTTATCACATGCTGAATTTTTGAAATATTCTATATTTACATGTATGGGAATATGTACCGGCGTGTGTATGTATGTATATATGTAGACATGTATATATGTATGTATTTATGTATGTCTGTATGTATGTATGCGTGTGTGTATGTATGTATTATGTATGGATGCATGTATGTGTATGTATGTATGTATGTATGTATGTGTGTATTGAAATATATGTATTGGAATATATGTATATCACGGATTGTTCTTTTTATTTAGCCCTAGGTCGCACCTAATCCAGTAGACAAGGACCAACAAGTTTCAAACCGACCATTGTATTTATTTATTTCATCGAGCATGGTGTATCTAGGACTACGTCACCGTATCTTTTCTCCTATTCTTAAGAAATCAGAGTATAATTAAATTGATATTTGACTGCTATTTCTAGCTGATAGAGATGGGATGCGAGCAAGTATGAATGAAAATGAATGAAGAGGGTTATGGAGCCTCAGTCGGTTTCGGGGATGAATATTCAGTTATTCAATCAACCAGGGATAGGAATGTCAGTTAATGTGTAAGTGTCTGAGTATTCCCCAGACACATGTACCCTTAACATAAATCAAAATGTGAGTCTGTGTAAGATAATATGTGTCCAGGCTTCATCATTATAATACTGGTACAGTCGATCCGACAGGCATCCACACAGTTTCCATCTACTAAATAGGTTAAACCGTGGCTACGGCAATGACATTTGCTCATGATATTATACAGTGGGATTGAACTCTGACCTTCATGATTACGAACCGAATTTCTTCGTTACTCACCCACGCCTGCTTGTACAAGCACAACATGTACAACTTAAGTGAACTAGTTTTTCAAAATGGAATCGAACTACCGGAAGTTGCATTGAATGACAAAAATATATCTGAATAGAACAATCACGTGTGTATAAAAAACTTGTACATAAACACTTATATACACTTGTAAACACATGGATGTTGTTAACTTCAAGCCATATAATGAAGAGCTGTGTGATTATAGTTATATATAATATGATGATATAAACAACACAGTTAAAATTATAACTGTATCTAACTATCTATCTAAAATCCCCGGCATGTGTCTTTGTTTTGTCACTTTTCTTGTACGCCCTTGGGGCTAATAAAGAAATCTATCTATCTATCTATCTATCTATCTATCTATCTATCTATCTATCTATCTATCTATCTATCTATCTATCTATATATCTCTCCCTATCTATCTATCTATCTATCTATCTATCTATCTATCTATCTATCTATCTATCTATCTATCTATCTATCTATCTATCTATCTATCTTACCGCTTGACTGTCGTGCCTTGTCCCCGTGAATACCTCACCAAGATGGAACGCATGCTCTTCCTGTTCGCGTGGAAGAAGCAGGCTCTACTGGTGAGGAGATTCGTCTGCAGTCAACACCCTTCAAACGGAGGGATGGGCATGCCGTGGCTAATGATGCGCAAACGTGCGCTGAGGCTACGGCGTCTTCAGGTATTCCTCACCGACCAACCGGTGTAGGCACCGTTTGTGAGACAGGCCTTCCCACAACTTGTCTCGCTGACGGAGCTGCAGTACTGGGTCAAGAGAAGACCGAAGAAGATGGGCGCCTGGCACATTGAATGCGCCCAGGCGCTCACAGTCCTCTGTCAAGTGGGCACAGCAATCAGCGGAGACTCAACTTCGACATTCTATAGAGGGTTAGTACTTTACAAGTGCGACGACGTGCTCGGGGAGACTCTAGGCGTCGAAAACTACCAGCTTACCAGTCTGTTCGGTAGGACTTTCCGCCCGGGACCTATGGATAACTTCCAGAGGTCCCTGGCCTGGCAGTGCTACTGAGAAGTTCTACCCGTTCGAGATAAGATCTACAGGCACGGACGCCCCGGCAGGGATCCTTCCAAGAGGACGTGTCCAAGATGTGAGCAGGCCATTGAAACCGTCTTGCACGCAATTGTACACTGCCCGGGTGTAAGCGACCTGTGGAATTATGCAGAACAACTGCTGTCGCGTATGGGACAAATCCAGTTGACTGTCGAGTACATAGTAAGGATCAAACCGCCAGCCTCTTTCAAAAACGAAAGAGAGGCGGTTTTCCTCTGTACAGTGGCTATCAAACCGCCACCCTCCTTCAAAAACGAAGGAGAGGCGGTTTTCCTTTGTGTGATAGCTATGGCGAAAGAGGTTGTATGGTGGACAAGGTTGAAAGGGCTGAGGTCAGACACCTTTCTCTCCGGCCAACAACTGATTCTTTTTTTCAAATACCACTTTGGAAGAAGAATCAGGATGGAGAGAGAGGTGCTGTACCCCAGCAAGTTTTATGAAAGGTGGGTGAAAGTGGCGAGAATGGCCCGAGTGAATGGGCCTTCTCTCTATATCAGCCTGTAGGTTGAGGAAAAGGAGGAGGAGAGGAAAGGAGTACAAGCTCTTCGTACTCCTGGAGATGAGGGTTGCACATTTTTTTTCGGGGGTATGTGTTACCCATATAAACTGTCTCCCTCTATTGGGGAAAATCGACTAACTTTTAAATTCCATCTGTGATAACATTTTACACGTTTTTATTGTATGTAAACTTCCCCCTTTGTATTTGTCCCCTTCTTTTGTGCCCCTGTGGCTAATAAAGAAATCTATCTATCTATCTATCTATCTATCTATATATCTATCTATCTATCTATCTGTCTCCCCCCCTCTCTCTCTCTCTCTCTCTCTCTCTCTCTCTCTCTATATATATATATATATATATATATATATATATATATATATATATATATATATATTTCGTTTCTGAATTTGGCAACATGACCCTCCCAATGTATAACGATATATATATATATATATATATATATATATATATATATATATATATATATATATATATATATATATATATATATATATATATATATATATATATATATATATATATATATATATAATGCAATGAAATATCTATGATCGTCGGCAAATCACTGATGAGGGACTCATTTTATTACATGTTATCCATGTGCTACCTGCAGTATTTTTCTCTCTCTCTCTCTCTATATATATATATATATATATATGTTTGTGTGTGTGTGTGTGTGTGTGTGTGTGTGTGTGTGTGTGTGTGTGTGTGTGTGTGTGTGTGTGTGTGTGTGTGTGTGTGTGTGTGTGTGTGTGAGTGTTTAACTCTTACGAAAGTGATCAGGACACATATCGACCGCCATCTTCCTCCTGATGATAGGGGTTGAAAGGTTAAGAAGTACTTGCCGCATAAACAGCCGGTTGTCATCGCAGTGGAGACATCATTACCACGTGTAGATCCATAGTCTGACGAGGTACACAGACCTCTTGTATGGATGTGTATGTGTATATAATTACCTGTATGTGTGTTTCTATACAAGTACACATACACACACATGTGTATATATAAATACATATGCGTATAATATATATATAAGCAAAAGGAAAAATGTAGGAGTCGCAAGTCTATATATATACATATATGTATATATATATGTCTGTATGTAAGTATATATGTATATATATATATATATATATATATATATATATATATATATATATATATATATATATATATATATATATATATATATATATATGCAAAATGTATATATGTGTTTGTATTCACACACTCTCACACACAAACACACACACATACAGACACCCCCATATATATATATATCTTTATGCACATTCATATGAGCAGGCAAATTAGTAATGAGTTCGCAGTGAGCTGTGAACATTACTAAGTCATAAATTATTATGGGATGGAACAAAAATAAATATATAAACAAAAAAATATACATAAAACTCGGCATGAATAAAACTTAAGCTGCGAGTGGTACATAGATGAGATGTAAATATGTAATATATATATACATAGCTATTATATAGAGTTATTATAATCAACGAATATAAACAAATACTATATACACTAATCTATACAATTAATAGATACAATTAATTGTTTCTACTTTTGGCACAAGGCCAGCAAATACCCCAGTGCATTACTGGTACTTTATTTTATCGACGCCGTATAGGTGAAAGTCAAAGTTAAACCTCGGCGGAAATACTATATACATTAATATATACAACTAATATATACAATTAATGTATACTACTAATATATACAACGAATATATAATCAATATAAACAAATAAACAAATATTATGTACCCGTGATATAAGCAATTAATATATATATATATATAACTAGTATATACAATTTATATACACAGCTATCATATACAACGGATATATACAAATATTATAGACAGTTATTATATACACCTATAATATACAATTATTATATACAATGTTATATACAAGTAATATAATATTTTCTGTTTTAAGCGAAAGGTAAAAAATTCAGTGGGAGCGGAATGCCGATTAAATCAAACAGTGTATTACTGGTACTTTATATTATCGCCCCAGTAAAGATAAAAGGCACAGCTAACAACGGCGGGATTTGAACGCAAAACGTAAAGGCCTATAACTCTATGCCGTAAAGCATAAGGTCCGACGCTCTACATGTAGCGCCAATCCACTGCTTTATATCTCGCTACATATAATATATACAATTCAATGTTGACAGATCATTCATTTACAATATATATTGGGAAAACATCAAACATGGAAGAAAAAAGAATTATTGATAATCCTACCTGATATTTGGTATAGCATTATATATATATATATATATATATATA
>OZ024743.1:315263871-315303871 GCA_964016885.1 Eledone cirrhosa | reverse complement strand
GTATGTGTGTACAGACTTTCCAAGAAAGCCATTCATATTTCTTTCATTCTCTCTCTCTCCCCCCCTCTCTCTCTATATGTATATATACATATATATGTGTGTGTGTGTGTGTTTGTGTATATATATACACATACACACATACATACACATGTGTATATATATATATATATGTATGTATGTCTGCTAATACTGGAATTGAATAATAAAGACCGTAGCGGTATGTCATATATCAAATCATATATTTTGTCTGATGAGGACTTACTGAAAAAAACAACACAATACCTTTGAAATATATATAATAAAGTATATATTTTGATTATGAGAATATTTTTCATTTGTTAATATTTTGAATAATATATATATATATATATATATATATATATATATATATATATATATATATATATATATATATTTCGTTTCTGAATTTGTTTAGCAAGATTCTTTATCTGAAAACGTGTGTTGAGACCGATATTGTTATACTTTGGGAGGGTCATGTTGCCAATAAGAAACACACGCACCAGTCGCTTCACTCCAATTGATTATAAATTGAATTTATAAATTTAAGAATTTATAAATTTCCGGTTGGTTGGTTGGTTCCACAACCGGACGGTTGCTCATATATTGTCAAAGTTCTTTCGTCACACATTATGTGACCTCTTCAGTGACTGGGAATTCTTTTCTTTGTTTTGTGCCTCTCCTTTGTTCTGTTCTACGCCATCTTGTTTTTGTGTGGTACCAACAAACCGAAATTTACAAATTTCTTAAATTTATAAATTTAATTTATAATAAATTGGAGTGAAAGCAATTGGTGCGTGTGTTTCTTATTGGCAACATCACCCTTCCAAAGTATAACAATACATATATATATATATATAAATGTATATACATGTATATATATATATATATATATATATATATATATATATATATATATATATATATATATATATATATATATATAAATGAAAGGTATAGAAAGTATTGTAGCAAGAAGCCAACATATTCCATAATATATAAGTGACTATAGCGTCAAAATGGGAAAATAGTTAACGTAAGATGTGGGAAAAATAATTCAAACTCAATTCAAAAAGAATCAGGATATAGACTTATCCAACAGAATTTAGTGAAATCCAGGGAAAAATCAATAGAGCCTTAACTCATAATAAAATAAAGTTTGAAATACTCATCCTTCAATTTGGGACAACTACAACTATATATATATATATATATATATATATATATATATATATATATATATACATATACACAGAAAAGGTTAACAGAAATAACAACCCAAACTACACAGTTCAATGAAGAAACATATCAGTTTAACGCTTGATATAGTAGGAAATATCTTATATATTGACACAAATACATTAATTTTGAGTATATGCTGGTTATTTACCGACACCTCAGTATGCAAACTGCAGCACTCGACGAAGTGCGCAGGGTGGTTTGGTTACTCCGGAGTAATGTAAAATAAAATAATTAAGTCAAATATTTAAAATTTGGCTTCGTTTATTAAAAGTGTACGGCTATATAAATTTCGGTGACAGCCATCCTTGGCTGTGACCTCTTCAGGCAGTCCGAATTGGTGTGGTAGAGACAGGTACACATGCTGTTGAAGTGTTTAACTCCGTCAATACTCCGATATGCCCGGTTCCTGGTTGGGTTGTTATTTCTCCGAGGAACTGGAATCATATGAATTCGAACAAACGAATTTCGGCACAAATACATATATACATAATAACTTTATGACGAGTATACACAGTTTGGGGTCTGACCGTCGGTCGGGTGTGTAATGTATATATTATCTGGACTCAATTTCATAAGAAGCACCCGTCTTCATACTTCACTTCAGCCTTCGGTGTATAACATTAGCGGAAATTCGATGACACGCATTGAATGTCGAGGTGTACCTATGTCCGGTAGAAGGAGACTGCATTTGATATATGATTTGATAATTCTTGTTAAGCATTTAAGGTCCACAGTAGATGGCTGAAGGTGGAATCTAACGTTAGTTTAGTACACATATAATAACTGTTTCTACAAGGCTAGCTATTACTCCAGCACATCAATGGTGCTTTACTTTATCGACCGTAAAGGGTCGTACACATATAATAACATTATAGAGTTATATCAGCAGAGCTGCCAATCTCTAAAAACCCAAACGGGGAGTACCATGAATAGAAGTACCTCATAGCTGGGAGAAATGAGGCAAAATGTGGAGAGTTTACATAATGAAAGCTATACACATTTTCACGAGAGAAGACATCTCTCATCCACCCCAAAGTGGGTGGGAGATCTCCTCGTCCAATGTGGAGAGTTGACAGGTCTGGATCAGGAATCCCCAAACTCTTTAGACTGAGACCCGTTCATCAAGACCTTCCCCACTTCATCGGTATTTTATTAATCTATTATGACGTTAGATTATATAGAAACTTGATCTGAGTAAATATTCAGCTACGAAATCAAAAAGCAAATACTAAATACGGTTAAGCTTTTAATAACAAGAACTTTTATTACTACATCATTGTCGAACATAATTATAATTGACTAGATATTGTCATATTTTAGTCAAGATCAGTGTTCCTGATAACTTTTAGAGCAACGACCACTTCATCAACTCCAGATATGTACAAACAAATAAATAAATAATTAAATAAATAAATCAGTTATATAAAATAAATAGACAATAAAGATGTGAGTATATGAACAATGAACAAAAAATCTGTATAAGTAATTTGTATTTAAATGTATCAATTCATACATTTATATTACTTATGAGAATGTGAAGTTTTGAATCAAGTTTTATCAGACTCCCAACGTACTCCTATCGTCGCCTGGGGTTCAGTATCAGCCACACTGTATCCAATCAGTTAGGCTATTCAAGAGTAAGTGCATGTGTATTATTGTATGCACTAAAGCACACACACTACTAGTTTTAAAGATGGTGGAATGTCAGACGTTGGATGCATATACATTATTATGTGCATATTATTTGGTCTTACATATGCATATAGTTATTTTACTGGATTATGTAACTCCATATACACAGATACACATGCCCACACACACACATACACAGACACACACACAGATACACACACACACACACACGCACACGCACACACACACACACACACACACACACACACACACACACACACACACACACACACACACACACACATATATATATATATATATAAGTATCTCCCTCTCTCACCTATTCATTAACTTGGTATTCAAAGTACCCCTCATACACACCTTCACCAAATATCTTATTAACCAAGGTTACTTCGGCGGGTGTTAATGAGAATTATTGCATCGGCCGCAGAGAAAACATTTTCAAGAGCGCACACAACATACTCATTCCTTCAAATTCAAAGATAAATGAAACTTAACCTCCCTATCCCAATACATCTTGAGCCTGGAGGGAAAAGGAATGAGAAACTCTGGCAGCAGCTTCTTATATAAATATGTAAAACAGATGTATGCACTGTTTGGACAAATATGCAACATAATCATGCCACGTAATCATGCAAAACTTTGCAATACATATAAAAAAAAATTAAATCCTGAAAAGACGAACAGTTTAAAGATTCTTTCCGCTGTAAATGGAATATTATTACGTACAAATTTAACTTCCATCTCTATTCAATATTAGTTTCTGATTTAGGCACAAGGCTAACGAATTTTTTAGAGAAGACTATCGATTAAATGGACCCAATACGTTAGAATGAAAGGCACAATTAACCTCGGCGGGATTTGAACTCAAAACATAATGGGACGTAACTATATGCCACACAGCATGCTGTCCAACGTATTACCGATACTGCTAATCCATCACTTAACCTCTATTCAATATTATGAAAAGATGATGCAACATTTTCTGGTTCAGATAGATCTTCGGTTTAAGATGAAAGATTAATATTACTAAACATTTCCTAGTGTTGATAAATAAATATATTTCTAACAACCACCGATATATAAAACTATGTAGAAGAAATAACGCTAAACTGAGATATATCTGTACCACAAATATGAAAATATTATCAAAAGCAAAGGAACTGAACAAAGCTTATTTGTATTTAGCATGCAGAACGCTCTGCTTTGCTGTGTTTTGTCAGCCATTAGATCCGTTTTGTCATTCACCAGAGCTTTGGATCAACCAAAGGCGTATTAATGAAATGGGATCAGTGGAAACTGTTTGAAAGACCTTCAGACGGACAGTGTCAGTAATTGTAAGGGTATTTGTGTATCTTGTTTTTCAGTGTATGTGTCAAATATAAAAGAAATTTGGTGACAAATAACTATCGTTAAAACGATATTCAACTTCAAGGTGGATTAGTTAATTTTGAATCCAACAAAAACGCTGTTACAGTTGGAGCCACAATAAAACGCTCGGAGAGAAGTGCTTGAGCATTTGTGCTGATGTATGCGTATGCGTGTGCGTCATTGCTTACGTATATGTGCTGTCGGTTGTGTGTGTTAGTGTCTATGTGTGTTTTTCTACGAGTTTGTTTATTGATAAGTGTATTTGAGTTATACTGTTGTATGTGTGTGATATATAATTGCGTGTGAGTATTACACTGTGGGCGAGTGGATGAGGGAGGTTACTGGATGGGGTGTGAAGTGTAGATCAAAGAAAGAGGGCTGGTGCATTAAGACCATAGTGGGTAGAGGTATTAAAAAAAATAAGCTTCTGTCCAATCTGTAGGCGCGTAACTAGGAGCCCGGATACAGTGGGCTGACACGTGGAATGACCGGCTAAACCGGAGATGTTGGGCCATCGAAGACGTGTTGTCGACCCGGATGTCCCCCAGATGTTCAGGAAATCTGTCAGCCAGTCTATGGCCACTCTGAGCAATGTAAATAACACTGCATAACATGCTCAAAACGAATCTCTATCATGAAAGAGCCGGCCGTTTGGTTCGATGAGGGTGGTGGTGTGGGTGATGAAGCTGCATGTGTGGAGCATAGTTGGGAGCAGGGAAAGGATGCAGGAGAAGAGTTGGAAGGAGGGATGGAACTGCGGACGAGAAGGTATGTATGTATACCTGGCTGTCTATGTATCTATCTAACATATTCTTTTTAATGTTTTAGTATCTGACTGTTAGTCAGGCTATCTGGCTGAATGGCTGGTGGAATTTATAAAGCTAAAATAATAATAAGAAGAAGGAGAATAATAAAAAAGGCTGCACAAGAATAGTATGGAGGAAAGAATGAAGTGATGAGTATGGATGCCATCTTGGCAGTAGACAGCTGCCAACCATTATATAGCAGCTGTAGTGTTGGCAGGGTATACCAAAGAACGGAACTTACGTTTTATCATTACTAGCATTTATATATATAACACACACACACACACACACACATATATATATATATATATATATATATATATATATATATATATATATATATATATATATAATGTGTGTGTATATATATGTGTGTGTGTGTGTAAGTGAGTGTAGGAGTGTTTGTGGATCTATCTATCCATGTATGAATATGTGTATATGTATATTCATATGTACTCATCTTTCTCTATTCCCTCTTCGCCCTCTCCCTCTTCTCTCTCTCTGTCTCTCTCTCTCTCTCTCTCTCTCTCTATAAATATATATATATATATATATTTATAAATATATATATATATATATATATATATATATATATATATATATATATATATATATATATAAATAAATATATATACATACATTCTGTATATATTCATGTAAAATTCGAAATATTTAGGCCATGATTTAAAGTTAACTTTACGGGGTCGACTATTACATGATTAGAACGTTTAAGTGGCTGAAATTCATACGACAACCCGAAATATTGTTTCAATAATCAGAACCGCCAATATACTCCAAATGAGTAAAATAACCGCCAAAACACCAGTGAATTACTGTAATAGTTGTTTCTACTTTAAGCACAAGGCCAGCAATTACCCAGTGCATTACTGGTACTTTATTTTATCGACCCGTAAGGATGAAAGGCAAAGTCAACGTCGGCTGGATTTGAACTCAGATCATAAAGGGACGTAATTATGCTGGAAAGCATGGCGTCCGACCCTCTACTGATACTGCCAATCCAATGTTGATGTTTCTACACACTGAAACCCACATCCTCACACAAAATACATTAACAAGAGGCCGCATACATCTGAACATAATATCGTATTAACATGTCATCGTCGTAAAACTTATACACAAGATAATACCTTTACTTACAAACGGTGACCAGCATGAGATACATTGAAAAATGCGTTTAAAGAAAACAGGTCGACTATTCCATGAGATTGACAGACGTTAGGACGTCTGATAGTAAACTTTACGGTATTCGTCCCACACCATTGCATGCTCTGAGTTCAAATCCAGCCGTGGTCAAATTTGCCTTTCATCCTTTCGAGATCGATAAAAGAGTACCAGTCCTGTACTGGGTCGATTTTTCCTCTATTCAAAAAATCGGTTGTGTTCAGACCTGGAGAGGGTTGGGCTCCCCCAGGTTTAAAAGTGCCCTAGACACATCGTATGACGGTGCCTCTATTACTTCACAAGGAGTTATGAGTTCTTTATCTTTATATGGTATATATAAATGTATGTGTATGTGTGAGTGTATGTGAGTGTATGTTGTGTGTATGTGTGTGTCTGTGTGTGTGTGTAAACGTATATGTGTTGTTTTATGTGTTTAGAAAAGACACGTTTTAGATTCTTTATCATCATCATTACCATTGACAGTGGGTTGGCAGCATAGTTACGTCCCTTTATGATCTGAGTTCAAATCCCGCTGAGGTTGACTTTGCCTTTCATCCTTACGGGTTCATAAAATAAAGTACCAGTAATGTACTGGTTAATTGCTGGCCTTGTGCCAAAAGTAGAAACAATTATTATCGAGATCAGCATTATGACCACCATCATTACAACAACCATAGTCATCACCACTAATCAACCATTATCATCATCATCCTCACCATCATCAACACCATCTTCATCATCATCATCATCATCATCACTACTACCACTACTGTCATCATCACCCTCATCATCACCATCGCCATCATCATCATCATCATCATCGCCATCATCAATATCATCATCATCATCAGCATCATCATCATCATCATCATCATCATCATCATCATCATCGCCATCGCCATCATCATCATCAATATCATCATCATCATCATCATCATCATCATCATCGCCATCATCAATATCATCATCATCATCATCATCATCATCATCATCATCATCATCATCATCATCATCACCATCATCATCACCACACTGTTATCACTATATTGTAGTCGTCATCACCACTTGCCCCATCTCCACCATCGTCACTAGATCGTGGCGCTTTGTCCGACACTTTCACCGAAACTTTCTGTGGTGGCCCATCATGTTAGATAGCAGCCAAATTTATCTCACAACCCACAACGTAGGATACATTGGAGAAGAAAATGTAGTTATACGTGATATATATGAAAAAGACGGGATGGTCATGGGTAGAATAACTTTCAGCACATTTCTGCATCACTATGAGTAAACCGGAAATAAATACCACAACGACCACCCAGACCACCACCACCACCAACAGCAACTCAAACACCACCACCACCATTACCACAAACACCACCACCACCATTACCAGCACAATAAACACGGCCACCACCACCACCACTACCACCACTATCACCACCACAATCACCACCACCATCAGCACCACCACAATCACCACCACCATCAGCACCACCACAATCACCACCACCATCAGCACCACCACAATGACCACCACCATCATTACCTTCACAACCACCACCATTACCACCACCACGACCACCGCAATCACCACCACCACCACCGCAATCGCCACCACCACCACCACCACCACCACCACCACCACCACCACCACCAGCACCATCACCACCACTACCATTACCTTCAAAACCACCGGCATTACCACCACTACCGCAATCACCATCACCACCACAAACACCACCACAATCATCACCACAATCACCACTAGCACCAGCAGCACCACCACCTCCACCGCCACCACTGTCACCACTACGATGACGACGATGAGCGCCACCACTTCCACCACCGCCACCACAACCACCATGAACAACCACAACAACAACACCAACACCACCAACACCACGGCCACCACCACCACTACCGCCACAACCACCACCACTACCATCATCACCACCACTAGCACCACAACCACCACCACTACCATCACCACCACCACCATTAAGTGAAGTTAATGTAGAAAGACAGTCAGTGGGGTACATGACTCCATCACTGTTTTATTGACTTCATCTTTGATTTAAAGACTCCTTCATTTAATACTGGCAGTTTTGGAGAGTTATCAGGTGAAGACATACATACACATATACACAAAACGCACACACACATATGAGTGTGTGTCTGTGTTTGTGAGTGTATATATATATATATATATATATATATATATATATATATATATATGTATGCAACAGTTCTATTTAAAATTGTTGGGATACAACAAGTAAATATTTTTATAACTGATATAAAGCACTCGACAAGTATTTGTCTGATGGAGGCATACCCTAATTTAATTTGGTATCCCTGAAATATGTATAATGAAATAGATATGGTTTTATAAATATAGTTTCCATTTATTAATATCGTATATATATATATATATATATATTTATATATATATATATATATATGTGTGTGTGTGAGTGTGTGTGTGCGTGTATATATATATATATATGTATGTTTCTGTGTGTGAGAGTGTGTGTTTATGAAAAAATTAAACAACTATAACAAATCAAACTACATAGTTAAATAAAAAATATATTAGTCTAACGCTTGATATAGTACGAACAAGTTTTAACTTTTTGGACATTAGCACTTCATCGTGGGGTAGAAGGAGAAATAAAAGTTGAAATAGAAAGAAAGAGAAAGAGAACAGGAAGGAACGGAACAAATTCTTTTCAGAAAAAACATGTGGGTATTCAGTCAGTTATTTTGGAGAATATATAATATATATATATCGTTATACATTAGGGGGGTCATGCTACCAATAAAAAAAGCAAACGCACCTGTTAGTTTTCACTTCATTTTATTATGAATTTCCGGTTGGTCGGATGGTTCTTTACATATTGTCAAAGCTCTTTCATCACACATTTTGTGACCTCTTCAGCGACTCGTGTAATATATTTTGTGTTTCTCCTTTATTCTGTCCTATACCATCCGGTTTTTGTGTGTTGTGTGTTGTGTGATTAGTTTGCGCATGCGTTACATCCGGGTGTGTGTCTATGGTTTTATTTATTTATTCATATGTATATTTACTTGTCCCGAGTTGGTTGCTTGTTCTTTTTGTGTGTGTTTGATTTATTTGGTTTGTTTGTTTTTTGTGTGTGTCTGTATGTCTTCATTTTGTCCTTAATTACTAGTTGTCATGTTTTCTGTTTAATTGTGGTTAGAGGTCGTTTATATTTGTTGCCTCTGTGATTTTTCTGAGCATTGCATCTTTTCTGTGCGAGGATAACATTTTTATCTCTATGTTTTCTAATGTGCACCTATGTTCTATTTTGGCATCATGAGTTTTTCCCATCCTGGAGTTCTCATCAGTGTGCACGTATCCTTTCTTCTATGCTACGGTTTGTTTCACCTATGTTCTTATTTTTACACTTGCCTCACTACATCTTATGCTATATACTACGTTCCTAGTTTTGAAATTAGTTTTCTGGCTTAGCTTGCAGACTATGCATTTCATATCAGTGCAGGGGGTTCTTTACATAAGTATATATATAAATATATATATATAAACAAGATGGCGTAGGACAGAACAAAGGAGACGCACAAAACAAAGAAAATAATCCCCAGTCATTGAAGAGGTCACATAATGTGTGACGAAAGAATTTGACAATATATGAACAACCGTCCGGTTGTGGAACCAACCAACCAACCGGAAATTTATAAATTCTTAAATTTATAAATTCAATTTATAATCAATTGGAGTGAAAGCAACTGGTGCGTGTGTTTCTTATTGGCAACATGACCCTCCCAAAGTATAACAATATCGGTTTCAACACACGTTTTCAGATAAAGAATCTTGCTAAACAAATTCAGAAATGAAATATATATATATATATATATTTATATATATTGATTTCAACTACAAAACTGGGCTCCGTTCTTGGGGATTATTCGCCTTGCTATTATTAGGGGCTGTGTTCACGAGTAATAGAAAACAGGAGGCTCAATTAAGTGCATGAATTACTCAGGAACACAGCCCCACCCGGGATACTTAACCTTCTCCATCCGCTACAATGGTAGTCCACATATAGTGTGCACAGCGCAGTATTCCTTGTGGGGCTCAAAGACTTACTGATATATTTAATTACTTTTATATTTTTTGTAAACTTTATTTTGATATAATCTAAATGTTTTGTTTTCAAAACTTCACTGACGACGTGATAATCTCCATTTTAATTCTCATTGGTATAACTCTCGGTCTATATTTAGTGCATGCTTTGTTCTTTGGAATGATGTATTAGAGTTAGTAAAATATTTATAGTTACTGAAGTTAAATATTACATCATTTATAAATATTTAATGCCATTTTGGCTTCGATAATTCTAACGTTATCTCTAATACATCTTTAAACGTTATTATTTGGTGAATTGGCAGTATCAGTAGAGGGTCGGACGCAATGCATTCCAGCATATTTACGTCCCTTTAGTTCAAATCCCGTCGAGCTTAACTTTGCCTTTCATCCTTACTTGGTCGATAAATTTTAAGTACCATTAATGCACTCTGATAATTGCTGGCCTTGTGTAGAAACAATTATTTACTACTGTTTGTTCATAAAGAAAGCACAATTTACAACATCGCTCAAAACAACTCACCCACAGGTTTATTATAATATGGGAGGTGAGTTAAATAAATTTAATTGGATTCTGATGAGTCATTTTTCCAGAGAACAACTTTCTTTCATTCCTGGTTAGCCTAATGAAAAAGTCGGAAGTCTATCAAATTTTCAAATAATAATCTTTGGTATAATATTTCAGAAATTATAACACTATTGTGATTAGAATTTACTCTTTGGATTAAAGTTTGGATTGCTTATTAACCATCAAATATTGGACAGGACAGTAAATCGTATTCAGCTTTAAATTGTATTTACCATATATACTGTTGTATATTCAACTTATTCGAACTTTACACACACACACACACACACACACACACACACACACACACACACACACACATGTATACACACACACACACACACACACACACACACACACACACACACACACACACACACACACACACACACACACACACACACACACACACATATATATATATATATGAATGTATTTCTTCTTTAACTTCTTTCTTAACATGTGCATTGAAATCTACCATTAGGATATATAATTCGGTCTTAACTACATTTAACGCTGCAGTTACTTCACCAAGGACGGTTCTGTATTCGGACACCTTGTTTGGTGCATAATCTTGCACCGCCGTACTATCTTTCAGCCTAAGCTCCAAGAGGAAAATCCTCCCTCCTAATGGAATCCACTCCGTAACACATCCTGATAGCCGGGGGCTTGTTATCCCACTCCCGCCTGAGTAGTCATTTCTGGAGTCACACTTGAATAATGGAGTTTCCTTCCGCCATCCAAATCTACAGTACCATAGCTAGGGGTCTTTTTGAGGAAACTCCGACGATATCTAGCCGGTAGCACCTAGCCTACTCCATTAGTTGATGTTCCTTATCTGTAAGGGTTGTGATATTCCAATTTCCAATTGTCAAGTTCTGCTCCCTTTGGGTTCTCAGCATAAGAAACATTTATGTGGCAATCCCATGCGTCCCAGTAGAGGTCGCAGGTCCATCGCCAATGTTTGTGGCATGAAATAGAGACTGCAATATATTTTTCAGTTTCAGCATTCTGTAACCAGAAGAATACAAGCGGCCGAAATGGGGTTACCCACAAGGGCCATTCGAGTAACGCTACTCGATAGAAGGAGTAGCTCGGAGATCAGAGAGTCATACTATGTAGAACCGCTACTACTTCGAATTTAGAAATCACAGCTTCAATACTATTTAGTAGTGACACGCGTTTCGCTATTGATCCGCTCAAGGTTCAATCTGTATCTATCTGGTCCCACTCAGTAATGAAAAACTCGTCAGACTTCTGTTGTGTTAATGACAGAATATCCTATGATATATATGTATATATATATATATATATATATATATATATATATCATAGGATATTCTGTCATATATATATATATAATCGAGGAACCGTTTCCATGCTGGGCTCTCTGTGGGCCTGTGCCCCTATCTTAAGTTTATTGTTTAATTTAATATCTTGGAAGGTAGCGCCTTTACAAAATGTGATTGCTAAATATACAAATATGTACTGGGGTAGATATTATCGACTAAATAACTTACTCTGCAATTGCTGCATATGTTACATTAATTCTGATTCTTTGGAATTATCAGCAAATTATAGTTAATTAGTAAATAATGAGTAATTTCTAAGGTTAGGTAAATACAAAAAATTATGTTACATACTTTCTTAACTATGTAAACATACGCAATTTTGACATACTTTCATAATTATATTAGATTATTTCATAACTCTGCATGCATACACACACACGCACGCACACGCACACACAAACACACACACGCACGCACACGCACGAACACGCACACACACACACACATGCACACGCACACACACACACACACACACACACACACACACACACACACACATATATATATATATATAGGTGACTGGCTGATTTGTTAGAGAACTGGATTCGCAATCGTGAGGTTGTCAGTTCAATTCCTGGTCCGAGCGATTCGTTATGTTCTTGAACAAGACACTTTATTTCACCTTGCTTCTTCTACCTGGAGTTGCGACCGATAGATAATATTAACAATTGAAAAGACCAACGGAAACATTGTTTCCTCGGTCCGATTTGACGATAGTCGATCGACAAATTTATATATATATATATATATATATATATATATATATGCACATGTACCCATAACATTGACATTCGCTAAATCAGCGAGTGTTCTTGTTGATTCGATCAACGAAACAACCTGCTCCTGAAATCACCGTGAGAGTGATTGAGAAATCTATCAACTCGAATGCGTTTAACATAGTTCTCAGGGAAATTCACCATGTCACAAAATGATACAAAGCTGGCCCTTCGAAATACTGGTACAACTTATTTTGGATAGCTGAGTGGAATGGAGCAGCGAGAATTAAATTCTCTTGCAGAATCGAATACATAAACTTAAGATCATGAGCTAAATACCATAAGCACTAAACCACGACGAACCTTTATGTATATATTCATATATATATATATATATATATATATATATATATATATATATATATATATATATATATATATATATATATATATATTCGTTTCTGAATTTGTTTAGCAAGATTCTTTATCTGAAATCGTGTGTTGAAACCGATATTATTATACTTTGGGAGGGTCATGTTGCCAATAAGAAACACACGCACCAGTTGCTTTCACTTCAATTTAATTTATTATATATTTATAAATTTACAAATTTATAAATTTCTGGTTGGTTGGTTGGTTCCACAACCAGATAGTTGTTTATATATATATAGTCATAGTTCTTTCGTCACACACTCTGTGACCTCTTCAGTGACTGGGGATTTCTTTCTTCGTTTCTGTGCCTTTCCTTTCTTCTATCCTACGCCATTTTGTTTGTGTGTGGGTTGCGTGCTCAGTTTGCGCATGCGCCACATCCGGGTGTCTGTGTGTGTTTGTGTTCATTTTTCTATTTTTCTATTTATATTTGTTTGTTTATTTATTTATTTATTGTTTGTTCTATGTGTGTGTGTGTTTTCATTTTGTCTTGTGTGTGTTTTCATTTTGTGTGTGTTTTCAATTGTAAGTTGTTTGTTCTATGTGTGTGTGTGTTTTCATTTTGTCCTTAATTGTAAGTTGTGATGTTGCTGTTCCACTCATATTTTCTATTTAATTTTGGTTTTAATTCTTTTATGCTTACTGCCTCTGTAATTTGCCTAAACATTGCGTCTTTCTTGTGTGTGGATTCTATTTTTATTTCTATGCTCTCTAATTTACCCCTGTGTTCTATCTTAGCATGTTGGTAGAGCACAGATGATTCTTTACTATCTTGGAGGTCTCGCCAGTGTTCATTTATTCGTTCCCCTATACTACGAGCTGTCTCACCTATGTACACTATATTTTTGTTTCTACATTGTCCTTCAGTACATCTTATGCTATATACTACATTTCTAGTTTTACAGTTAATATGGGGGCTTATTTTACAGGTTATACATTTCTTAAAGAAGAAATGTATAACCTGTAAAATAAATGTATAACCTGTAAAATAAGCCCCCATATTAACTGTAAAACTAGAAATGTAGTATATAGCATAAGATGTACTGAAGGACAATGTAGAAACAAAAATATAGTGTACATAGGTGAGACAGCTCGTAGTATAGGGGAACGAATAAATGAACACTGGCGAGACCTCCAAGATAGTAAAGAATCATCTGTGCTCTACCAACATGCTAAGATAGAACACAGGGGTAAATTAGAGAGCATAGAAATAAAAATAGAATCCACACACAAGAAAGACGCAATGTTTAGGCAAATTACAGAGGCAGTAAGCATAAAAGAATTAAAACCAAAATTAAATAGAAAATATGAGTGGAACAGCAACACCACAACTTACAATTAAGGACAAAATGAAAACACACACACACATAGAACAAACAACTTACAATTGAAAACACACACAAAATGAAAACACACACAAGACAAAATGAAAACACACACACACATAGAACAAACAAAAAATAAATAAATAAATAAACAAACAAATATAAATAGAAAAATAGAAAAATGAACACAAACACACACAGACACCCGGATGTGGCGCATGCGCAAACTGAGCACGCAACCCACACACAAACAAAATGGCGTAGGATAGAAGAAAGGAAAGGCACAGAAACGACGAAAGAAATCCCCAGTCACTGAAGAGGTCACAGAGTGTGTGACGAAAGAACTATGACTATATATATATAAACAACTATCTGGTTGTGGAACCAACCAACCAACCAGAAATTTATAAATTTGTAAATTTATAAATATATAATAAATTAAATTGAAGTGAAAGCAACTGGTGCGTGTGTTTCTTATTGGCAACATGACCCTCCCAAAGTATAACAATATATATATATATATATATATATATATAAGGGATGTGATAAAAAGGGTTTGACAAGCGCACCTGGTATAGGTATAAAGGATGTTTATGACATGTACAAAAATTGATATCAGAAAAACGTGACAAGCATGCAAGATCTTTAACGAAAAACAATTTAACGTAATAACAAATGTTTTGATAATCCCAAACAGAGAAAACAGGATTTACTAACCTCAATTTAGCCGGAAATAAAAGAATGACGTTAGTCATCTAACATGTGATACTTGTGAAGCTGTTTGCTTGCAAACAAACCGAATATTAATAATATTATGATATCATAATAATATTATAATATTACTATTCACTCACGAACACACACACACACATATATATAGATAGATATATATAATATGCACATGATATATATATGTATACACACACACATACACACACACACATATATATATGTATGCAAACGCCAAAAACAAACACCACAACACAAACAAAAATAACAACATCAACACCCCAACCCTACCTCATAAATACCACACAGTCAACTCCTCAAAATCTTCAACATCACCACCAATTCTACAACTGCCACTACGCTTTCTTGATCTTATTAAAGATCAAGAGTTGAACACATTCTAAGCCAATGACGTATGAATATAAACCACCACCACTACCACTACCACCACCACAACCACCACCACCACCACCACTACTACTACTACTACTACTACTACTACTACTACTACTACTACTACTACTACTACTACTTTCTACTAGTAGTAGTAGTAGTAGTAGTAAAAATGAAAATAATAATAATAATACTTCAACTGTTATTGTTGTTGTTGTAGGTTAGTTAATTCACGAAAACAAGCGCCATTTAAACTTCACGTTAACTTCTGAAGAAATTACAAATATCCAAGTATTTAAAGATTGCGCGGCTTCAAGAAAGTTAAAATTGGTTAGAAAACAGAAAGATCTTACACAAATAATTCACTTATATTCTTTACACTATCACTTTCTAGAAATTCCGTTCATTTTAACTTTTATTTCTTCCTCGAAAAGCTTTACGTATTACTTTGGTTTCTTCGTCTTTTTTTTTTCTTTTATCTATTGCTATATTTTCAAATATTCTTCTGATATGTTTTATTACTCTCCGGTAGAGCACCAGACAACATACTTTGCAGTATATTGTTATGGCCCTTTACGTTTTGAGTTCAAATATCTATGGGGTTAAACTTTGCCTTTCACCTTTATGGGGTCGATAAAATAAAGTACCAGTAAAACACGATAGTCGATTTAATCGACTATTTCTTCTTGAACATTGTTTGCTTTGTGCCTGAATCAGTAATCATTATTCTCTGATAGAGCGTCTGACAACATGCTTTGCGGCATATAGTTATGGCCCTTTACGTTCTAAGTTCAAATCCAGGAGAGGTTAACTTTGTCTTTTGACTTTCTACGTGACTGGTACTTTATTTTATCTACCCCGCAAGGATGGAAGGCAAAGTTAACCTCGGCGGGATTTGAACTCAGAATGACAAGAGCCGTAACTTTATGCTGCAAAGCATGGTGTCAAACCCTCTACCGATACTGCCAATAATAATAATAATAATGGTTTCTTATATAGGCACAATGCCAGTAATTTGGGGGAGGAGAAAGTCGATTAAATCGACCCCAGTGCATGACTGGTACTTTATTTTATCGACCCCATAAGGATGAAAGGCAAAGTCAACCTCGGCGGGATTTGAACTCAGATCGTAAAGGGACGTAACTATGCTGGAAAGCATGGCGTCTGACCCTCTCCCGATACTGCCAATCCACCGCCCATTAATAATAATAATAATAATAATAATAATAATGGTTTCTTTATTGGCCACAAGGGCTAACATGAAGAAAAAAATTACAGATGGCACAGGACGATACAAAGACGGTTTGGCCCGTGTAAAAAGGTTATAAAAGACAGAAACGTGCAAAATAAATAAAATTCAATTAATAAAAATTCCCGAAAAAGGGGGAAGCTTCCGAGGGTCACTCGTAACGAAAACCACACAATTGATCATGGCCACCCTGACTACCAGGGCAAGCGCCCTCCCTCAGTTTTCCCATTCCTCAGTCTACAGGCGCATACTCGGACCACACGCCACTTTCACCCACCTTTCAACAAATTTACTAGAAGACAGCACTTGCCTTTCAACCCTGATTTTCCTCTTCAAGTGAAACTTGAAAAAGTTAGTCGGGGATTGGCCGGAGACGAAAGTGTCCGTTTTCAACGTTTTTAACCTTGTCCACCACATAATCTTTTTCGCCAGGCCACCAGGCAGATGAAGACTGCTTGTCCTTCCTCCTCTTTAAACGGGTACTGACAACAGATGGATCGTTTGACTATGGGAGCACATCCCTTCCACAAAAAGCGGAAGAGAAGGCGCTCCATTTTGGTCAGCGTTGGACGGGGGCAAGGTACGACGGTCAGGCGGTATCAGATGACGGACGCGATGTACGCATTCCCCACCTCCACCCGACCTTTCAGAGACAGCCTCCTCTAGGCCCATTTCTGGGTGAGAGAAGCCATCCTGCTCGTCACCTCATTCCAGTTTTTCTCCATTGGAGGTCCAGACCGAACCAGACCCCGAGCAATTTGACCGGTCCCTCTGTCCAGCGCCCCACGACGCTGTCGGACGGCATGGACTGGCCTCTCCAGGTGCCGAGTTGCAAGCCTACCACTTTTGTTGGTTTATCCTTGCTCCTGTCACCGCTTCGTATTCCTTGAGAGCGGGACCGAGCATATGGACGTGTTTGGTGCTCGATACCACCACGGTGACGTCGTCGGCGCAAGCCGACACGGATCTTCCGCATCCCAGTCCACACATCTCTAATTTGTGCAGTAATGGCTCGAGAGCCAGTAAGTACAAGAGGGACGACAGGGGACAACCTTGGCGGACCGAGCGCATGATGCTGAACGGCTACGACAGGTGACCATTCACCCTCACAATCGAGCAGATGTCGCTGTGCATTGCAGCGATCCAGCCTCTAAAAATGGGCCCGAAGCCGGTCGCTTCGAGGACTGCAGCCAGGTACCGATGGTCGACCCTAACAAATGCTTTAGATTGATTCAAGTTGATCAGAGCCTCACCCGTGCCAGGTTCCTTAATCACGCTCTCTATGATGTATTGCAAGAGATGGTGGTTGTCCTGGATAGATCTGTCTGGAATCGCGCATGTCTGCGCTTCTCCCACCAGATTACCGACGACAAGCGCCAATTTCTTTGGTAACACCTTGGCCAAAATCTTGAACTCTGTGTTTAGCAGAGTTATGGGCCTGAAGTTGTTATTAACGTCCTCTATGTTCGGGTCTTTTCTCAGCAGCGCCATCGGTCCCCGGCTCACAAAACTGGGAATGCCCCGTTCTGCTGCCAGTTGCAGTAGACATCTGCCAAGAGGTCGCCGAATAAGTCTGTCCTAAACGCCTGTCCTAAACGCCTCTTCTAGTTTTCTAATTAGCTTTTCCTTTACACTATTTTCCTCTATCACTACTCCTTTGCTAAACCTTATCTACTCTAATAGCTCTTTTCAGGGTAAGCCACCACTGCTTGTTCACGATTGCACTCGTCAACGCACGCTTAACTAATTCGCTAATCCGTTCTCTGTAAGCTTTGCGCGCGGGAAAGACGTGTAGTCGACTACTTTAAATTGTGGACAACTTACATGTTGCACAGAATACCCTATCTAAATACGATCTGGATGACCCTATGCAGTTTGCCCATGTCCACATTGGTACATTCGGATAATCCAGACTATCCCTGTCAGACAGTTCAAAACGTCTGAGCAGGTTCTTGAGGCTTGTACACCCTCATGTTCTGTCTACTAGCCCCACATGATCCCAGCGTGCATCTAAGATACCGTTCCAGCGGCCCACTAACACTAAGGAGCGACATGTTCCAAGAAAGGTCTCTAGACGTCTGATGAAATGTGGCCGTCCTGCCACTGTTATGGCGTAGATGGCTACTACCCTGAAAGAATTGCCTTCGCTGCCGGTTACGTCCAGCACCACCGACTTACCTTCTGAGTCCAGGACGATGGCCGTATGGCGAGATCCACCCTCTCCGAAAAAGCACAGCAACTCCTTCCCCTGATCCTCGACGGCTGGCAGATGCGTATACATCGTAGCCGCCGAAGATCGGTGCGAAGGATCGTGCTTCGGAGATTCTGGTCTAGCTGATGGTCACCACATCTATGCTTAGTGACCTGAGGTCGTTGAGCAGGTGACCCTGCTTTCAAGATGACCCCAGGCCACGTGCATTTATCCTGCCTATTCGAAGTACGGCCATGTTGGTTGAGGAACGGGGCAAGTGAGAAAGGATCATGTGGTGGAAGGGACAGTAGAACCGTCCTCTTGGCTGGTCAGTGGTGTCTCCAATACGATATCTTTGTATATTATTTTGGAGAGTGACCCCCTGAAATCCCCAACGCATTTGGTGAATTTTTGTTTTAATTGTTTGTAGTTTTCGAGTTGAATTTGTACAATATTAATGTTTTACCACCAGCAGCATCACCAAAAACACCAACATCACAAACACAACAAACCACACATACCCAACAGCAACAACAAGAAAACACAGCCATAAACATTGCACACCAAGGACTAATGGAACATATAAAACACCACACCGATATTTCAGACGTAAATTACCACACACCACCAACAAGAACATTACCAAAAAACATTAATTGTTTCTACGTTAGGCACAAGGCCAGCAAATACCCAGTGCATTACTGGTACTTTATTTTATCGACCCCGTAAGGATGAAAGGCAAAGTTAACCTCGGCGGGATTTGAACTCAGAATGGCAAGGGCCGTAACTCTATACGTCAAAGCATGGCGTCCGACCCTCTACCGATACTGCCAGTGGATTGGCAGTATCGGTAGAGGGTCGGACGCCATGTTTTGACGTATAGAGTTACGGCCCTTGCCATTCTGAGTTCAAATCCCGCCGAGGTTAACTTTGCCTTTCATCCTTACGGGGTCGATAAAATAAAGTACCAGTAATGCACTGGGTATTTGCTGGCCTTGTGCCTAACGTAGAAACAATTAATGTTTTTTGGTAATGTTCTTGTTGGTGGTGTGTGGTAATTTACGTCTGAAATATCGGTGTGGTGTTTTATATGTTCCATTAGTCCTTGGTGTGCAATGTTTATGGCTGTGTTTTCTTGTTGTTGCTGTTGGGTATGTGTGGTTTGTTGTGTTTGTGATGTTGGTGTTTTTGGTGATGCTGGTGGTGGTGTAGTTGTTGTTGGTGTTGATGCTTGTGGTGGTGATGGTGATGGTGGTGGTGTTGCTGCAATTCTCCTTGCAGTCTTTATCCCTCTTTCTTTGCCTTCGCTTTTGGAGGGAGGAGCTGTGGTGTTTTTCCGTTTGTCTTTTGTTTTTGTTAACAACCGTTTTCCACTCCTCAACCGCCTCATACTCCATGTCCGAACGACTGTGGAGGTCCAGGAGGAGTATGAGTTCTAACCTCTCATTTATCTTTGTTGTTGTTATTGGTGGTGGAGCTTGGTTTGCCGCCCCTGGCACAGGTGCAGCTAGTGCAACTGTTTTTGTTGCTGCAGCTGCCTCTGCTGATTTTGTTGTCTGTGACTTTGATGTGGGTGTCACGGACGTTGTCCTCCTACTCTCTGTAGAAGCTCCCGACTTTTTCGCTGACTGCTCAGTTTCTGATGGCCGCGGGTCCGGCGTTGGAAGGAGGGTGACCTTGGCCTTTGTTATTTTCTGTACACAGAAAGCCCTGAGGTGAGACTTTGATCCACAGTTGAAGCATTTTTGGCGCCTTACTTCAAAAGATATGGGAAGTTGTGAGCCATTCCTGAGATCTATTTCGTCGGGAATAGTGATGATGTAGTCCTGGTCGGTTTAGATGAGCATCTCCATTCCAATACCGGACCAGTCCCCTCTCACAACTTCTGTACCGGCAGAATGGTTGTTTTATCTTCGATGTCCGCTAGAACAGACACGACCAGCCAAGGCACGGTTACATAGGGCTGGACCTCAGTTACTTTGACCTTTTCAATTTTTTTCCCGCAGTAAAACGGGATAAACGTTATTTCATCACTCCATAGGGTCCTCAGTGAGTGCGATTTTGCTTCCTTGGAAGGACGTCCACAGTAGCATATTTCTTGCCACGGGTGATGTGGGTTTTCCGTGCCCACACAGTTGCCAAGGCCCTCTGGATTTGGGCCTCCTAGGCTTTCTCCGCACGGCACGATTTCGTGGGAATCGTGCGGTACGACAGTGTGCGTCGCCCTTGCTACTCCAGGAAGTCGGTTGGTGGTTTCAAGGACACTGACAATTCAGTTCTCGTTACCATGTGTCTTGCAGCCGCCATCTCCTCCTCTGTGATCATTGTTTCTATGTTGCGAGTTATTTTTGCAAAAGAGTTGGTCTCTTTTTCAGTGGCGTCATTGTTGCCGCCGCTACTGCTGCTACTGGTCTTGTTGTTGGTGCTGTTGTTGGTATTGCCACTGCTACAAACGGCGTTGTTGGTGTTGCTGCTGCTACCGCCGCTACTGCTACCACAGGTGTTATCGTTAATACTGTCGCTGCTGCTATCTCCCTTGTTGTTATATGTATCAGCAGCAGCCGCTTCAAGACTGCCGTTGGGTGAAGAGGAAAGAGTGGCTTTCGTTTGATTGTTATTATTTGGTGAAGAAAAGGAAAAGGAAAGCGAGACTTCACTCTGGTTGTTGCTAGTTTCTTTGATTATAAATGAATCAAGTGTATCAATTGTTCAATTGTATCAGTGGCAGTTGCTTCACGACTTGATGGAGGGGAGAGGGGAGTGGACGAAGAAAGAAAAGTTTCTGAAGGATATCTTGCTGAAAGTGTAATTTTTGAATGTATGCACGGCATAGAGATGGAATTTTTGAATGACACCATTTTTTTTTTTTTTTGGCGGGACGTATTTACTAGACGCAAAGTTCAAAATGGGATTTAGCCCCGAAGGCCTAAATACCGATTAATTTCGACCACTTCAAAGGAAGTGGGGTGTGTTTAAACACAAAATAATATGGTTTTTACATTAAGTTAGCAATAAAATGTTAAAAAAATCACAAAGTTACGGGAACAAAATTTTTTTTTTTTTGACGACGTGTCTACTTCCACGATGTATTTGATAAATGCAAAGTTCAAATTGGAATTTAGCCCCAAAGGGCTAGATAGCGATTAATTTCGACCACTTCAATAGAAGTGGAGTGTGTTTAAACACAAAATAATATGGTTTTCACATTAAGTTCGCAATAAAAACTTTTCAAAAATCACAAACTTACGGGAACAAAATTTTCTGCGACGTGTCTACGTCCACGAAAAATAATAATAATAATGATAATAATAATAATAATAATAACAATAATAATAATAATAATAATTGTTTCTACTTTTGGCACAAGGCCACAATTACCCAGTACATTACTGGTACTTTAATTTATCGACACCGTAAGGATGAAAGGCAAAGTTTACCTCGGCGGGATTTGAACTCAGAATGGCAAGGCCGTAACTCTATTTTTCAAAGCATGGCGTCCGACCCTCTACCGATACTGCTAATCCACCGCCCTGGCAGTGGATTGGCAATAATAATAATAATGATTTCCTTTATTAGCCACAAGGGCCGACATGTAGGGAACAATACAAAGACAGGGACAGTGGCGGTTTACAATAAGGTCGAGTAAAAGTGCACAATGGCAAGACTAATTTAACAATGAAGATATGAAGAATATAAAATAAACTATGCATAAATATAACAAAATAAATTCTCCGATAGGGCTGGACGACTCTGGGGTCACTCGGGTACCCCACCAATCCTGAACCACCTTGCGCTTCTAGGGAACGCAGGGAGCGCACCCTTCTCCTCAAGTTAGCTAGCCTATAGGCGCATGGTCAGAGTAAGCCCATTCACACGGGCCATTCTCGCCACATTCATCCACCTTTTAGCAAATGTACTGGGGAGCAGCATTTCTCTCTCCACCCTCACCTTCCTTTCCAGGTGAAACTTGAAGAAGTTGATGAAGGATTGGCCGAAGAGAAAAGTGTCTGTCTTCAATCCTTTTAATCTGGTCCACCATATAACCTCTTTCGCAACTGCCACCAGACAGAGGAAAATTTACTGTTCTTCTTGACCGAAGACGGAAGGTCAATCTTCACTATGGACTCGGCCGATAGCCGTATTCGTTCCACACGCGACAGTAGCTATTCCACATAACTCCACAAGTCAGTAATGCACGGACATTGGACAAGTGCGTGCAGAACGGTTTCGTCGTTCTGTGCGCATCGTGGGCACGTCCGTCTGACAGCACTTCCGTGCCTGTAGAGTTTATCCCGAACCGGCAGTGCCCCCCGGTAGCACTGTCAAGCGAGGGATTTCTCGAAATTGTCCATCGTCTCCGGCTCGAAAGTCCTCCGGAACAGACTGGTCAGTTCGACTTCGTCGAGGCCCAAAGTTTCTCCGAGTGCGTCATCGCACTTGCCCACCACTAATCCTCTATAGAACTCGAGTGGAAGTTTCAGTGATCGCATTTCCCGCTTGTTAGAGGGCAGTGAGTGCCTGGCAAAATTCATGGTGCCAGTCACCCAGTCTTGGTCTCTTATTGACCCAGGACTGCAGCTCAATCAAAGAAACTAGCTGCGGAAAGGCCCGTCTGATAACGGCAACCACACTTGTTCATCGTTTAGGCAGAATATCTGGAGATGTCGCAGCCTCAACACATGTCTGCGCATCATTAGCCACGGCATGTCCAGCCCTCCGCGTAGAGGGTGCTGGAATAATAGAACAGCCAAGTAACGACAATTTCACCACCACAACCTAGATACACCACCTAAATCTCCCCTCCTTGGTGTATACTAATTACAAAAAATAGACTGACATAGTGGCTCGGTCAAACGTTAACGGCTATGGCAATGAAGGTCCCCACCAACAATAGAAAAAACCCCAGCAACACCGGCAAGCAACAACAACAACAGAGGCAACTTCAACAAAAAGTATATTACATTATTAATAATAATTTCTTTCTCAGCCACGAAGGGCTCACATTAAGGAACCACTGATGGTAATAACAATTTAAAAAAAAAAAACTAAAAAAAAACCCGTGACCAAGAAATACCAGGATGGCGGCCGGCGGGGAATAGCCGTGTCTCTAGGGGAGGACGACCCATCTAGTCTTGGTTGCCTCTCGTCCTAGGAGTGGTAACACCAAATGATTACCCCTTGGCGGTTAAGGACAAAACGCAACAAAATAAAGCCAATGTCAAATGATATAATCTCATACCGGATCGGCCCTCACCCGGGTCAAAATGGGCCGGGTCCCTCAGAGAGGAACCAGACTGGGGTCGAAGAGTCAGATAATGGTTCAAACCGTACCATAATTTCGGACCTGGAGACCTCCCATAATCGGAATAGTCCTACTATTGGCTCTCCATGCTCACCACTAAGAAACTCAAAGAAAAAGAGAGAAAAATGGTCAATGGAAGACAATAAAGAAGTCCTTGAGGCTTTCTACACTACCATGTTCTACCCATCAAATAGATCGAACACAGACGTATATCAACTGGAAAAAGAAACATCCCGAAAACAGGGACTATATTGACAGTAACAAACTAGCTAATATACGAAGAAATATTGTTACGAAAATGTTACTAACTGATATAGAAATTGATCAGATGAAGCAATTAGCGCAAAGTCAGCGAAAGGAAAATGAAACATGTGTCAGTGAAAACGAGGTAAATTGTAACATTTCGAATCCCAGGGTTGGGGCGGAATCACTGACAGCAGAACAAATTAAAGAAAGGAGCGAAAAAGTGGAGGGAGTGCATGCTCAGGATGAAACTCCAAATGAAAATAATGAGATCGTAAATGATAAAGAAATGAATGAGAATGAAATCGCCAACTTGAAGAATAAAATTTTGATCGAATGGATGAAAATGAAAGAATCTGGCATGGGGGAACGAGACTACCTAAGATCCAGAACTCCAAACAAAACCAAAGGATAATACACAAGACTAACATAACTCTCAAAAACATTATCATCACAAATAAACTAAACATTACTGATCTAAATCATCTCTATTATGCATCGGCTAAAATCACCACTCACTTATGTGGAGTGAAACTTAAAAAACAATGGAATTCCCACAAAAAAACCTAGTTGGCAAGAGAACATCAATCGCCAAATAAACCTTCTCCGATCTGACAGAAATTTTAGCAAACTATAAAGTAGGTGAACATGTTAAACAAACTAAACTTAGAAAATTGAAAAGAAAATACAGTATAAAATCAACAAGTGACATAGACATGCTGATAGAAACAATCAAGCAAAAAGTGTCGACCAAAGCTGCTCGTATAAGGCGCTTTGAAAAACGATCTAGATTCTATAAGGACAATAATATGTTCAAAAACAACCAATGAAACCTCTACAGAAAAATTGGCAAGTCAACAATAAATGCCAAGAAGGAAGAGCAAGAATTCTGGGAAAAGATCTGGACCGAAGAAAAAGTTCATAATATACATGCCCCATGGTTTCACAGACAAATGAAAGATACAGCTCACCTTGAGGAACAAACATGGGAAAATATAACAGTTGAACAGTTGCGTTTAGCTCTTAGAAAAACCAGCAAATGGAAATCCCCAGGGAAAGACAAAATACCAAATTTTTGGATAAATGCCTGCACAGAGTCTCATGAGCTGTTAGCTTAACTTTACAATGAAATGGTTAAGGAGCCAGAAAAGATACCATCATGGCTAGTTAACAGCATTACATTCCTGCTTCCGAAGAATGATGAGACAAACAATCCCCAAAATTACAGACCAATAACTTGCTTGACCACAATGTATGAAATTTTAACTGAATATACATATTATCACCTGATAACAAATGACCTATTTCCCATTGAGTAGAAAGGGTGTAAACGAGGCTCATATGGCTGTAAGGATCAGCTTTTGGTTAACAAAATGATACTGGAAGATTGTCATAATAGACACAAAAATCTATCGATTGCTTGGATAGATTATAAAAAAGCATTCGATAGTTTGCCACACAGTTGGATTGATAAATGTTTAGAGATTTTCAAAATATCCCCCGTTGTCAGGAGGTTTTTGTCATTCAGTATGAAGACATGGAAAACGACACTCCTTTTGAATAGTGAAACAAAATCACTGGAAGCTGGAGAAGTTAATATTAATTGTGGAATTGTTCAGGGTGACTCTTTATCACCGCTTTTATTCTGCATCGCACTTATACCATTAAGTAAAATGCTCAATGAAACAAAACATGGATATAAAGTCTATGACAAAACCATTAATCACTTGTTCTACATGGATGACCCGAAACTATTTGCAAAAAAGGATGAACAATTGCAAGGGCTATTATCCACTGTGGAGCAGTTCAGTGATGACATTAAAATGGAGTTTGGACTAGATAAACGCCAAAGCAACGTTCACCAGAGGAAAGCTGCTGAAGAGTTCAGACATTAATTTTGATCGGGGGAACGTGATAAGAGAACTTGATCAAGACAAAACTTACAAATATCTAGGTGTTTGTGAAGGAGACGGAATCAAGCACTCGACAATGAGGGAAAGGATAAGGAAGGAATGTTACCGCAGAGTAAGAGCAATCTTAAGAACGGAATTGAATGCAAGGAATAAGATCGAAACAAGCTTGCCATACCAGTAGTAACCTACAGTTACAATGTCATCAACTGGTCAAGCACAGAGATCCGTAGGCTCAATACAAAAATTAGAAAATTCTTAACCATGCACATAATGCATCACCCTAAGGCAGATACAGACAGAATATATCTCCCTAGGAAAGAACTGCAAAGAAAGAACTGCTACAGAAACTGGCTAAGAAATGGCAAGAAAATCCTCTGTATGGCTAAGAAATGGCAAGAAAATCCTCTGTATGGAAAATACCCAGAAAGAGCTAACACCCCTGATGTTGACAAAACTTTAACCGATCAGTTGTTGGCATCCTCTGGACTGAAATCGGAGACTGAAGGACTGATCATATCAGCACATGATGTCTGCCAACAAAAAATATCAAGCCAATATAAAAAAAAATGGATGCAACCCATTATGCCGTGTATGTAAAAAACAACCAGACACCATTGATCAGTCCTATAGCTCCAACCAAATACCTAAACAGGCACGACAGAGCTGCACAATACATACATTGGATAATGTGTAAGCATTTTCACCTGCCCCATCAAAAGAATTGGTGGGAGCATCAACCACCTCCCATACTTGAAAAAGATCACATCTCAATCTTGTGGAACTTTAGCATCCAAACAGATCGAAAAATAGATGCAAATAAATCTCATATAACACTGAAGGACTTTAAAAAGAGGGTTTGCCTCTTAATTGATATGTCCGTTCCAATAGCCAAGAATGTATCAATAAAAACATTTGAAAAATTGAGCAAGTATAAAGACCTGGAGATAGAAATTGGAAAAATGTGGAAGTTGAGAACTAAAACAATACCAGTGGTTGTAGGCGTTCTAGGAATGATACCTAAGGGGTCTCATGATTACTTATCGCAAAGCCGAGGAAAATAAGAGAAATACAAAATATAGTACTAATGGGAACTATCCACATACTAAGGAAGATTCTGACAATATAAATACATCACAGGTCTAAACACCTAAAGATGCATGTGTGTGTATGTATGTTCTTTCTTTAACATGGCGGACCTTGTTGTCTCTTGAGGTCACTGGTTGTGACATAGTGATAACTCGTATGAACATAAAGCAAGATAATGGTAACTATAATAATAATAATAATTAGAATGATGATCATGTTGCCGATGATGAGTAATACGTAGATATGTAATAATTACGGTTTGAATATTTGCCTGGTTAAAAGTTAGTTATTGTGTCTGCATTATTTCGTTATTTTACCTGTCCCTCTTTCAGTGAGGGTTTCGTATTTCGTGTCAAATATACACACACACGCACGCACACACACACACACACGCACGCCCCCCACATACATACACACACACTCTCACTCTCTCGTGCACTAACACACACACTTTCTTTGTCGTGTGAACACACGCCCACACACACACATACACACGCATATATAGATATGTGCGTGTGTGTGCGTGTGTTTGTGTGTGTGTATATATATATATATAATGGAAAATTTGAACAGGAACAAAACAGAGAGGCAGTACAACGAATGTTTATTAATTTCACGCTCTGGAGAGTGGGGTGGTGGTGGGGAACGACGGTTCGGGCATAAGCCCTTCCTCAGGTGAGAAGTGTGTGGGAAGAGAGTTCAAAGGGTGTGTAGGGGAGTGGTGGAGAGACATATAGCGAAAAGGGGGTGGGAGGAAACGGTGCGAATGAAATTAATAATAAAAATAAAAATAAAAATAAAGCATGATCAAAATAAAATGAAATGAAATAAAAATAAATATAAAAGCATGATCAAAATAAACTGAAATTAAAAAGGGGTAAAACAGCTGGTGGAAGGGTGTGGGGTGTGTAGGGGTGGTGGCGGGTGGAGTGGGGAGAGGGAGACGGGGTGTCCGAGCGGGGAGGGCTGAAGGTGGTGTGTGTGTGTGTAGGTGTACGTGTGTGTGTGTGTGTGTGTGTGTGTGTGTGTGTGAAAGCAAGGGTTGGGGGAAGAACGGGGTTGTATGTTCAGGAAGAGGTGTGTGTGGGGCGGGGTGTAGGTCGGAGTGTGTGTGCGTGTGTGGATAGAGGGGTGGAGGGAGAGGAATCCGGAGGCTGAAGGTGTAAATATGTGGTGGAAAGCACGTGTGTGTGGGGTTTATGCGTGTTGTGGGTGTAGGTGGCGTGTGGGAGAAAAAAATTGTTTGGGTGTGTGTGTGGGTGAGTTATAGAAGGTGATTCCGTAAGAGGATGTGGTTGAAATGTTGGTAAACTCCTATGATGGTAGTAGATTCCACGGTGGTCAAGTTCCACATACGAGTATTCCATGAAGAGATGGTCGGAAGAGGAGAGATGTGGGGTGCGCGCGCAACAGGAAGTGGTCAAGGCGGTCGGAGTGCTGTGTGTCTGTTTGTGCTGGGAAGTGGTCAGAAGGGCATAACAGCAGTCGGGTGGAATGGTAAAGGGGCTAGGATGGGTAGGTGTGAAAGTTGGAGTGTGGAGGGTGTGTGTGTGTATTAGTAGAGGTGTTAGTGGGATGAGTGAGTGTGGAGAAAGGGTGTGGGTGGAGCGGGGAGAGAAGGGTGTGGCGGTCGATGGAAGGAGTGTGGTATACTGGTGTGTGTGTGTAGTTTGATGAAGGGGGTGTTAGTAGGTGTTAGTATACGGGAGGTGGAGAAAGGGTTGAATGCAGGTGTGAGTGGGGGTTAGTGGTGGTAGGGTGTGTAGAGTTGGTGGTGTACGAGGGTGTGTGGGTACGTGTGCGTGAGGTTGGGGGTGTTAGTGATGTTAGTTGCGTGTGGGGTGGGTGGTGTAAGTGGGTGCGTGTGTTCGTGTGCTTGGGGTCAGGGGGTGTTAGTGATGTTAGTTGCGGGGTGGTGGGATGGAGGTGTGGGGTGGGGGCTAGTGGTGGTAGTAGGGTGTGTGTTTAGTGTGAGCGCGTGTATATATGTGCCGGTGGGTGTGTGCGTGTGATAAGGAGGGGGGAAGGAGAAGAAGGGAGGGATGTTAGTATGTTAGTTGGGGAAGCGTGGTCGGATGAGGGGTGGAGTGGAGGTGTTAGTATTGTTAGTTGTGGAGTGGGCGGTGAAAAGGAGGGATGTGTTAGGGTGTTAGTGGGGGATATGTGTGGAGGGAGGGGGGCGGTCGAAGGCTAAAGGAATAGGGGTGGGGAGTTCAGGCCGGGAGGAGTGTGGGTCTGTAAGATGAAGATGGTTCTTTGTTCGACTCTGAAGAGATTGGCGGGTGTTCCGTGGCATTGGAGTAGGCCACAGACTGTGAGATGGCGTGCGGAATATATACATATATATATATATATAGAGAGAGAGAGAGAGAGGGATGGTGTTTAAGGATTCCTGTTAGAGTAAGTAACCAAAGTGTAAATCAACGGAAATGGGTGAGCCCTTTGAAATTCTGTAACTGGCAAATCAACAACTCCCTCGCTGTCACCCCTGGCTAATTAGTGGTATTGCAATATATGTATATACAGTTATATTCATACACACAGATACAGACTCACAGACACACAGATACACATATTTATGTGAGTCTGTGTGTGTATATGTATATGTATGTATCTATCTATATCTATATCTATATCTATCTATCTATCTATATATATATATATATATATATATATAGATATATATATATATATATATATATATATATATATAACGAAAGATATGTGATAAGCAACCAGATGGACCATAACGCACCAGTGTGCGCAATATTTAGGGTAGTAGAGTGGGCAATAGGAAAATGTATGACCCCGACGGCAGAGCTCAAGCCGTTTCGATGTACATATATATGTATGTATATATATATATGTGTATATATATATATATATATATATATATATATATATATATATATATATATATATATATATATATATATATATATACATATGTATATATTGTTATACTTGGGGAGGGTGATATTGTTGTAATAATATTGTCAAAAATAATAACAGAACACACTCACTGTTTGGTTGGTTTTAGCTTCTGTATCTTTTATATCTCCATAGTTAATTTATTTAGCAATAAATGGTAAACATTGATTGACCAACGGGTAAAAAATACAGATATTAATATATATATATAGTCTATGAAAGTTCTTTAGTTGCACATATGCAACATCATCAATGGTATTATTATGTTTCCTCCCATTGTATTGTACTGTAATGTCTACGCCATTTTTACTTCATTTATTTATTTATCTATTCTTGTCTCCGTCTCTGCGCATGCGTTTGCGTGTGTCTATCATCTTTGGAGTGTGTGTTCACGTTTGAGTGTATGTGTGTGTGTTTGTTTTTGTATTCTATCTTTGTTTACTAGTGTGTGTTTATATGTTTTTTGTTATTGTACTTGTGCATATATTTATTTATTTATTTACATTTACCTTAAGTCAGTATTGTTTGTTTGGGTATGGTTGTTGTTGTTATTCCATTCATTTTTCATATATATATATGCGTGTGGTTGTGTGTATGCAAAAAGTAAAGGAAACAACAAAGCAAACAACATAGTACAATGAAGAAATATATTAGTTTAACGCTTGATATAGTAGGAAAAGCGTATTTACATTTTGGGCACTAGTCCTATAGCAAGGATACCAGAAATTAAAACAAGTCATAGAAAAAGGCACATGCCCAGTGGGTAACCGTGGGCTGTCAGTTGCTTCACGCCACGGAAACCAGGATAAGCATCACGCTGATGAGACTCGAGTCTCAAGACATACTTTAGACAAAAAAGTGTTGTTAGTTTAACGCTTGTATAAAATAGAAAAATAAATTGTGTTCAATGTATTGGACGTTAGTCCTTGATCGGTAAAGAAACAAGACTGAGGTTAGTATAGTTAGAGCTTGGAAGATAAAAATAATGGCTGGAGCTGCTCGCGAGGAGAGGTAAAATGGACAGGAGTAAATATGTTTTGCTATACGTGTGTGTGTATATAATAGAGGTGCGTGGTTTAATTCCAAGTCTGCCTTTGTCAGTATTGGTGTGTCTATTTAGCTCTTTGTGTATGTATGTGTGTATGCGTAAGACGCATAAGTAGTGTGTTTGTGTGTTGTTTGCGTGTTATCAATCGTAGAATGGGTGTAAGTGAACTAGTGTATACGTGTGCGAGTGTATGTGGTTATTCATGTATGTGTTTGTGTCTGTATGCACATATGTGTGTGTGTGTGTGTGTGTCTGTATGCATATATGAGTGTTTGTGTATGTATGCACATATGTGTGTGTGTGTGTCTGTATGCACATATGAGTGTTTGTGTCTGTATGCACATATGTGTGTGGGTGTATGCACATATGAGTGTTTGTGTCTGTGTGCACATATGTGTGTGTGTGTGTATGTATGCACATATGAGTGTTTGTGTCTGTATGCACATATGAGTGTGTGTTGTGTCTGTATGCACATATGCGTATGTATGTATGCACATATGTGTGTGTATGTGTATGCATGCACATATGATTGTGTGTGTCTGTATGCACATATGTGTGTGTGTGTGTATGTATGCACATATGTGTGTGTGTGTGTGTCTGTATGCACATATGTGTGTGTGTGTGTGTGTCTGTATGCACATAGGTGTGTGTGTGTGGGTGTGTCTGTATGCACATATGCGTGCGTGTGTGTGTGTGTATGTATGCACATATGTGTGTGTCTGTATGCACATATGTGTGCGTGTGTGTGTGTGTATGTATGCACATATGTGTGTGTGAACCACTTAGAAGGACGAAGATGTAACAAAATTATTCAAGAAATTATTGTATAAACCGGGGTAAATCCACAAGAAATGTCGTCTATAATATAGCTGTATGTGTTTGTATGTGTGTATGCACGTCTGCGTGTGTCGGTATTCATACATGTACTAACGACTATCTATCTATATATCTATCTATCTATCTATCTATCTATCTATCTATCTATCTATCTATCTATCTATCTATCTAGCTATGTATCTGTCTATCTTCGTGTGGACATGTCTATCTAATTATCTATGTATATATCTAGATTTCTCTATCACCCTGTCTCGCTGTATGTGTGTGAGAACGTGTGTATAGGTGTGCGTGTGCGTGTGTGTAAATATATAGGTGAATAAAGTGAATAAAATCATACATACACACATACATGCCTTTGTGCGTGCGCGTATGTATGTATATATGTTTGTAAGAATTCCCTTGATTGACTACACCTGTTTTCTAACCATGTCTTATCTGTATTTATCTCATGGGCATTGCTTCATTAGAACATTCGTTATCTTTTCTCATAATTGAACTATCATCCACTTCAGCTTCGCTCTTCTCTTCCTTGTCCCTATTCTTGACTCATCCTTCTCTCTTGCTATTCCCCCCTTTTCTCGCTCCCCGTCAGTTTTCTCTTCATATTTCTTTCCATCTCAATCAACCCTCATTTTCTTAAGTTTCAACATTTTCTCCCGTCACTCGATATCTCAATAATTTTCTATTTCTTTATTAAATTATTCATATACACATATCTATAAATCTGCAATCTTTTCTTCACTTGCTGTCACCACCTCTCTCTTTCGCTGTATATAACCCCCCCCCCCATATATATATATATATATATATGAAAAAGTTGAACCCCGACGGCAGAGCTCAAGCCGTTTCAACGCGTATTTCTGGACAGAAATAGCTGTCGAAACGTCTTGAGCTCTGCCGACGGGGTTACTCTTTTTTCTATTACCCACTCTACTAACCTAAGTATTGAAAACTCTGGTGCGTTATGGTCCATCTGGTTCCTTACCACACCTCCTTCGTTATATATCTATCTATCTCTCTCTATATATATATATGTGGATGTGTGTGTGTGTGTGAGTGTGTATGAGTTTGGCTTGTCGCAGAAGTAAGACCTACTTCGCAGGCCATCACTTTTTATTTTTTTCAGTTTGTGTTTGCTATAATTTCTTTATTGAGTAACTAATTATGCAATATGAATCTGATGATGTCGCCACAATCTTCACGTAACCATGCCATTGAAATATATATAGTGTTCTTACAACAATAAATCTTTAAAGAAACTTCACCAGTCCGGCCTACAGTTATTTTAATCAACTTATATATATATATATATATATATATATATATATATATATATATATATATATATATATATATATATATTATTGTATAGCGAACTATGTCACTCTTCTTTCTTGAATTATATATATATATATATATATATATATATATATATATATATATGTATGTATTTATATATATATATATATGTTGTTATATATATGTTTTTATTAGGTTAGACACGGCCTAGGGCAATACTGGCCGAAACCTATCAAATTTATGAAAGTTAAAGTTATATATATAATATATATATTATATATGTACGTAAAAGGTAAACAGAAATAACAACACAATCGGTACAGTATATGGAAGGGATATATTTGGTTAACGCTTGATATAGCAGGAAGAGGGTCTTAACATTTCGGACCCTAGTCCTTCATCAGAAGAAAGAATTATATATATATATATATATATATATATATATATATATATATATAAAAATATATACATATATAAAAATGTATATATATATATATATATATATAACAACTAGAAATGTATTAACATATAAATAAACATATCAAACAATTACAGGGGATATTTTTTACAAGTGTGTAAGGACACATAGCTAGGTAGGTAACTAAATAAAGTTCACTAGAACTTCAAAAATAGATACCTTATAATATGATTAATTTTCCCTGTATATATTCCATTAGAGATATATTTTTCACCAATTAATCGAATAGTAAACCACGGAGGCCGATACTTGGATTTTCAACAAGGAAGAAGTCCAGCCATCTGTGTTTACGCATTAAGTTCAAATCAGTGACTGGCCAGTAACACGTACTGTATCTACTAAAAATACACATATCATACCAGCTTCGTCCCAGTGGCGTGAATACGGTTATCGACAACTAGAAACATCAGTCAAGTCCTTTCAACAGAGTTAGCTCTACAATTAAGGTGCCGTATTTATATGGCGACTGGCCAGTCGCTGATTTGAACTTAATGCGTTAACACAAATGGCTGGACATCTTCCTTGTTGAAAATCCAAGTATCGGCTTCCGTGGTTTACCATTCGATTAATTGGTGAAATATATTCCTTTAATGGAATATATACAGGGAAGATTAATCATATTATAAGGTATCTATCTTTGAAGTTCTAGTTAACTATATTTAGTTGCCTACCTAGCTATGTGTGCTTACCCACTTGTAAAAATTATCCCCTGTGATTGTTTCATATCTTTATTTATATGTTAATCAATTTCTAGTTGTTATAAAATGCTCGGGCCTATTCATTAGAATCTTGGAGCTTATTTTACGGGTGATATGGGGCATGCCTAGTGGCATGACACCCATAATCTTGATTTAGATTAAATTCACTTTGATTTATCTTAATTTTGTATATATATATATATATATATATATATATATATATATATATATAAATATATTTACAATTAGGATTTAGCTTCAGGCATAGCTGTACACAGATATGTATAGAATTTCGTATTTCTAAAGAAACACGGTATGTTTACAGGTACATATTTAGAAAGCCGTAGATACCAAAAAATCACCGGGGCTAACGCCCTCTGGTGGTGTCCAGCAGAAGCAAAAGGGATAATAGTCGATGGATTTCAGACTTAACTTGTCCTTATCAGCTGTTAGAACAGCCAAAGGCTACGAATGACAGCGATGTATAAAAGTGCACAAGAGGACAGAGACCAGTGGCCAGTAGTCGGCAGAGAGAAAGTCCACGATGTGGGGGACATTCAGATGTAATATGGAAAAGATTGAGAGAGGAGAGGAGGAGGGGAATTGGGTTGGGGCATAGAAGTGACTGAATGAAGGAAATAAAAAATAGGTGATGTGATGTACAAGACAAGTTCACCCATTCAATCGAGACTAACACTTTAAAATGGTGGATATATATATATATATATATATATATATATATATATATATAGTAAGTACAGTAAATTTTTTGGAAGTTATTTATAAATTTTAAAGATTTTTTCTGTATTTACACTCCTTTGATTTTATATGTCCTGGCTTGTTAATTTATTAACTTGCCATTCAACCACACTGGCATGCGGTCGGACTTTACTTGTGTCCCTATGTGTATTAATTACATGTAGGAACACATACTTTTATTATTATTCTCCCCAATGGTAGAGAAACCTTTGGTCGTTTGAATGGCTGCTATTTTTAGCAGTACAGGATTGACCTGTCCACCATGCTTTTGCCTTTGCACACGGTACCATGACAAAACTGCTTTATCATTCATTTTCGCTCATTCTGAGGCAGTTTGGAATGGCGCCAGTTTGTAATTTTAACTCGGGAATTTTATATTCTCCGAGAGAGAAAAGCCTTCTGACGATGATCTGTTTTTCAATGAAAAATCCGCTTGGATTATCTATTCGTTTGGGATCTGTAATCACGGTAAGGGCACATATAGTAAGTACAGTGAATTTTTTGGAATTTATTTACTATTTTCTAAGATTTCTTTCTGTATTTACATTCTATGATTTTATATATATATATATACACACACATAATGCAACATGCAATCATACACTCACAGACACACAAATTAGTACATGAAAAAACAAATATCGCCTAGAAACAGAAATACACGTTTACTATTTTCTTCATTTGAACATTATTTTCTCTGTAGCGCATTCTTTCTACTTGTGGAGGAATTACTACAAATACAACAACAAAAAATATTATTCAGGACAATGCCCTGGATATAAACAATCTAATGCCGGCGTTACTGTTACCGCTGCTGTTAATATTCCTTCTGAACTACTGTTGCAGCTGCTGTTATTGCTGTTGCTTCTGCTGCTGCTTCTATTGCTGCTGATGCTGATGCTGATAGTATTTTTCTGTTCAGACAGATCAGCCTTGATCCCGCAGTCATACGATGAAATATATTCTAACCATGAAAATATCTACACATCTTTAAATATGGTTTTTCGTAGATTACATGATCCAATGTTTCCTCTTTTTAAAAAACAAACAAACAAACAAACCTGAATGGGTTTGCTCTAAGGCTAATCTGGTTGAATCTTCTTGAAGTTTGTTGCGTTCAGGCTTTCTTGCATCATAAGCTTTTATTTTGTCTAACATATTTAGATATTCTAAGTTTTGATTGGTCCACCCACAAACATATTCAGAGGAAAGAGAACAATGTCTTCGTTATCACAGTAAAACAACAAAAAGTGCATTGTTTTTACCTTAAACCAACATTTCTCAACCGGTGTTTCCAGAGACCTAAGGATTCCGCATGAGGTACCTAGGAGTCGCGCGAGAAACATTGATAAATAAGCTATCTGTGATAAATAAATCAGTCATCCTAAAAATATATTATGTTTATCGAGTGAACTACGATAAAGATATAAAATAGATAGATATTGATAATTGTTTCTACTTTTGGCACAAGGCCAGCAAATACCCAGTGTATTACTGGTACTTTATTTTATCAACCCCATAAGGATGAAAGGCAAAGTTAACCTCGGCGGGATTTTGCTAATGGTGTATAATAATTTTTATGTAGGTATACCATGAGACATGAACATTATTTCATTAATTCCATAAAGGTAAAAAGGGCCAAAGTTTGCCTCAAACAAGAGTTCTCATTAGGCTGGTGCTCTCCCGGTTTCGTGGCGTGACACGAACGAGATTACAAGACTCTCCCTTGGGCAGGAAGCCAGTCCATCGCAGGTTTAATAGTTCTTATTTCCAGCTGAGTATACTGGAGCAACGAGAAATGTAGTGTTTTTTCAAGAATACAACACAATCCAGGAATTGAACTTACAACATTATGTTCTTAAATCTAACACCTTTGCCACTAGGCCAGATGTCTCTATAACCATAACCATTTAGCCTAAATTTTAATAAATGAATTCATGAAATTCAGTTAGTTTATATAGATTAAAACTGTCAATCTACAAAAATCTACAATTTCTGTCTTTAGATTTCGTTGGTGCAGACATGTCTGAATAATTGCAGAAATATCGGCTGAAGCGGAAAATAAAATTTCACAAGATTTCACTATTAATGAATATTTGACGTTTTATCAATTATATCAAAAGCAAAATATTTTCTCAGATCCAATCTGCCACTCTGGACACATGTGGATCTAACATCTAACGAGATCCCAATATTTCTTCTTGTCTAGACTTTAAACAATTCGTTAGAGGTAGAACCGTCACACTATCCCCTCAGCATGTCTATTTATATAATAGTTCAAACTTTTAGAAATGACAGGCAAATTCCATCCTCTTCTCTAAACTTTCTATCTTTGTTGCTCTGTCACGATCACCAAGGTAAAACCATCATTCGGTCATGGGATTTAAACCTAGAAAGTCCCCCTCCAAGGTACAAGGCAGCGCAAGGTTGTTTGTAGAAGGCCAGCAGTCACCCATTCATACCAACCTCTCCTCTCAACGCCAACGAAGTTGTCCAAGGGAAAGGCAAGTGACGATACAGCTTGGCACCTGTGAGGTCGGAACTCATTTCTACAGCTGAGTGAACTGCAGCAACGTTAAATAAAGTGTTTTGCTCAAGAACACAAAGCAGAGCCCGGTTCGAGAATCGAACTCACAACCTCACGATCGTAAACCCGACGCTCTAACCAATAAGCCATGTGCCTTACGTCACGACCACCAATCTATTATTATTCAACCATTCTTTCTTGTAAACAGATATAAAAACACACACATATATATACAGTATATATATATATATATATGTACGCATACATATATGATATATATATATATTATGGAGTAGATTCCGCCACCTTCGTTAACTGTGTATATTTTCTCTCAGTTTAACCGACTTGTTTCTTCTTTAAGAAGACCATTTCTTTTTTATATTGGTTGTTCGATTTTATATTTGCAATTCTGTCCTTGTGAATAAAAGTTTTAAATTGGACGAAATCTTGGCATGAATGCCATTTTTTTTTGTATTTAACCCATATTAACTGTTTTCTCAACAGCGTTCTTCCTCTTTTTTTAGAGGTCACGTGTCACAACAGCACTTAACTGCTAGAATTGGCGTGGCTAGCATTTTGGGTGGACGTGTACACATGAAGAGCATAGCCCGATTGCGTAATATCTGCGGTTATTTGGAAATTCTCTCTGAGGGACACTTATTAAATATGTTATTCAGAATGTCGTGCAGAAAGGGTACCGTCCGGGATCTTGATATACTGCTTAACTATTAGTGTGCACTCTGACAATTCATTTGCATTTTCTCACGTGTAAACCTATTTAGCTTGTTATGTGAGTGAGTGGTGTCCGGGGCTCGCTGAAGTAGATTTGGCAAACTTCGTAAACTAGTGTATATATATATATATATATATATATATATATATACGTATGTACATACAGTAACATATGTATGTATATATATATATATATATATATATATATATATATATATATATATATATATATATATATATATATATATATATGTACATATATAAATATATATACATATATATACAATGAATATATATATATATATATATATATATGTGGAGTGGAAGATACAGCCAGTGAAAGAGGGAATGCGTATATATCATCTCCTTCATGCCTATACATTTCACTCTGTTATCTTCTATCCCAGCTTTAGCTCATTTTAGTTCAGTATCATTTCAACATCAATTATTAGAGAATTAAATGTAAACAAAATACACACTGACAGCCACCCATCCATCCAAACTTTCATCCTAACACCCAGAAAGCCAGCCAGCCAGCCAGCCATCCGCCCATCCATCCAGCCAGCCAGCCAGCCTGCAACCAGCCAGCCAGTCAGCCAGCCAGCAACCAGCCAGCCAACCTCCCAGCCAGCCAGCCAACCATCCAGCCAGCTAGCCAGCCAACCATCCAGCCACCCATCCAGCCAGCCAGCTATCCACCCATCCAGCCAGCCAGCTATCCAGCCAGCCAGCTAGCCAGCCTGCCAGCCTGCCAGTCAACCGGCCAGCCAACCAGCCAACCAGCCAGCCAG
>OZ024743.1:315246371-315253871 GCA_964016885.1 Eledone cirrhosa | reverse complement strand
TCATTAACAGTAGATTTCGAATCTTTAAATAAACCGAGTAATTAATAATATACCATATATACTGGAATATTACTCGATCCGAATATACGCCGACACCCCTATTTCATGTCTCAGAAATAGGCAAAAATTCAAACAGGGTTTATAAACCAAGGTAGCTCATCAATACATTGTTTAGATGGAATATACAAGCTAATCTTCCATTTAATCATCAATTATTTGGTCACATATTGCTCGGCGTATATTCGTGTATATAAAGTAAGTACCAGCCTGAAATATTTATTGGGCTCGTTATAAAAGGAAAAAATAAATAGGAAAGAAAGGAGGTACTTGTATTACGTCTGAAACCAGTAACAAATGAGACATCTAGTAAATAAATGAATTTATTAAAAATGTAAGAACAAAACAAATGACTTTAGTAAATGTGAAATTATATAATACTATTAGCTGGAAAATATCACAATAGTGGGACGTGGTAGCTTGAATGAACCACCATTGTTAAACCATAACAAAGAAAATGTAGCTTTTGTCTTAATGAAAAAAATAAATTATACAGGTACATATAACTACATAAGAATGCCATCATATCTTTGATCCTGTTTGTATCTTTACTTTCCGACAAAGCTATCTATGATTGTGCCACCATTTTAGCTAAACCTATAATAGCATGCATATATATAGACACACATACAGACACACATATATAGACACACATACGCAGGCACGCCTTCTCACGCACAGATACCCAGACGCACACACACACACACACACACCTGTTTGGCATAAGTCTACTCGATTAGTGGTGTTTTAGATTTACACAACAAAACACACAACAGTTGGTGAGATTATACAGCGCTATACGCCAAGTGCTTACCACGAGCTCCATTACATAATTAAGTTCGTAAATCAAGGAGACACATCAGGTCCTTTGACACAACACAAACCACTCACCTCCTGCCTGTCTCCCTGATATCTTATCAACACTACGAAGTACCAGAGTTGAGGTTTCTGTAATACACATTCTCTGAACAAGACACACCCATATATTTCCGGTTAACATTTAGCTTATTATTAGAATTTAATGATGAAAGACGCGACTTAGGTTGTTCATTGAGAAATCAGCGATAGCAAACACTTCTGCTCCTTATTTCAGCTGCATTCTGTGGTGATATATTTAATTTTGGTTTGGTCTCATTTAGTTTTATATGTTTATATTTTAGTGAAAGCTCAGGGTGGGCAAGCGTGGTAGAAATATAAAATCAAAATAAAAACAAGATGAAAGCAAAAAAAGCGAAAGAATGTTGAAATGAAAAACAAAACAAAACTAACAAATAAACAATAAAATTAAAAACTGGACAGAAATGAAGACATAAAGAAAAATAAAGAGCATCTGAAAACCAAAAAGAAAATAATAATAGTAATAATAGTAATATAATAATAATAATAACAATAATAATAATGATAATTGTTTCTACTTTGGGCACAAGGCCAGCAATTACCCCAGTGCACTGGGGTAATTGCTGGTGCTGTGCCACTTTCACAACAATAATAACAACATCTTCAACAATCATGATAATGAAACAAATTAACCAAGTTTTGTGACTCTATGAGGTGCTTATGTCTTTAAACATTTGAGGTCGCATCAACATGTGTTACTGTGTTGATAAGGTTTACGTCTTGTTTTCATTTAAACGTCATGCTCACTTGAAGTATGCGTGGGTATTGCATGTCTGCATGTATGTATGTATGTATGTATGTATGTATGTATGTATGAGTGTATGTATGTATGCATGTATGTATATATATATATATATGTGTATACATATATATATATTTATATATATATATGTGTATATATATATATATATATGTGTATATATATATATATATATATATATATATATATATATATATATATATATATATATATATATATATATATATATATATATATATATATATATATATATATATATGATGAGATGTGAGTAGAATTAGCAAAAGAACAATGAATGCCTGTTGATAAATTATCTGTTTCTATTAGTGGTAGCGATGGTTGGAGAGATATTGGTGGCGCTGGTAGTGGAGTGTCAATGGGGGGGGGGGGGGGGGGCATGAAGATTGAGAAAGAATTATAGAGGGAGGAAAACGTGTGTATGGTTGTCTGAATGTGTGTATTGGGGTGTAATGTTAAAAGTGAAAGGGAATAGTGTGGTGGTGGTGGTGGTGGTTGTGATGATGGTGGTGGTTGTGGCGGGGCTGTAGTGGTGATGGTGATGGTGGTGTGGGGATGAAGGAGGATTTCTACAAAGTAAAGGGTAAAAGATTAGTTAAAAGAAAACCAAAGAGCAATAGTGTAGACATTCAGAAATACAGAGACAGAGAGTGAGTGAGAATAAGAGTATGAGAGAGAGAGTGAGAGATTGAGAGAGAGATATAGAGAGAGGGAGGGAGAGTAATTAAGGGAGAGAGAGAGAGAGAGTGATGGAGAATGTGGGAGAGTGAGAAAGGAAGACAGAAAGAGGGAAGCAATAAGATATTTGAAAAAAGTCAAAAGTTCCAATTGATAGAGTGAGTGTATATGTGCGTGAGAGAGGGAGGTAGAGAAAGAAGTTAGGAGTAGAAGAAAGAGAGTGAGAGACATAGAGATAGATAGAGAGAGATAGAGATAGATAGAGAGAGAGAGTTAGATAGATAGATAGAGAGGGAGAGGGAGAGTGAGAGAGAGTGAGTGAGAGATAGAAAGAAACAAAGTTAGTCAAAATAAAAGGAGAAATGAAGTTAAAGGGTTTTAATAGATCGATAGATAAATAGATAGATAGGTAGGTAAATAGATATATAGATATTTAGATAGATAAATAAATGTATAGATTGATAGTCTGATAGTTAGGTAGATAGATAAATAGATAGATGTATATATAGATAGGTATGTAGTAGTTAGAAAATGTTATAGGCAGGTGGAGAAAGAAAGAACAAATGTAGGCTAATGGATTCTAATATAACAATTAGTTAGCAAATCTTCTTGAAAATGTTCAAAAAATTTACATACGTTTCAGTTTTATGTTTATGGCTTACTCAGAAGAGAAGACATAGAGCCGGCGGTTACAAGACATTTGCAAGGCCTCCATGAAGGAGGGAAGGGGGAAGAAGACGTCTTCTTAGCCCGAAGTTCTACCTAGAGTACTTACAACACAGTAGATTCTTCAAAAGATTTCAAAGAAAAAATAATGCTATTAAAATGGCCGACAGATTAGATCTTTCCTCAAAAGATTACAGTCCTTCAGACCGGTATTTACAGACACACACACACACATACGCGCGCCCACACACGTGCACACACAGGCACGCACACATATGTGCACACGCATATGTGCACACACACGCACACGCACACGCGTACACACACATATATAGTATATAGATTCCCGAGTGGTGTCCGGGGTGGGGGTTCTAACCACAGTTAAAAGTATATATAGTTAAAAGTATATGCATCTTTATTATATATGTAAATAACTTCTACAGGACTAGAACTGTTTCATTCGAAAAAATCAATAGGAACGTTCCTGATGATTTCATTCAAATCATTTTTACATATATATATATATATATATATATATATTGATTTCAAAAAATGCTAATCGCAACTGCAACTTAGATTTTACTCACTATTATTTTTTTAATATATATATATATATATATGAAAAAATGGCGTGCTGCGTGGTTGCAAATGGGTTACATATGAATAAAATTAGTCCTTCATCAGTGATCTTCCAGCCCTCATTGGTATTTCATCGCTTTAAAGATCATATACCTCTGGTTGGTGCGAGCAACGGCTAAAGAAAGTCGTTGGGACACGTAAATAGGGGAAACTAGCGAGACAGTAAACAAACAAAGATGGTAATGCAACGAAAAGTGAAGAAGAAGGAGTCAAGTCCCTGAAATCGGTGAACATAAGTTCTTTGAAATCGTCGACGAGAGATAAAAACCATCCAACCTGGTTGAAATGTGAGCGAGAAAAAGAATTTCGTACAGGCCAAACGGGAGGAAGTGATGGAGAGGGAGTAGCCGAGAGTGAGTGAGTGAAAGTGTGAGGAAGAGGCTAACAGAGAGAGTGACTGGCAGAGGGGGTAAAAAGGAAGTGAGAGATACAGAGAAAGGGGAAGCAGTAAGAAAGAAACAGACGGGTCACAACGGAGGAAAATATATAAATATATGAAACAATGGCATGCTGCGTGGTTGCAAATGGGTTACATATGAATAAAATTAGTCCTTCATCAGTGATCTTCCAGCCTTGAAGGACTAATTTTATTCATATGTAACCCATTTGCAACCACGGAGCACACCATTTTTTCATATATTTATATATTTTCCTCCGCTGTGACCCATCTGTTTCTTTCTTACTGCTTCCCCTTTCTCTGTATCTCTCACTTCCTTTTACCCCCACTAACAGTCACTCTCTCTGTTAGCCTCTTCCTCACACTTTCACTCACTCGTTCTCTGCTACTCCCTCTCCATCACTTCCTCCCGTTTGAACTGTACGAAATTCTTTTTCTCGCTCACATTTCAACCAGGTTGGATGGTCTTTATCTCTCGTCTACCATTTCACAGAACTTATGTTCGCCGATTTCAGGGACTTGACTCCTTCTTCTTCACTTTTCGTTGCATTACCATCTTTGTTTGTTTACTGTCTCGCTCGTTTCCCTTATTTACGTGTCCCAACGACTTACTTTAGCCGTTGCTCGCACCAACCAGAGGTATATGATCTTTAAAGCGATGAAATACCAATGAAGGCTGGAAGATCATTGATGAAGGACTAATTTTATATATATATATATAACAGAGTATTGAAGTTTACTTGAAACATTGTGGAATAATAAGGTAAATTTCTTTAAGTCGTTTGGAAGCCTCGACAATGCAGATGGGTAAATCTCCGGGTAACAAGATCCGGTGGTGGAGAGAGAGATGTAAGTGGGTGTACGTTGAGATGCGTGGCGTGTATAAGACTGTAACATGTAGAGGAATGAAGCAAAGAGCGTAAAGGATAACAATAAAAATAACAACACGAGAAAGAGTTACCTTGGGAGAGATTTAATTGTCCCTATATATTTCGGATTCACATCCATCAAGTGGGTTTTTCCGGAGGGGGGGGGGGAGGGGGGGATGTTGTCTGTCGGAAAGGTGCGAAACGTGTCCTCCGCTGTTCGTTGTTTTGAATATTCGTTGTTTTGATATTCAAAACAACGAACAGCGGAGGACACGTTTCGCACCTTTCCGACAGACAACCTCCCCCCCCCCCGGAAAATAACCCAGTTGATGGATATGAATCCGAAATATATAGGGACAATTAAATCTCTCCCAAAGTAACTCTTTCTCGTGTTGTTATTTTTATTTTTATCCTTTACGCTCTTTGCTTCATTCCTCTACACGTTACAGTCTTATACACGCCACGCATCTCAACTTACACCCACTTACATCTCTCTCTCCACCACCGGATCTTGTTACCCGGAGATTTACCCATCTGCATTGTCGAGGGTTCCAAACGACTTAAAGAAATTTACCATATATATATATAAATATATACACATGTGTGTGTGAGTGTGTGTGTGTGTGTGTGTGTGTGTGTGTGTGTGTGTGTGTGTGTGTGTGTGTGTGTGTGTATTACTATAACAAATGCTGCTTCATGCATTGAGTATTACTGAGTTTCTAGCCACAAATGTTCATATTGAAGTCATTTATTACATTGATTCAGTGCTAGTAGGCAAGTACCCATTTCTGTCAGAGGAGAATACATCTTCAGATCGGAGATATATTCTGAATACTTATAAGACTGTAGGCTCTTCTAAAGACATTCCAATGTTGAATTAGGGTTGTTAAATCGACTGTTGAATTAGATCATCTACTGAGGATAGATCACAATTCTTTAAACTGCATTCATACATAATTCGACCTTTACCGAATTTCACACACAAAGAATTGTGAGTTCTTCTGTGGTTATTTATAGTAGATGGCACTTGCTAAAGGTGCCTTTTATTGAGTTACAACAAGAATTTTGTGATTACAAAGAGAAATTCTTAAATATTTGGCCTATGGACATCTGTCCTTAATGCTTACAACAGTGTAAACTCTCCCAAACCCCATAAACCAGGCTTCAAGCAGAGCCATTAAATCAGACGACAAATTAAATTTTCCATCGAAGAAAGTGCACATTAGTTTATTAGTATTAGTTTACCTAATGTCGCCTAGAAAGATTGTGAGATCTCCTGTAGTTATTTATATGATGTATATTAGAAGGGAAATGGATTGCTTGAACTACATTTTGCAGCATTCAGTAACGTCCCTCTACGTTCTGAGTTCAAATCCCGCCGAAATTTGCTTTGAGTTTCATCTTTACAAGGTCGAATACCAGTAACGCACTGGGGTAGATTTAATCGACTTTAAACTCTCTCAAAATTGTTGGTCTTGTGCCTAAATCAGAATCAATTATGTATAGTAGAAGACACTTGTTAAAAGTGGTGCTATCTGAAAAAAGAACCAAGTGTTCCATCGCTGCAAACTGAACTTCTTAATTACGTGACCATTAACGACACAGCTCATATAACTATTATCGCACCGAAACAGCGACATCAACAATTGATATTCAAACTAAAAGTGACCAATGAATATGCATCAATGAACGGATGTTTTGAAAATAATCTTGCTCGTCTGCTAAAATACGATTAACTTATTGTTCATATGTTATTTATGTAAAAACATGGACATTACTTCAAAAGGTAACTAGAATACAGAATATTGATTTCTTTTGACAAAATCTAACCCAATTATTCAACACATTTCAGAGATGTCTCTGAGGAATATTTTACACAAAATCCCGTCACGGAATCGATTGAAAATAAAGATCGAACTGCGTTTCAATTTCCTTTCCCTTACATCGCTAAAGCACCCTGGGAAATGCAATATCGTCATGAATTATCATTTCCGTCTATGTAAAATTATAGGACATTTGTGCTAGGTAGAAAATAATGAAATAAATAAAAGAATTAAGAAAGAAATCTCATTGAAAGACGATATAAGTGTTCACATATCTCTTAAGAAAATTTGCTAGATTTATCCCATTATAACATTGATTTCCTATTAATTGCAATCTCACGCGCGGTATGAAGGGAACCCGAAATTACAAATTCGCAAGAGAAAATTCTTAACCACAAGACTCTGTCATGTAGATTTCCATTACTTTCATAATTACAGATATATGTATATGTAAACGGAAACACACATAATCACACAATCACACACATATACACACGCTTACACACCCATGTGTATGGCGTTTCGTTAAAGAACGGAAGAAAACGACAAATAAAGTAAGATTTATGTCTTAAAGCACATTGGATAACGTAGTACAAGAAGCACTATGCCTGAAATCAAAACGTGATAGCTATGACTGGTTCACCTTTGATATCAACTCTGCTGGATGATTACTGATCTGGGAGTAAACACCAACAA
>OZ024743.1:315228871-315241371 GCA_964016885.1 Eledone cirrhosa | reverse complement strand
ATGTGCAACGAAAGAATTTTGTCAGACTATATATATGTGTTTGTTGTCTATATTGTATCTGTATTTTTGACCGTTGTCAGTCAATGGTAACATTGAGGACCCAATAAAAAAATTAAAATAAATTAACCGATATAAAAGACACATAAGCGAAACCCAACCAAACAGTGAGTATGTTCTGTTATTAATTCTGGCAATATTATTACACAAATATGACCCTCCCCAAGTATAACAATATTTGTTTCGCAACGCGATTTCATATCAAAAACCTCGCAAAACTAATTCATCGCCGTTATATATATATATATATATATATATATATATATATATATATATATATATATATTCATATATACATATATATATATATATATATTTCTAATCTCCATATATTTCATCATGTTTTCGCTGTGACCATTCTTCTGTCTTCTCTCTCCCCTTCTACCTACCTATTTCGCTACTTTCTACTCTCACCCCTCTTTCTTCCACTCATTTTCTCCATATCTACTCTTACCTCACTTTCTTCCTATCCCTTTCTCCTTCTCCCTTTCACTCCTCATCTGATCCTTTAGCAGTTCTTTTCTCACTAACAATTGCGGGGATCAGACGTGTGTCTTTTTTCTCTCGACCACTCAGTCTTGAACTTAAATTCTCTTATCGATTTGTCTTGGATTTCCTTACCTTAAGTTGCTCGCACATTGCTCGGTTTGTTGTCATTTTTTTCGCTGTTTTTTCACTGTTTTCTCTTTTCTTCCCCTTTGCTTTCCTTCCCTCCCTCCTCCGTTTTCCCACTAACTTATCCAGTTATACTCGAAACTTTTGAGTAAGGAATTGAAAGGAACGATTTGGTTTTGATCAATGTCATGCCTGTAGTAATAAGGTTTGCGTTTGTTTGATTCGTTTGCTTTCAATTTATGACATCTGACAGTCGTAGATACGCCCACACACCACACACACATACGAACACACACACACACACACACGCATACACACACATACACACACACACACACATATATATATATATATATACTATATATATATTTAAAATATATTTAAACAAAACTAATGCAAAGAAATCTTATTTTTACATATCAAAATATTTGTGTAATTACTCTAGTGTTTATTTGAAAAAAAACCCAACTATTTATAAGTCCAGACATTTTATTTTATCTATTTATATGTATATTTCCTTTTCCCTCGCTGCTTTGCTTTCGTTAATTGATCGTTGAAGCAAGCTAAATAGATTGTTAGTCCGGCTTATTAACCACTTTCAATTTTGGATCAAATAGCACGCAAGAAATTTGGAGATGTGCCGAAATTTTAGAAGAATACTGTCAAAAATCTTTTGAGTTACCTTATTAAGTTTTTACTTGTTGAACTTTCCATAGAACTATACACTTGGAGTCTAGTATTACAAACGATTTCTGTTGCCAAGGATGTGTTCAGTTCAAAATACTAAACTGAGTAGAATTTATGTCTCAATAACTTAAATGATCCGATATCCGACTGCTGAGATTCTAGATGTTTATTGTAATCAGTGTAATGATTATTCAAGAAGATATCAGATTGATCCCGATAAACGAGACCATAGTTCTTATCTAGTTAATTGTAGTGGGCCCGTCCATTTTACACTATTCACATATGAAGCTGACTTCATCTTTACCTCAGTCCACGCAAGTGTAAGTAGATTGTTGTTGCTTTTGTTTCTACTGCGTGAGTTCTCAGTTTGATACGTTTTGTGGAAGCAGGGCAAGACAGTTTTTAGCGCAGGACTTAAAGATGAATGGCGTCGACAGAAGGTATGTATGTATATGTACGCAGATATGTGTGTATGTATGCATATATGTGCGAGTTTTAGTAATATACTCTCAGAATGGCCCGGCGCTACTCGGGATTTGCTCTAGGGTTTTATATATTTGATATATATTTATCCTCGTGAAATAAATACGTTTGTTTATATTTTGTTATTGTGTATGCAAAAATATCTGTACACGAATATATAATTATATATATATATATATATATGTATATTAAAATAACAGATTAAAGTTTAAGCAAACAATAGCTGTTTTCACCCATCTGAAACTAAAAAAATCAATCTGTGAACGTAGAAGTAAATATTTCGAAATACATTACAAACTATATATATATATATATATATACACACACACACACACACATAGCGTCATAATGTCGTAATACAGACAGCCAGACATACAGACAGATACGTTCAAATCCCGTCGTGCTTAACTTTGCCTTTCATCCTTACGGGGTCGATAAAATAAAGTACCAGTAATTCACTGGTTAATTTCTGGCCTTGTGCCAAAAGAAGAAACAATTATAAGGGCACAACGTTATATCTATGTATCTATCTAAAAAGAAAGACTAAGAATTATAGAGAGAGATCGCTAAATCGCCTAATGCGGTCTGTAAGGCATTGAAAATTTGAAATTTTCTTTGTTCAGAACACTCACAGGACCATAAGTAATAGATGTGTAAATTTGAAAAACAATCCGTAGGGTGGTTCTCGAATTTTAGGTAGTCAGACTGACAGATATTCTCTGTTTTAGATATATATATAGATAATCTCGAGCATAAAGCGTTCCGAGAATTTGTTCTTGTTGTTTAACACGAAGTCAACTATTACTTGTGAAAGCACGGGGCTTAGTCGGTATGCTGTTCAGCTCATGTTAGCCTGTTCGTTATTTCAATTCCTGACGGCGTGTTATGTGTTATCTTTCAGCAAGACTTCATTGTTGGTTCAGTGAGCTTAAATGGAAAACATTCGTTCTAGTCTAATTAATTGATCTAATAAGGACATTGCCGTCTGGTATCATCATCATCATCATCATCATCATAACCAACCCACTAAAACGATGCATTCAATACAGCTGTGGCAATACATTCGCTCTCCTCTCCACGATTACCACAACCCCCTCCCACCAACAACAACACTACCACCAGCAAAACCAGCAGTAATTTCATAAATAACATAACTATCATAATTAGTATGTATCTAATATATGCATTTCAGTTATAAAGCAACGTGTTAATTCTTTATTACTTTTGTACAATTAACAGCAGCCCCGGTCGTTCAAACTAATTATATCTATGAGTCATTTATATTAAATAATTATTCCATTTTTATAATTAGGTCGTCTCTATTATATTTTCATTGTTTTTCCTTTCAAAAGAGAGTAAGGGACAGAGACAGACAGATATACAAACAGAACTTCTGTCAGACGATTAAACTATATATATATATATATATATATATATATATATATATATATATATATATATATATATATATATATATAAATAAATACATACATACATACATACATACATACATACTTTATATATATATATATATATATGAATACCTTCATACATATATATGTTTATATGCATAGATTCACACACACATGCACACACACATATATATATATATAAATATATACATATGTATATAACAAAATCTTCTTTAAAAGATGTACATATGTATATATGTATTTATATACGTATGCATTATGTATGTATGTATGTATGTATGTATGTATGTATGTATGTACGTATGTGTGTATGTATGTATGTATGTATGTATGTATGTATATATGTATGTATGTATGTGTATATATATATATATATAATATATATATGGAGGAAAGGACAAAAAACAAGCGAACACATCAGTCGATTGCTAGAGATACGTCGTTTCTTTGCTTTATATATATTTTACCCCCCCCCCCCCGCCCTCCAACATACACACACTGACACACACACACATACACACACATATATATATATATAGTCTACAACTCCTAATATGCGGACCATTTTATAGTTGAAATAATAGCAACAGAATCTTTGATAAAAAAGACGAGAGATTTTGATGTACATTTACAAAACTAAATACAAGGAAACAAAACAGAACATCACAAACCACAATACAGCCAAACATCAGTGGACAATAGTTATATTTTATCAATAGAAAATATTACAAAATACTCTGCTAATCATTACTGTGAAGAATTATTGAATATAATAGTAAGTCTGAAGAAAGAATATATCTGAAGTAAAGAAGATAGCTGAAATGCTGTATTAATAACAATAATAACATCAATAATATATTGATTTAAAAGATTTAGTAGAAAGTGAACGAGTCGAAATGTTTTCAGACACATCAACAGAAGCAAAGAAATTCAGAAAAATATTTCTATTTAGAATAGAGACAGTGTGTTGCTGGTAGTGGTAGTGAGAATGATTGTATGTTAGAAAACTGTAAGCTAATAGTAATACCAATATGGGGTGGAGAATTGTAAAGGTGTAAAGATCTATAAGAGAGTTTGGAGTTGGTAGATGTGGTGAGAATGTTTGTTTATTAGAAATTGGTATAACTCTACCACCTCCATCGAGACTCAGTAATCTTCATACAATTATAATACTTCTACTGTACGTTCTTATTATATATATATATGTATATATATAAACCCCATTATATATTCAATTTCACTGAAGTTAGCAAACTATCATTTCGCTTCCCTGAAACTTAATTAGGTACGATGTATGTATGTGTGTAAGGTTCTATACAAAACAGAGGTTATAGGGAAAAGTGAAATTAGAAATAGCACGGAAAAGATATTTAAATGATCTGTTTTCCTTCTTTTCTTCTTTGATTCTTCAAAGTGATATTGAAAAGATTACAGGAACAATTTAAAAAAATAAAAGATGAATTTTATAATATATATGAAATATATAAAATATAACCGGTTTCAATGTATCAGTGTAATCTTATGAAATACTGGATATTATAATTAAAAAGAATTAAAAAGTATTAAAAATTGATTAAAAATCTAAAATTTAAAATTAAGTGCTGAAGATGGTGTGTTTATCTTTCTTGTTGAGAAGAAGAGTAAGTCTAAAATGGAACCTTATATATAGAGAGAGAGGTAGTCATAGTAGTGCTGGTAGTTGTGTCTTTTCACAGAACAAAATTATTTTTGTGTGTGTGTATCTCAATTCTGTTAAAGGACTGTTCAAGAGTTCAGATGGGGGTGGCGAAGAGGGGTAATGTAAGCTAGAGGGAGGGACAGGTAAATGGGATTCTCAAAAGTAAAGGATTGTAAAAGAAATTCTATTTTAGGAATATGGATTTAGAGTGTATGCGTGTGTATGTGTGAGTGTGTGTGTGTGTGTGTAGATTCACACACACACACACACACACACACACACACACATATATATATATATATATATATATATATATATATATATATATATATATGTGTGTGTGTGTGTGTGTGTGTCCTATATTGTATGTGTGATGACATCAACATTTATTCAGAGAAATAGTTTTGGGGGAAAGAAAGAAAAAAGGTGGGGTTTGGATATATTGTATATATATATATATATATATATATATATACCTTTCATTTTTATATATATATATATATATCATTATATATATATATATTTCTTTATTTTTTGTAGTGCGATGTGTGTGTGTGTTTGTATGCATGTACTTATATTTATTTTAAACACACACATACATGATATATATATATATATACATACATGTGTGTATATTACTTGCGTATAAAATATAGTCATAGAAACCACTTATATTTCTAACATTAACTTAGGTATATGAGCCTGCAATCTTATAACATCAACATTATTCATCCAAGAAATTCCTCCAGTGTTGTTTTCTTTTTTTTATGATTTTTCTCTTCCGCTCTGATCTCCCTCAAACGTTGTGTCAAAACTGTTGACTGTGTATCTGTACGATTCAACAGTAGACAAGTACGTATTTTATGTGACTGACATGTTTTATAGTTATTTCGTTCTTTTACTCAACAGAAGCATTGTCGGTGATAGAGTAAAATTGATGTTAGTTAAAGTCACACAAACGTGCATTTCATTTTTGTAAGGGTAAAATGATACAAGGCAAACATCGTGAAGGACGTCAATGGTACGTAACATTATAACATCAGTTTTTGTGTATAAAAGATATGTCTATTTACTTTAGCGTACGTGATAGGAGTTGCTCCAGCGTGACCACAGTGCTGCCAGCAAAATTATACAGTAATAAATGGAATATTATTTGCTTGCCCACAGACTAGGAAGGGCGTAGAAGAAAAATGTCTTGTGATGTCCATTTACCCTCTCCGTTCTCTGAATTCTAGTACTACCGATGTTAATTTTAGCTTCACTTTTTTCGGAGTGGATAGAATTTAGTAACAGTTGAGAGTGTGTGGCTGCGTAGTATTGTTTGACCATCAGACGAAATACCTCACATCATTTGTTTAGGCTTATATAGACAGTAGACATAAACTGTCTCCATGTAACTCCATTTAACATTAATACCAGTTGGTTGGGTGCCAAAGCTGTCGAAAGCATTCGGACAAAGATACTTTTTGTCTCCCTCGCTTCCTTCCAGAGGTACCGAAGTCTCTGCAATAAGTCATTGGTACTGCACAGACCATTCTGACTAAACGATAAGAAAATAAGAATTATAATAAGCAAACCAGATAAGAATGTTATGTGAAGGTGGCGTACTTAATTGAAACAGAAAAGGCGACGGCGACGGAGTTGCAGTTTGCTGAGTAAGACAACAATTCTTGACCAACTCAATATACTACAGTAGAGAACATGTGTTATATTGATATAGGGTCATGGATTTATATAGAGCAGGGATACAACAACAACAACGACTAGAACTACTACTACTACTACTACTACTACTACTACTACTACTACTACTACTACTGCTTCTGCTGCTGCTGCTGCTGCTACTACTACTACTACTACTACTACTACTACTACTACTACTACTACTACTACTACTACTAAATTCATCTATTTCTTTGTGGTTACACAAAACCTTTCCATTTCACATGATCCACTATTCACTGTCTCAGTTCTTCATCGGACAATTCTGTATCTTCCTCAATAACTTACTTTAATGTTTTCCACTTTTGCATTTCAAATTAATGGGTTCCCACAATAAAGGTTTTGCCGTAGGTTCGCTGCCTCTCATGAGATTACCTGAAAGTTGAAGACGCCTGCCATGGATAGTATAGCTAATTGGCGGAGGGTGCGGCAGAGAATTCTTCTTGTAACAAGGTCGATAAGTTAGATGTTTTTTATCCTTCTTAACATTCGTGTGTAGCAACCATATAATGCTTTGGTGATAGATATTGTCTCAGACCATGATTCACAGTAATACAGCTATTTGACGGAATTGATCTCTGATTGCAAACTCGCACTTTTTTTATCGAATCAGGAAAACATGAATTTTCTTTTATGATGAACATGTGTTGCCTATCATTCTTCAGAAACACTGAGGTTTGTGGTAGGGAGTGTGAAGGCATCCACAAATTGCAGCCCTCAGCCGAATGGTTGCAAAAGTATGGACTCAACCATCAACAAGGCGATGGTGTTTCATCAAGTGAAGAATTACGATTTTTCATACCAAATCACCTTAAACTACAAAACTAAACCTTGTTCTATGATACATAGCTATTTAATTTAAAATGTTTGTATTTATCTAGAATCCTTCCATTATAATTTTTGTAGAAACCTTGGTTACGTTATGTTCCGTTCACTAACAATAATAACTTTATTTTATGTTATTAAATTTCTTCAAACGTGATTCTTTTCGAAATCATTGGGAAACCTTTGATAAGTTTACTACCTAAATTACGGATCTGTTGAATGTTTGAATCATTTATACAGATATTTGTGCAATACTGTATGGAGGTATTTCTCGTGTATTCGTATTCTCCGCCATTTTAGGGAAGGCACACACATATATAATATACACCACTTTATTACACAGAGAATGAACTGTGACTTATGGATATGGATAGCTGTCGTATGACACCTTCTTCGTAGCTTCTAATTTCTAGGTCACGTTCTCTCCATTTGTTTATTAGACAGACATTTTGCTGTAACTTATGTGAAAATGAAGCAGATGAGTTTTAGTTGATTTGAAGTTCGAGCTTATATATGTGTACCAAAGTAATTTCCCCTAACTCTATATGAAGTTCACACCGTTACTTATATATGTAATGAATAATTATTGATGTTTCCTTTCTATAAGACACAAGACCTTGGATATGTAAAGGACGCAAAATCAAATTATACAACCCAATTGATTTTCCTATCATCTGTAGAAGTGGTTAACACCTGTTATTCACTTGGATCGCTTTCACATTCAGGTAATGAGAAAGTCTCTCTTTTTACACTAAAACTGCTGACTATATTTAAATTAAGTTCTGCGGGGGGATTTTAGGTGTTATTTTCAAAAAAATTGTTTTAGCGGTAACCATCGATCAATTTAGGAATAAAATTGGTTTCTATCAACGTCATTATAATAAAAACGCCATCTGCACTACAGCATGTTCATGTTCTAAGGTAATTAGATCACATTTGACTGAGGCCACTTAGCTGCTGTAGTAGGTCGTTGAAGTTTTTTTTTTGTCTTATCCCCAGGCAAATATCAGCTTTCCTCGGTTCCGGCGATGTTCCAGGTGTTCAATCGATGATAAAACGACGGGGTTTTTAAAATCACGTTTAGGTGATTGAGAATTTCATAAAAACGTGTGTACATGACGTAATTTTTATGAAGATTCAACACGACACAGCGTGTTGTCAAAGTTGAATCTTTGACGTGCAGACAATCAATCCACTGGGCTTCGAAACAGTTTCCATCTATCCGATTTTACTAACAAGAATTGGGTCGACCCAAATCTAAATAAATCCCATTCTCTCCAGACTCTACGCTGTGTGATCGAACTCTGTATCATATAATAATGAAGCGAATTCGATAACCATTCGGTCATGCTGCGCCAACATAGTCTCTAACAATAGAATACAAGAATTAGAACATTAACGACCGTTTTCGCCCTCTGCCATATTCAGATTGAGAGACACAAACACAGTATCTCTCTAATTTTTGTTTCTTTTCCGTCTCTCTCACACTATCTCTCTCTCTTTCCATACACACACACAAACGTATATATATATAATGAATATACATTTTAACACCATTCTAATTCTAATCAAAGTGCGTATACATCGTTTGGACATTCTGTATATATATATATATATATATATATGTGTGTGTGTGTGTGTGTGTGTGTGTTTGAACAATAAAAGAACAGAAGTTATAGGTAGATAGAGAGTTAGTTCATTGTTTTACGATCGTTTCAGAGATGTCGATGTGTCGACTAGCATAGTCTCGAAAACCCTGTTCAATCGGCCATCCTCCTCAGAAACAGGATATATATATATATCACCTCGATCACCTTGACCGACCAGTCTGTCGGGCGCCAATCGTCGTGGTGTTTTAGCCATAAGATAACTCCATCCCACTGGCTGGGCGGGCAGGCCGGTACTCAATTCTACAGCTGAGTAACCTGGAGTAACGTGAAATAAAGTGTCTTGCTCAAGGAAACTACACATCACCCGGTCCGAGAATTGAACTCCCAGGCTTTCGATTGCAAGCCCAATGCTTTAACCACTAAGCCATGCGCCTACACACACACACACACACACATATATATATATATACACACACATATATATATATATATATATATATATATATATATATATATATATATATATATATATATATATATATATATATATATATATATATATATATATATATATATATATATATATATATATATATATATATATATATATATATATATGTATGTATATATATTAAAATAACAGATTAAAGTTTAAGCAAAGAATCTTCACATATATATATATGTGAAGATCCCAGTAGGTTTGCAATCGAAAGGTTCAATTCTCGGACCGGGTGACGTGTTGTTTCCTTGAGCAAGACACTTCATTTCAGATTGCTCCAGTTGACTCAGCTGAAAATGAGTACCAGCAATAGCTGGAGGTTTAACCTTGCGATAGACTGGCGTCCTGTCCAGGGGAGAGTCTTGTACTCTCAGTCGCTTCACGCCATGAAACCAAATGAGCCTTCTGGCTTAAGACAGACTTTAGACCTACGGCCTGCCCGCCCAGCCAGTAGGATGGCGTCATCGTATGGCTAAAACAGCACGTGCTGTGACCAGCGGCGCCGAATGACGCACGACAGACTGGTCGGTCAATATATCTATATATGATATATATATATATATATATATATATGTAGAGATTACAATAATCAAAGTTCAGTTTAAGTCATTTATTTGCTTACAATTGTTTCCTCCAAACCGAGGTTTGGATCTTCGGAGCAACTATTTACTGATCTATAACATACTTGACCTCCTTTTCAACCCAAGAGACACATAAAACATATGCGCATATTGATCAACAGTGGGGTGACATTCATCAAATGGTATAGCATGGCAATTTACATATAAAGGTTACAGGATAAAAATAAAATAAAAACAAGAATGAAAATAAAGATAAACATGAAGCGTTGGCAGTCTATGAAGATAAAGCAAGAGGAAAGTTTAGAGTAGTCAGTGTATGAAACAGTCTCACGTGTAGCATGCACGCGTGTCTTATTTATACATGATTAGAGTGCGTCAGAATGATATTTGCAGGGTCAGGCAGTTGAAGCAGGCAATCGATCTTATTATGTGGGCTGGATTATTAAGTCATTTATTCTCATACATCTGTATGATATATAGTCTCGGATGCAGGGAAACACCAAAATATCAAAAACTTTCCACATACTATAAACCTTATTGTATCGTAGGCAAAGCCGTACCACTGTCTTCGCTCACACCACCACTCACATAATCCATGAGACGCAATATATATAGAGAACACTTGTCTATCGTATAATTCGCGGTGGTTCAGCATATAATCAAGCTATAAACCGTATCCAGTCGGTTCTTAATTAATAGTTCATGCTGTCCAGATTCCGGAAGTGTCTGAATGACTAAGGGGAATTAATGCGTAAGGGGAGGTAACTAGCTAGTTATCTTAGTTAAATTACTATCCTAAACTACATTAATGGTGATTCAAATACGTGCCTATCATATGAAGTTATAACTAATTTCTAGAGTATGTTACCCATTTATAGGTTAGAGAGTTGTCCATTAAGAAGTACAAGGGTGTATATATTAGGATGATTACCATCCATTAAGGGGTGTCATATCTGAACGTTCTATAAGAGGAGTCAGACTCTCAAGTCACTGTTCCATGCAAATGTAATACAACAGTAGGACCTGGTATGGTCCCGCTATTATATATGCGACCCGGTAGGCTCCGAGTCATTGCATGTCTGAATATCCAGTAAATCTTCGGTATGGTCCGGAGATCCAATTTCTCATATAAAGGCACTAGTCTGGTCATCAAGCAATAGACAACCCCCGTCTCATATATAAATCAATTAAGTATCACATCTACAAGCCAGAGTGGAGTCTATTAATAGGTACTAAAGGAGTTCACATCAAGATGATTACAATCTGGAGATTAAATCTCTCATACCAGGGCGCCTGTCTGGCCACCAAGCAACACATAAACCCACGTCCCACATATAGATCAGGTATCCCATCCACAAGTTAGAGTGGAGTCCAGTAACAAGCACTAAAGGAGTTCGTATCATGATGACTACAATCCAACATGGGGTGCCACACCCGGCCAGTCCATAAGAAGAGTCCGACTACATAATTAACTACATGGGTCTCACTATCAGTAATGGTCTTATTATCATACATGACTCCCGGCGAGATTCAGGTCGTAGTATGACTGCATCGCCGGTAAGTTCACCTGGGTGGTCCGGTGGCCGGTTCTTTCGTCAAAAGGTGCCGGTCAGGTCTGCAGGCAACACAGATGCTCCTAACTCATGCATCTCCCGTGCATAATTCATTGAACTGATCGTTTACAGTATATATTCACATAACAATACGATTATCTGTCTAATCAACAATCTATCTCTTGGTGGGAATCCATGCACAGGATTATGTTATCGCAACCAGTACCGTGTCCCCAGTTTATACTAATCTCATATTTGTGCAATGCAGAATAAGTAGTCCACGGTCGAGATATCAGAATTAGAGGTACAAGGGGGTATTCCCAGGGTAGGTGGTACTAAAATGCTGTCAGTATTATCTTTAGAGTATAGAGGTGGGTGTGGATGTGAGGTGTAAGGTGTGTTACTGATGTTAATTGCTAGGGGTGGTGCCGGTTCCAGTCTGACATTATTATATATAGGGTTTAAAATTTTGGAACGAGTGTCGGAAGCGGTGTTGGCAAGTTGCGAACACTTCTGATTTTTTATTAAGGAGATTATGTTTAGAGAAGATGATAGTATGGGTCTCTAGTAGACAGAGGTTACAAAATTTATTAGGTGGTTTGTATATATATATAAATCGGGTAAAATACTCTTAGGGACAGAAGAAAGTTGCCAGCAGTCATTATAGAGAATAGAACTCCGTATCTCTTGAATTCTGCGAATATATTTACACTCACAAATATTTGAAAACATGCTATGTTGTCAGAGATTCCGATTA
>OZ024743.1:315216371-315221371 GCA_964016885.1 Eledone cirrhosa | reverse complement strand
TTATTGTTAGTGTTGTTGTTAGTGGGGGAGTAAGTAATTGGTTGCGAGAAGCCGCTGTTAGCTAACGCCGTGTTATAGTAGGGGGCCGCTCTGTCAAAGATAGCCTTATTAGAGGAGAGGTTTGAGATTCTACTACTGATATTATTTACGAAGTTTCTAAAATCAGTAGGAGGGTGGCATGAGTCCTTCTGTATATAATTAAGTTTTTCGTTTAGCTTATGGAAGGGTCTGAAGGTATGTGTACGAAGGTCTAAATTAATGTCTATGAAATCTACGCTAGGGGGGTTGGTAGCTACTGTTATCCTAAGTCCTAACTCATTGAAGGCAGAAGCTAAGTCTTTTTTAAACCGGTCGAGGTCGTGACCAGTTTTATGGCTCGATAAATTCAGTCCATCGTCGCGGTATATTCTCGTGTGGAAGTCCGGGAATCTAACACGTAATATGTCTAAGATAAATAGGCCAACCAAGTGGCATACGTCAGCACAGTCAAACGATCCCATGGAGACGACGAATAGATCTGAATTGGTTGACTTCTTTGCCCAGGCTACTCCGTTGTTGAAGAGGAGGATTTTCCGGCAGTGAACGATGATTTCCCTGTCTAAACCATCGATGGTAGTCTAACGCTTTGTTTAACAGGGTCTCTGAGATCGACGGGTAAAAATCAACTATGTCCAACTGTGTGAACTTCGCTTTTTGGGATTTGAAGGAGTTAAACCACTAAATTACAGAGTCGCTGTTCTCCCACTGGGACAGGTTGGACCACTCGTTCTACGATACTTCTTCTTCTTCTTCTTCTTCTTCTTCTTCTTCTTCTTCTTCTTCTTCTTCTTCTTCTTCTTCTTCTTCTTCTTCTTCTTCGTCTTCTTCTTCTTCTTCTTCTTCTCAAGATGGTCGTGGTGGTGGTAGTGGTGGTTTGGCAGAATCCTCAAACACTTCTTCCAGCAGATCCTGTCAGAAACATCCGTTTCCAGTTGAATCCCCAAACGAGACCAGCCAAGCTCATGGATGTTATCCAACCATCTTGCTCCGTGTCTACGGCTGGATCTCCTGTCAGTTGGTTTTCCGTCTAAAATCTGTTTCGCGATTCTTTCCTGATACATAGTATCGGAGCTGTGACCTCTCAATTCTGAGAAGTAGTGGCACTACCTGGAGTGATTCTTTGATCTCAGAGCTACGCACTATCTTGTAACATTACTCCAATGACGCTTCAGATGAATAACATTTCGGCAACTCGTATTCGCGATCGCATTTTTTAGGTCATTATCCAGGATTCATGACCATAGGTAAAGGCTGTCACGAATACCCAGTTGAAGATAGTAATTTTGGCTTTTAAACCTACCTTCCTTCTTCTGATTACCAAATGCTGAAGCTGGGGCATTACTGTACCAGCAGCTGCAATTCTTACGCTTATTTCAGCTTCCTGTCTTCCATCAATCGTAAACACAGCCGCTAGCTACTTGAACTTTTCCACCTACTTCATTCACATGCAGTGTGCACTGCGCAGGCCTCCTTCAGAGGACGGGTAGTCTCAGGTTTCGCAGCACTGATTTTCATTCAAACGATGCAGCCATCGCTATGAAACGTATCAAGCGCATTTCGGACATCACCTTCTGTTGAGTTAAGTAATTCCATGTTGTATTCAAATTCCAGCCTACTTCTGCCAGTCGTTATACCACTTCTTCCTTCCTGGCTGTGCATGTCAATCTTGTTCATGAATATAATGAACAGGAGAGGTGACAGTACGCACCTTTAGCGCAGTTCGACTCCAACATTGAATGGTTTCCATTTAGCACTATACTCAGGCATTCGTATAAATACATCAAGGCAACAAGAAGTTGACCATCGTTTCTATACTGCAGAACCTTACACAGTAGGTCCTGTGGAACGCGGTCATAAGCATTTTCGAGGACTACAAACAAAGAATACACCTCGTGGCTGTAATCGCACTATTTCTCAAAGACCTGCCCCAGTGTAAATATTTGGTCACCTATGCTGTGTCCGGGGCGAAAGCAACAGTATTCTTCAGCTAGGTTGGACTCGACAATCTCTCTGCATCTCTTTGCTAGACACTACACTGAGCATATATTTTACCGGGGAGGTTTAAGGAGGCGATCCTTCTATAATTGGACCAATCATTCGTGATCCTTGCTTAGGTACATTGCCAGAGATCTTGGTCACCTGGTACAAAAAAGTCAGCCTGAAATTACCTTCGCTATTTAAGGCTTTTAATATCTCTGGCCGAATTTCACCCAACCCAGCGGCTTTACCATATTAGAGCTCATTAATTGTTCTTGTTACCTCAGCGTGTGAGAGATTACTCACTGCTTCCGGATGCATCGAGTCTACATCAGATGTTGTTGAAATCGGGTTTAGGAGATCAACTCTGTATGAAAGTCTATTCAAGGTGATTTCATAGAGCAATGAAAAAATATTTTTTAACCTCCAACATTCAATTTGATTTTCTGATAGGACAGAAGCGATTGCCATAAAAGCACTAAACATGGCTTTACATAGGATGCAATATCTTTACATTGGATGCAATATTCACATGGAACGTGAACTGGAGTCAACCGAAAGAAAACACACACACACAGACACACAAACACACACACACACACATACACACACACACACACATATATATATATATTAGACACACAGATAATTACTGGCCGTGCCATGGTCTTAGGCTGCAACTACCTCACTCAAATTATTTATCACTACTTAGACATCCTTCTTGCACGATTGAGCGGCCAACATTCTCTCCCATCAATAACCATGATCCACCACTTTACAACTCATTATCTTTCTTTTAAAGCCCATCTTGCCTTCTTATGATTTTAGACATCACCTCTCTCCACACACTCAGCTCTCTCCAACACTCGCAACATATATACCCCACACACCATCCTATTACTTCCATTCATACCGTTATGCCGATCTTGTTCATACACTGAACTGTTTTCCTTTTCCGGTGAGTTCTACCAGCAAATAACTGCGGTAGCTATAGGAACCAGAATGGGCTCCTACTTTGCCAACGCATTCGTTGGCTAGGCTGAGTGCAAAATCTTCTGCCAATACACTGGCCCCATTCTGGAGCTATATCAATGACTGTATCGGCGGCACATCTCTCCCTCCGAACCAGTTCGACTCTCTCTTTCCTTCGTTCAATCCTCTCATCCCGCTCATTTACATCCTACGTCTCCGACATTTACGTCCCATTTCTAGGTCGCTCTCTCTCTCTCTCTCTCTCTCTCTCTCTCTCTCTCTCTCTCTCTCTCTCTCTCTCTCTCTCAATATATATATATATGAAAAAAGTTTGTCCTTCATCAGTGATCTTCCAACTATCATAGGCATTTCATCGCTTTAAAGACCATATACCTCCGGTTGGTGCGAGCAACGGCTAGAAAAAGTCGTTGGGACACGTAAATAAAGGGGACGCGAGGGTAAACAAACAAAATGGTGAGGCAACAGAAAGTGAGGAAGAAGAAGACAAGTCCCAGATTTCTATGAATTTAAGTTCGGTGAAATCGTGAACGAGAGAATAAAGACCATCAAACCTGGTTGAAATGTGAGCAAGGAAAGAATTTCGCACAGGTCTAACGGGACGTGTGAGAGAGAAAGAGAGATAGATAGATAGATAGAGAGAAGAGAGAGAGAAAGATATATATATATATATATATATATATATATATATATCTTTCTCACTCTCTTCTCTCTATCTATCTCTCTATCTCTCTTTCTCTCTCACACGATATACTCTCAATCCAAACTCACTGGTTTCCACATATATCAAGACGTCACCTTCTCTCAACAGCAGCCATACCACACTCTGCTGCCAAAACCATGATTTTCTACTCAATCTAAACACTTGGCCTCTCGCTTCATCTAGCGCGGATACTCTCCCAACTTGATCCAAGCTGCCCTCACCTGTGCCCGTGAAGTTTAAGGTACATCTACCATCTCATCCCGTAATCGATCCCCTAACACTCACTCTCTCTTTCCTATCACCCTCCCCCTCAACCTTATCACACCGCTATATACTTCTGTGCTTCCGAATCCTCGTCTTTGATCCCGTCACTTCTCGATTATTTCACAACCCACCCGCCTTCCCATTAAGCTCGCCTGTAATTTTGGTGACTTTCTTGTTCATAGCTCTTCCTCTTTCTCACCTTGGGTTCCACATCGCATTCATCTCTACTCTGCCACACACCCCACCGCAGCAATACCTGTCAATTCATGCCAAGCCTCACTATCCACATATGTCTGAACCATTCCTTTCGCATTCCGCACTTTCCCCATGTACCTCCACCAACCTCACCTAAATATATCTGTGTTTGTTGAACAAATAATTACCGTATCTATGAATCGTTGTGATGTTGAGCCGTCCGCAGCTTCAATCAATTTATCGGCTTTCCCATGATAAGTGCTGTATTGATTTGGCTATAATAAATGTTAAAGGTAAACGTAATTAACATTTGCGTTGTCATGTCTTTATTTAGTATTAAATACTACGGTCGTGAATGTCAGATTATTAAACATATTCCGTTGAAAAAAAAATCACTGAAGCCGATTTAGCAGATTGCTACATAGTGGAACTCCGTCGGTTACGACAACGAATGTTCCAATTGCTTGATCAACGGAACATCCTGCTCTTGAGATTAACATTGAAGTGGCTGAGCATTCGACAAGCACGAGTAGCCTTAGCGTAATTCTCATGGATATTCAGTATGACACAGTGTGTGCAAGATCAGCATTTTGAATTACACATACTGTTCATTTTCTCATACAGAGCTAACTGTCGGAACGTAAAATTAAATGTCTTGCTCAAGGACATAACATGCTGCCGAAAATCAAAGTTATGATATTACGACCCTGAACCAAACACCTTAACCACTAATCAATGAGTCTTCACTAGAACCTACTAAACTACAGAAACTACTAAAATACAGACAAGGTTTCATTAAAATAATGTACCAGTGAAATACTAAGGGTGATTT
>OZ024743.1:315178871-315213871 GCA_964016885.1 Eledone cirrhosa | reverse complement strand
GTCATCCTCAATGCCCGAAAGTCGGTGATTAATTTCGACGACTCTATTTGGATTAAACAATCCAATAGTACCCCTTTCGACGTGAGTATGGGCGCCAGTGATTCTGCGGAGGTTACTGATCTTATCGGCCTTTTCCTTCTTTTCTCTATCAAGGACGAATTCTCCAACGCGGGCGGTGGTTTGTACCGTGACGATGGTCTTTTGACCATGACTAAGTGTGGACCTCGTGCTTGCGACAGGTTCAGAAAAGAACTCACAGCCTTCTTTAAAGGCTTCAACCTCTCTATACAGGTTGAGCCAACCTCTCGGTCGTTAATTACCTCGACGTTACCCTCAATTTATTGAATGGGTTGTATTACCCGTATAGAAAGCCCAATGATACGCTTAATTACATAAGTAAGCATTCCAACCATCCTGCCAGCATAACCAAGAACCTGGTAAGAAACATTTCGTTGAGGCTTTCCCGTCTTTCCACCAACGAGCGTATTTTCAACGACCATTCCACTTATTACAATGAAGCTCTTGCTCGAAGTGGATTTGTCGATAAGGTAGCATATACAGACTACGAAAATAGACCTAGAAGAAATAGATCCCGTCGCATTTGTTGGTATAACCCACCATATAATATGGAGGTGGCCACACCATTAGCTAAGATCTTTATTTCCCTTATTACGAAGCATTTTCCCCCTACACATAAATATAGTAAAATTTTTAATAGAAATACTATTAAAATTTCTTACTCTAAGACTCCTAATCTTGCACATAACATAACAGCTTCAAATTTAGCTAAACTGCCTAGCTATAGGAACGCGTGCAACCCTGTAGTTAGTACTAACTGTAATTGTAGGAATCGGGTTGATTGCCCCCTATCCGGGAAATGCCTCTCTAGCAATATTGTCTACAAATGTAAGGTTGTAACACCCACGTCCCGTAGGTCCTACATAGGGTTAACCGCCAATAGATTCAAGCAGCGTCTTTACATGCTTACCCATTCTTTTCGTTACCCTCTAAGAAGGAATATGACGTCACTTTCAGCTTATATCTGGAGTCTAAAAGACAACCACACCCAATATAGGTTACACTGGGAGATCCTAGCTAGGGCTAGATCGTATAACGGAAATAAAAGATCATGTGATCTCTGCGCCGCTGAGGCCCTGGAAATACTCTACGCCACAGACCACATCTTAAACAAAAAATCTGAGGCAATTTCGGCTTGTAAACATAAATTGCACAAAACTTACCAGTATTACAGCCCCACGTTATACCCTAACGGATAGTACGATCTATACGTGGATATTTTACGTTTTGATATGGGAGCTAAGTATGTTTTCTTTATACCATTACTTATTTGCATAGGTAAGTATATATTACCCGTATGTTTTGTGAAGGTACGTATACCTTCTCATACGTATATTTGATTGTTTATGTTATGGCGTATATTTTTATATATTCTGGTACATATGGTTTGGCTATGTGTATACGGGAGTTTTGGGTCTGTGTGAGTATGCAGGTTCGTACGTATGTAGGGTATGTGTATATGTGTACTTCATGTTTTGATTGACTTACGTCTCCGAACATTCGTGTATTTACATGTAGGTATGTGTGTGCTTTTGTTATATACGTATTTATTTATTTATATACGTTTATATAATTATTTATTTATTTGTATACACGCATACACACACACACATATTTATATGTGCATGGTTTTGTTTACCTATGGTAAGTGTTTTGCGTATGCTTGTGTATGTACGTATTTGTTTGCGTGTATGTATTTATTTATTTCTATTACTTCTGTATTGTATTTATTTACTTTGTTCTTAACTCTGAAGCGGAGATTCATTCGGTCTCCTAGTTAGAATTTTAGTCTACGACTTCTGCTATACCATTTACGTGATTTTGTCTTTGCGTGCTATTGTTCTCCACGCTCCACATATGACGTATTATCTTCGTTTTTTTCGTTCATTGCCAGAGAACGTCTCTATGAACCACCTAAGAGAACATTAGTCTACGACCTCTTTTATACCATAAACGTGGTTCTGTCTTTGCGCGTAATTGTTTTTCACCGCTCCTATTAATGATGTATTATATTTGTTTTTTCCCGTACTTTGCCAGCAAACGTTTCCACGAACCAAAGTATCGTATTCCTGTCTTCCTCTGGTTGCAACTTTTTTTGAAATATCCACTTCTGCGTTTACAGATTGACTTTGTTAGTTTCAGAAGATCCCGTTAAGGGTGAAATCAGCGATTCTTTGCTTAAACTTTAATCTGTTATTTTAATAAATATTTGCTCTACGGTTCTTATATATTTGATATATATTTATCCTTATTTGTATCTTAGTCTTCAAATTTATTATTATTACTATATATATATATATATATATATATATATATATATATATATATATATATATATGCATGTACCTATAGTATATTTGATAATATACTGTATGTTTGACGTAGTCACTACTTTAAATCTCACAGCGAATGGTCTTCAAAATAATTTAAAATAAACATACAGTGTATAATCAAATATACTATACGTACATTCATACATACATCGCTATTTCAGAGCACCAATACTAATATATATATATATATATATATATATAAAATAAAATAATTAAGTCAAATATTTAAAATTTGGCTTCGTTTATTAAAGGTGTACTGTTATATATATTTTGGTGACAGCCATCCTTGGCTGTGACCTATTCAGGCAGTCCGAATTGGTGTTGTAGAGACAGGTACACATGCCTCAGAAAATTTCTATAGACTTTTGACTGAGGAATGTTCTCACAACTGACCAATGGGAGGAGAGAGTTCCTTTGACGCCGAAATTCGTTTGTTCGAATTCATATGATTCCAGTTCCTCAGAGAAATAACAACCCAACCAGGAACTGGGCATATCGGAGCATTGACGGAATTAAACACCTCAGCAACATGTGTACCTGTCTCTACCACACCAATTCAGACTGCCCGAAGAGGTCACAGCCAAGGATGGCTGGCACCGAATTATATATAGCAGTACACCTTTAATATAACGAAGCCAAATTTTAAATATTAGACTTAATTATTTTATTTTACATTACACCGGAGTAACCAAACCAACCTGCGCACTTCGTCGAGTGCTCAAATCTGCATACTGAAGTGTCGGTAAACAAGCAACATATACTCAAAATTTATATGTATATATGTATATATGTATATATGTATATATGTATATATATATGTATATATATATATATATATATATATATATATATATATATATATATATATATATATATATATATATATATATATATATATATATATATATATATATATATATATATACAATGATATTAAATAAATAAAAACTATATTTATTCTATTATATATATTTCAAAGGTAGCCACATATTTGGTACGCTTTCATCAGATAAAATAAAAAGTTTGTTTAATAAATGTTGACATAGCCACGGATCCCTTCTACTTATATATATATGCCTGGGTTGGCGACCGGCAGATAGTGTTAGGAATTGGAAACACCAATTGAAACATTGTTTCCTAGCTCCGATGTGATGAGGTCTGGGATCTAGTCAATCAACTTTGATATATATATATATATATATATATATATATATATATACATAAAGGTCCTTCTGGAGACGGTTAATAGTGCGTACGGGGTACTTTACCAGATTTGTTACACTACTAATAGTCAAATTTGGCAAGATTCGATGTCAAATTTCAAAGTTTACACAAGTTAAACAGATGCGAATATACATATATACGTATATATATATATATATATGTATATATATATATATATATATATATATATATATATATATATATATATATATATATATATATGTGTGTGTGTGTGTGTGTGTGTGTGTGTGTGCGTGTGTGTGTGCGTGTGTGTGCGTGCGTTAGTGTTTGTGTGTGTTTGTGTGTGTGTGTGTGAATATATATATATACATATCTATAAATATACTTATTAATATATATACATACGTGTTGTTCACTTTCTAATTAAATAGCTCTGTTCTATACATAGAGCACTCTTTTTTCCTTTGCTCTTTCTACCCTTTTTAGAGAATTTTTTGACAAGCAAAAGATAATGGTCAAGAGAAATGGGATGGGAGAATTGTTCTGGTTCAGTGAATATGGCTGTGAAGTTCGCTGGGGTGTCAGAATTCAGATTTTCTATTGAAATAAAGAAAGTAAAGATATGTATGTCCATTTGTGTGCTTGTGTGTGTGTGCGTGTGTTGTGTATGTGTGTTTGAATTTCTTTTTACTTTAAAAAAATGGGCTCACGAAGGCTTTTTTTAATAAACGTAATTTGATTGGTTATAAATGAAATTATGACTGTCACGTGAACAAGTTTTCATTAATTCTCTAAAAAGGCTACAGAATATATTTCCAAATAACGGCGCGAAATTTAATGTAAACTTGTTCACGTGACAGCAATAATTTCATTTATAACCAATCAAATTACGTTTATTAAAAAAAGCCTTCGTGAGCCCCTTTTATTAAGTAAAAAGACATTCAAACACTCATATATGAAAAAACAATCTGAGCTCCCCCCCCCCCCCCCATCTTGTTTGAAGAACTTTGTAACGCGAACTGGCGCGAAATTTATTATAATTATTGACAAACCAATCAAATTACTTCTCTAAAATCCTGGCTTTTCGAGCCACCTTTTTCCATATAAAACAAGTAACATTCAAAGACCAACCAGATGTGTAAAAACCAGAGACCCTCCATCTCAACTCTACTTTTGAAAAGCAGAAGAACTGCGAAACCGGTAAAGGAACCAAATAAATATATATATTTAAAAAAAAATAAGACTCCAGTTGCATTTTCGATTTCATCTTTTTTTCTTTATACTTTCACTCGTGTAGGACACCTCGGTTATTTTTCATTTTGTAAAAAAAACCTCACTTTCTAATATATATATATATAATATATATATATATATATATATATATATATATATATATACAGGGCCTCCCCAACAAATGTATACACTCTTTGCTTACCTGTACATGCAATATTTATTAGAATGTTGTGGACGTGTGTATACATTTTTGGGAACACCCGGTGTATATATATATATATATATATTCAAATATATCAAATAAATTGAAACTATATTTATAAAACCATATTTATTTTATTATATATATTTCAACGTACCAAAAATGTTGGTACGATATCATCAGATAAAATACGAAGTGTGTTTTATAAATTTTTGTCATAACCAAGGATAATATACCTTAACGGTTCAAGTTATCCCTGGATAGTAACTATCTGATGATAGCGCACCAAAATGCATGGTACCCTTGAAATATATATAATAGAATAAATATGGTTTTATAAATATAGTTTCCATTTATTTAATATCATTATGTGTTATACTCCAGAAGACTTGTTGAGTGTTGTGAATCAGTTATAAACATTTATATTTGTTGAATTACCAACAAATTGAATATCTCTTCTGCTTTTATATATATATATATATATATATATATATATATATATATATATATATATATATATATATATATACATAGGTGTTAAAGGCAAAAATTAATTGCCTCCGCAGGCGGTATGCCGAATAAGCTCTCGATGCTCTTCAGCAGCAATATATCAATAATAGTAATATAGAAGGGACAAAGAATCAGTGTTGCTTCCGATACATATTTAATTACATATTACATATGTTTCACTGTCGCACAGCTCAATGAACGATCGATTCATGATCGAACCTGACTCTGGAATTGGAAGCTTCTCGAGCTGATCGACAGTGAAACATATATAATATGTAATTAAATATGTATATCATGCAACACTGATTCTTTGTTCCCTTATATATTACTATTATATTTGGCAATATCGGTAGAGGATCGGACGCTATGCTTTGCAGCATAGAGTTACATCCATTTACGGTCTCAGTTTAAAGCCCGCCGAGGTTTACTTTGCCTATGAGATCGATAAAATAAATCACCAGTGATCCACTGGGATAATTGCTCGCCTTGTCCCAAAAGTAGAAACGATTATATATATATATATATATATATATATATATATATATATATATATATATATATATATATATATATATAGATATATATGTAAATACTATAGATATATATATGTAAATAAATATGACGCGTGTGTATGATTGTGTATAGAAGATTATATTAATAAAAGGAATTCCGACTTTGTCTGATTAACTCGTTTTATTTACAATCCTTTAACATTATAATGATATTATAATTAAATAGTATGGTAGAATATTAAATGTTAATTAAACAAGTATTTTCATGCCTTCGCAATCTTCAGATTCATCTTCAGTGGTAAAAGTCAGTGGTAAAAGTTTGCAATTTTCGACACATACACACACATATATATATGGAAAAGAATGAAACGAAATTTCATTTCTCATTCTTAGTACGGCTGATACTTAAATGTAAGTATGTATGTATACGTACATACATATATGTATACAGACGTACAGTAGTAAGTATATATATACATACATGCACACACATATATATATATATATATATATATATATATATATATATATATGTACGTATGGCTTTACCGAACATTTATTATAATGTTCGGTTTGTTTGTAAATAAACAGCCCGAATTACGCCGTACAGTGTTCAGAAAATCATCGTCGCCTTTTTGTTCAACACTGACACAGGAACGATGTACTAGTTTCAAGCTTATTAGCTATCGTCAGCATCGTATACCTTCCTGCCAAATGAGTGAACGTCTAGAAAGTATATACTTTCCTTATGCATATTAACGGTTGAGCAGCCTAATTTGCATATCGAGTGAGTTAGTCGGCCGGGCGTACCGAAAACGATAAATGGAAAAGAATGAAACGAAATTTCATTTCTCACTCTTAGTACGGCTGATACTTAAATGTAAGTATGTATGTACACGTACAGTAGTATGTATATATATACATACATGCATATATATATATATATATGTACGTATGGGTTTACCGAACATTTATTATAATGTTCGGTTTGTTATATATATATATATATACACACGTACTCATACACGCGCGCACACGTACCGACACAAACGTATAAATGGCTCGCAAACTACTTTTCAATAGCCCGTGGCAGAATAATTTTCGTGATTAAAGAATGAAAATGTGTAATGGAAAAAAAGTCATCCTGCGTTTGGCACTAATTCCCTCTTATGTGTGTATTCATTGAGAAGGAAAAAAACAAACAAAATAGAATCCTATCAGCTGAATTACAGATTAGCATTGAAACTGCTGTAAATCACGACTCCACCATCACCACCTCCTCATATAATATTCGGCTTGTTACCACCGAAATTTGCAGAAAACAGTTATATACACACACTCTTCCAGGCCGCAGTGGCTATTCGGTGTCCTTGATTTCGTAACATGCTGATTTAAAGCCTCACATAGAAACACGTGTCCTTGCAGGTGTGTATATGTGGATGTTTCGTCGGTTTCGACGATGAGTATTCAGTTGTTTGATCAACTGAATGTTCGACAAGTTAAATTAATGTGAGAGAAGATCAATGATCATAGACACGTGTACTATTAACGTAATTTAAACTGAATGAGAGTGACACAAACTGTTATAAAGCTGGAGCCTTACTGCGATCGAATTGGGAAATACTCACAATAATTACACACTAAAATGATTATATAATTTAGTTTAACGCTTATTAATTTGTGTATATCTATGTATTCAAAAGTTTAAGAAAGTCTAAGATAGGAAATTATTATTTATTCATACATCTCTACGAACGTTTCAACGCGGCTAGAACATTGCATCCAATTGCAGAGAAACTGGAGATTACATGTTACCAATTATTTCCATTATAGGTGATTTATCCCAACTGTATCTTTTCGGATAATATACTGAACAAAAGAACAATAGTTAATACCATAAGACAAATATCATGAAAATGAGACTATTCAAATTATGGAACTTTTAGGCAGGCAGTTACAGCAGAGGTAGTTAAATATTTTCTTTAAAATGTTAGAGTAGTATTTATAAGATAGGTAAATAATACATAATGTAAGGTTTAAATGGGTTAATATATATCTATGCGATGTTTCGCATAGGCATCGATGGATTAAAATAACATGATCCAAGGAAAAAGAAACAATTTGGATTTGGAAACAGACCGGGAGGAACTTTCCGAGGCAATACCTGTTTGAGAAACCGACATGATGTGTCAACTCCAGAGAACCTGGCCACTGCAGCAGCATAAACAATCTATTACACTCTACTAGAGGTTTGCTTACCTCAAGTGGGATAACTGCCAGCACATGCATTAAATTACACAATAGCGTCAATATTAACTGTTTCTTGCGAATTTCCAAATTTCGGTGCTACAGTAATATCAGTAATTATTTTTGAAAAACCTGTACCACCGAAATTTGCAGAAAACAGTTATACACACACACACACACACACACACACACACACACACACACACACACACACACACACACACACACACACACACACACACACACACATATATATACATATATATATATATATATATATATATATATATTATATACCAGATAATAAAAGTCTTACATACCGTAAAATGAAGTATGCAGCATTGAAGAATTAAAACGTTACTTGCTCAATATTTTGTTTGAAAATGTATCATTTTATAGGAGACAGAAGATCATAATTTGAATTCCTCTCTGATCTCTGATCTGTGAATGTTACATGTATACATATATATATACCTTTGCTGGCAGGGAGAGCGGACGTTTAAACGACAATGATAATGATATGCGTATATGCATGTATATATATAAATCTCTCTCTCTCTGTATACACACATACATATATATATATATATATATATATATATATATATATATATATATATATATATATATATATATATAAATATATATATATATATATATGTATGTATATTTATATATATATATATGTGTGTATGTATGTGTATATATATATATATATATATACTTATATATATGTATGCATATATATATATATATGTGTGTGTGTTTTGTGTGCCTAAATTTCTATAGATAAGTATGCATATATATGTAGATCTATACAGATATACTTATGAATATGTATATATATATATATATATATATATATATATATATATATATATATATATATATATATATATAATATATATATATATATATATATATATATATATATATATATATGTATGTATATGTATATATGTATGAGTATGTGCGTGGTTGCAAATAGGTTACTTGGTGCTTGTTTAATTGGTTTATATGACCAAAGATAATTCTTTAAATGTCAATATTGCGATATTTGAGGATATTAAATTGTAATGTCAGTGATCCCTCGGGGTGGAGTTTACGACATGTTGTTGACAAGTTAGGGAGGAACCCACTTTACCCTGGTCTTCATTTCTCATCCGATAAGGTAACATATCTTGCTGGATGAAACACATCCCAGTTATCGCAGAGTTTAACTCGATAGTAACAGAAAGAAATATGAACATTGGTAAAATCTAAGATGATAAAAGGGAGGATTTGTCGAAATCTTATCATTGGCAATTACTGCGAAATCTTATCATTGGCAAAATCTTATCACTGGCAATTTACTCAGTAAATCAGTGATATAAATCATTTGCACTATTTAGTTATCCCCCTTGATGTTCTGAGTTCAAATATCTGCAATATCTATTTACTTAGTAATATCATTATCAACAACTACAGCATACACTGCAACTATATAAACAACTACGACAGCATAAACTGCAACAGTATAAACAACTACGGCAGCATAAACTACAACAATATAAACTACAGCATAAATAACAACAAGGGGTCTGCATCCAGTTTTGCATTATCACCAATTTTCACAAGGAAATATTTTCCACCGCACACCTGTACCGTAAATATAAAAATGCATACCAGAAATGTTGGTTAAAAGTTTGTTACTATTTCGGTACTTCCATTAGCCTCCGATTTTCTTTTGTTATTATACAGGTTCTTTGCACATATTTGAATCATTTTATGTTGAAATACATTCGTAATACTTAAAATCCTATATCGCCCACCGACGTTACCAATCGTCCTCCATTTCCTGTTCAATTGCTCATCGCTCACTCAGAGAAATCCTGCTCTAGAAGATCTGATAAACGTTATTCCCTGACAAAACATTAAAAGAAAAAAAGAACAAAACAAATATCGACACCATGACCACCACCACCACTACCACACACAACATCAAAAAGAGTAACTCGATAAAAGGAAGGGAGCAGACTTACCGATCATATATGTGGCAGGTGAGAATATTTGAAGCTAGTTCCACCATGATCTATAAGCAGGAGAAATAGAACGGAATTAGTAAAGTTCACTATATAATTGTTTCTACTTTTGGCACAAGGCCAACAATTATCCAGTACATTACTGGTACTTTATTTTATCGACCCCGTAAGAATGTAAGGCAAAGTTAATCTCCACGGGATTTGAACTCAGACTGTAAAGGGACGTAACTATGCTAGAAAACATGGCGTCCAACCCTCTACCGATACTGCCAATTCACCGCCCTCTAATTCACTATAGAGTGCTTTCTGATTTAGGACAAGGCTAACAATTTTCGGGGAGGAAACGTTGATTAAATCGAGCTCAGTGTGCTACTGATACTTCATTTTATCGACACCGTAGGATGAAAGGCAAAACTAACGTAGGCGAGATTTGAAATCAGAACGTAAAGGGCTGTAACTCTCTTCTGCGAAGCATTGTGGTCCAACGCTCTACAGATACTGCCTATATACTACCCTTGATTCATTAAACAATAACGTCTTTGTAACATTTCCATGTTTTCTTTGTAAAATCTCATATATTTATATTAATTAAAGTATTGTTTGTTTTCTGTCCGTAGTCGCGACCGGTAGATAGTATCAGCAATGAAAAGACCAAAAAGAAACATTGTTTTCTTAGTATGATATGACGAGTTCCACCCAACTCGGTAAGCGAATGAGGCCTAGAAACTTGTTGGTTTTCTTGTGGACAAAGTTTTTACGATATTAAATTATTAGAAATTAAAACAAAAACATCAAAAACAAAAACAAATTTTTAGCATGATGACATTAACAGAAAAATTCAAGAGCATAATTGGATTATTGGACAATATTTAGGGTGACAAGTTCAAATCCGTTGCTGACTGCATTGTAGTCCTTGGGTGTGTAGATGGGATATATCTCATTGTACAATGACTTTAGATGACCTAGCTGACAGAACGATAGGAGAAGATCAATAAATGAAAAGGTCGATGAGGAAAATAATATAGAAGGTCAAGAGACTGACCTTTCCGAACTACTATGTCGTTGAGTTAGCAATATTTTTGTTGTTTTGACAGGCTCAAACTTAAACATACTCATATATATATACGTATATACATACATAAATGCAGGTGTAGCGCTCTCTGGGTCTGACAGAACACTAAACAGGCATGCATACGTACATACATGCATAAATACATTCATACGTACGTACATACATACATACATACGTACATACATATATATATATATATGTATATAACGAAGGGGGTGTTGTAAGGAACCAGGTGGACCATTAGCGCACCAGAGTACTCAATACTTAGGGTAGTAGAGTCGGTAATAGGGGTTAAACATTTTCCTATATATATATATATATATACATTTCCAGGGAATGTAATGTGGAGTTACAGTAGGTTCACCCGGGTGAGCACTCAATGTCTCGGGTCACTTTCTGTGTCGAGATGTAGAGCTAAAGAATGTAGTATATATATATATATATTCTGTGACATCCTCATTGAGTATTTATTTTCCTCTGTGCCTCCTCTTCTTTTTCTCTTATTCTGTTTACTCCATCTTGTCTTACACATGTGAGAGGAAAGACCTTTGATGAACTAATAATTTATAATAAAGCTGAAGTGAAAATAAAATAGAGCATGTGTATTTACTGCCATCGGTAGAGGGTCAGACGCCATGCTTTGACGCATAGAGTTACGGCCCTTGCCATTCTGAGTTCAATCCCGCCGAGGTTAACTTTGCTTTTCATCCATATGGGGTCGATAAAATAAAGTACCAGTAATACACTGGTTAATTGCTGGCCTTGTGCCATAACTTGAAACAATTATTGGTAACACATGACCATACCAAAATATAATTGTTTCTACACATGGTTTCAAATCAAGAAACTTGCAAAACAAATACACACAGATATATGTGAGGCTGTGAGTGTTCTGATGAAGTCATTTATATATGAAAAAAATGATATAAACGCATCTCTCTCTGTCGGTCTCCCTCTCTCTCTCTCTCTCTATATATATATATATATATATAAATATATATAAATATATATACATATACATGTGTGCGCGTGTGTAGATATATATATATATATATGTGTGTATATATATATATATATATATATATATATATATATATATATATATATATATATATATATATATATATATATATATATATATATATATGGATATATATATGGATATATATATATATATATATATATATGTGTGTGTGTATATAAACGCACTTTGAAAATTTGCTGCGAAATTTTTTACCTCATTTCCTATAATTCAAAACTAATGAAATTTGTTTTCCATTACCTAGAGGTACAATCATGTAATTTTAATGATTTACAAATGAAGAATATTAAAATTTGAGTACATTTGAGTGTGTTTAATTAGATTAGGTAGGTACTATTAACAATGTCAAGGTATGTTAATACGAATTCTAATGTTGAAATAGATAAGCTATTTGCCAACAATTCGTCCAATATATACGTTGTTGCGTCGAAACACAACCGGCCTTGACGAAGAATGTTCCAATTGATTGATCAACAGGACAGCCTGATCTTGAAATTAAAATACATTTGACTGAATATTCCACAGAGCCGTGTAAGCTTGACAAACGTAGTTCCCAGAGAAGTTCCGTGTGACCGATTGGCTGCCTAAAACACACATATGGTTAATCATTTTTTCCGAGATGAGCGAACAAGAGCAACGAACAATTAAATGTCTTGCTTAAGGATATAGCACTTCAAAGGTGGTTGATTAAGTTACTTATCTAGTTCTCATGATATATATGTTTCGAAACATTTTTCTCTAAAAATCAATTAGAAAATCCAAGTACATATGGAGCAATATCGAATAAAGACAAGGTCAAGGGTGTAGTGACGCCGGCGTAAATTCACAGTTAGTAATACGCATGAACATACAGACATTCCATGCAGACACTTACACAAGCATGTACATGCAAAGAGATAGGTATATATATATAAATAACATATAGCTGAGTTCGATGACGAACTTTCTCGGACATCTTGGTTTCTTCATTCTGCTTTCATTTTCGTACTTTCATATCATGAATATTTTTTTCTCTTCTTCTGAATGGCTCTCGCATGTTTTGCATCAACACCAGCCATGAATGAACACATCCGATCTTTCCGCTGTGTCTCAAGGAAAGCTTTGTCATCAGATGGGGCATCCTTTCGTTGGAGAATGTCCTGAATTGCAATGTCAAAAATTCCTCATAATCACCTTTCAAAATCTCACGCTTTGTAATTAGGTTGTCAATCATCCTTCATTTTTTTATTTTCAGTGCTTGATACTCCTTATACAATTTCTTAATTGAAGGGTGGATGAATTTGTTTTTGTTTTGGTAGGGACATTTGATTTTCTCCACACTCCCTGGAGCTTGTGGGTAGTGTTTTTACAACTGAAAGTATATCCACGAGTTCGACGTAATGGTAAAGAAAACACAAGAGCACATGTTGTTTGAAGGGGAGTCGAGTCTGAGGCAACTGTGCCTCGGAAAGGGCTATCCTGATGATTTCCTTCAATGATATATATATATATATATATATATATATATATATATATATATATATATATATATATATTATATACACACACACACACACATATATATATATGTATGTATATATATATATATATATATAAAACGCATATATATATATATGCGTTATGTCTTCGTTATTGTTCTTTCTACCTAGAGTTGTGTCCGACAGATGGTACTAGCAGTTGGAAAGACCAATGGAAACATTGTTTCCTTGGTCCGATTTGATGAGCTCGTTATGCGAATGAGGTCTGGGATCTTGTCGATCGACTATCGATATATAATTATATAGTTCAAGATTAAACAAATTGAGCACAGAAATACAATAAAACACATTTTATTATTCTCATAAAATTGCTGTGTTTATATAAGAAACCATTATTCTCACGAAATAAATATCTCGACTTATCGGATGGATGTTGTGTATGAGTAGGTAGTTGGGTGTGCAGGTAGGTGTGCCATGCTGGTGGTAGAATGTGCATAAGCACTGGTATGTGTATGTAGATGCGTTGAATATTTGTACATTCATACATTCACAAAGACAATTTCCTTTCTTTATAATCTTGCCACGGGGAAGTTGGTCTGTCAAAAATTAAGTGAAAATTAAGAGAGAGATAACATATTTACATACACTGACACATATACATAGAGACATAGTTACATAAACGCACAGACTCACAGACACACACATATATATATATAATACTGAAATGAACCATCGTATAGGACCGAAAAATCTTTGATCGCCATCCCACTCACTCGATGTTTTAATTTAAGCTAGTATCTTTAAGATACCAACCCATATATATATATATATATATATATAAGAGAGTATTGAAGTTTGCTTGAAGCATTGTGGAACAATAAGTAAATATTTATAAGTCGTTTGGAAGCCTCGACAATGCAAATGGGTAAATCTCCGGGTAACAAGGTCCGGTGGTGGAGAGAGAGATATGTAAGTGGGTGTACGTTGAGATGCGTGGTGTGTATAAGATGTGTGAGATGTGTAGAATGAAGGGAAGAGTAAAAGAATAAAAATAATAATAACAACGCAAGAGAGAGAGTTACCTTGGGAGAGATTTAATAGTCCTTATATATTTCGGATTCACATCCATCAACTGGGGTTTTTCCGGGGTGGGGGAAAAGGTTGTCTGTCGGACATATATATATATATGGGTTGGTATCTTAAAGTTATATATATATATATATATATTTAATATTCCTTTATATATATATATATATATATATATATATATATATAAAGGTTTACATACATATATATATATATATATATATATATGTATGTAAACCTTTATATATATATATATATATATATATATATATATATATATATATATAAAGGAATATTAAATATATATATATATATATATAACTTTAAGATACCAACCCATATATATATATATGTCCGACAGACAACCTTTATATATATATATATATATATATATATATATATATATATATACATATATACATATACGTGTTTTGCAACGGGTCACTTTGTGGCTCAATGAAAAGTTAATAAATTAAATAATCAGAGCTATATATCATAAAACATGTCTATAGAATCACCAGATAAAATATATATAATTTCCTCTAAATAAATGTATTCTCTTTTCTCCTAGTTTATTTTACGCCTAATTCTGTTTAATTGACTGTATCTTGGGCGATTACGCTGTCGAAATATTCGATAAATATTCCGTCGCAGCCGACGCGAAGGGCTAGTTTCGGTTATTTGTTGGAGATTTCTTCATAGAAGCCTTCTTCTTATAGCCTGGTCTACTAGATTTTTTATATAGTTAATTATGCTAATTGGGAGAGGAAATGTTATATATTTTATCTGGTGATTCTATAGACATGTTTTATGATATATAGCTTTGATTATTTAATTTATTAACTTTTCATTGAGCCACCAAGTGACCCGTTGCAAAACACGTATATGTATATATATATATATATATGTAAACCTTTATATGTAATAATCTCCCATTTGTTTGAGATACAAATTCGTCTGTATTGTGCTGTGCTTTCTAGCAAAAAGCCACCAGCCGTAAGCAACAACTACACTCCTTCCAACCTGACCGCTGCTACGTCACGATTCTTAGCCATTTTTGAATGTATTCTTGGCGCGATCACTTTGGAAAATTTATTGTCTAGATTAGAGCAAACTCCTGAAGAGTCCGATGCTCGAGTTTCTGAAGATATTGGAAATCTCAAAATGCGGACGAAACCATGGTAGAGGTAAATAAATGTATTCTCTTTTCTCCTAGTTTATTTTACTTCTGTTTAATTGACTGTATATTGGGCGATTACGCTGTCGAAATATTCGATAAATATTCCGTCGCAGCCGACGAGAAGGGCTAATTTTGGTTATTTGTTGGAGATTTCTTCATAGAAGCCTTATTCTTATAGCCTGGTCTATTCGATTTTTTATATAGTTAATTATGCTAATTGGGAGAGGAAATGGTATATATTTTATCTGGTGATTCTATAGACATGTTTTATGATATATATATATATATATATATATGTTGTGGCTTTCTAAACTACGTATTTTACACATTTCACAATGCTTCAAGCAAACTTTAACACCCTCTTATATATATATATATATATATATATATATATATATATATATATATATATATATAAAAGAAAATTTCGCTCTATATGGCTGAACACAATAAATGTAATCTGAGTTTTTCCAATATTAATAATAACATTCGATTCGTTTTCAATTATGCAAACAAGCCTCAATTTTATAGCCATGTCAGTAGAAAGAACACTTCATTCTTCCTCTTGTGGTGGCATGCGAACAGAGCTGCAGACACTAATGTTTTTGGGTAGCACCCTTCATCAGTACAGCTCACTGTTCACATGCCAAACTGTCAGAGCAAGAATGCAGTGTTCATTCTACTGACATGGCTATACAATTGAGGCTTGTTTGCATGATTGCAAACGATTCGAATGTTATTATTATTAATATTCGAAAAACTCAGTTTACATTTATTATATATATATTTAATATAGAAATGGCTTCTGCAGGACTAGACGTGTTTCATTCGGATACACATACACACACACGCACACACACACACACACACACACACACACACACACACACACACACACACACACACACACACACACACACACACACACACACACACACACACACACACACACACACACACACACACACGAAGACTAAAATCCAAAGAGGGCTCGATAAGGTTAGTTTCAGAAGATCCTGTTAAGGGTGAAAGCAGCGATTCTTTGCTTAACCTTTAATCTGTTATTTTAATAAATATATAATATATATATAAAGATGTGAGAAAAACCACAGACCCTCCATCTCAACACTACTTTTGAACGGCAGAAGAACTGCGAAACCGGTAAAGGAACCAAATAAATATATATATATTTTTAAAAATAAGACTCCAGTTGCATTTCCGATTTCATCTTTTTTTCTTTATACTTTCACTCGTGTAGGACACCTCGGTTATTTTTCATTTTGTAAAGAAACCTCACTTTCTAATATATATATATATACATATTTATTTAGGTTTGTTGGTTCACCACGGGGAAGGCGGCCAACTGTGGTAGAAGCTGGTAAATAGTCGGTCGTCCTCTTGTCTCTGATTTTCATCCAAATGGATTTTATCTGTTCAGCCTCCAGTTATTTTATAATATATATATATATAATATATATATATATATATATATATATATATATATATATATATATATATATATATATATATATATATATATATATATATATATATATATATAGAGAGAGAGAGAGAGAGAGAGAGAAATAGATAGACCGACAGACAGGTAAACAGAGAAATAAGAGAAATACAGAGAAATAAGCAGAAACACACACTCACGCGCCAATCAGCTCCTAAACAGAGAACAGAAACAGACATAGACAGATATAGAAAGGAAGAAAGTGTTATAGACAGTTCAAGATTGATAGTTCACAAAAGCATCACCTAGTATGTGATGCCAATTATGTTGTGAATAATATTCACTTTAAGCATTCTTTCTTCTACAGTATCGCTTCTTCATTCTCGTCATACAGGGTATTAAAATACCATAGCAATTACTCTCGGGTCCCAATAACGGGGTGGTGGTGATAAACGGGAATGGAAAAAATTTTTTTTTAGGTTGTCTCCCTTGATTTTTTTGAAAGAACAACCCCCAAACTAGTTATTTAGTTTACATATTAAGACCCCAACCCGTCCTATTTATTTTATATAGTAAGGGATTTCTGGTAACGTTCTTTTTTGTCACATAATATTTTATTAATGTCTAAAGAAAATTAATTATCCCAAGAATGATACTACTTAAAATAAAATTTGGCCGGAGACACATTAGCAAAAATTAATAAGCAAGAGGGGCGAGGTTGAAATCAGAGTGCTGGCTTGGTAAAAATTCTGAAAAATTAATAAGCGGGTGGTGGTGGGGTGTATTATTCTAGACCCGAGAGTATATTAACACTCAAGGGAAGCCACTCTCCTCCTTGTCGACAAAAGCCAATAGCAGCTTGTTAACTCCCTTAATTTCCTCTAACCCCTCGCTCTATCTCTCTCTCTCACGTTTTTCCTCACACTCGTTCTGATAAGTTTCATATTTAATACGAACACACAATCATACACACACACACACACACACACACACACACACACACACACACACACATATATATATATATATATATATATGTACATATATACATCACCATATATGCATATATGTATATATATACACACATAAACACACACACACATATATATATATATATATATATATATATATATATATACATTTATATATATACACGTATATGTGTGTGTGTGTATGTGTGAGTATCAATAGCTATTTATGTGTATATATACATATATATATGCACATATATATGTTTATATACACATAAATATCTATTGATACTCACACATACAAATATACGTATATATATATATATATATATATATATATATATATATATATATATATATATATATATGTGTGTGTGTGTGTGTGTGTGTGTGTATGTGTGTAGGTGTGTGTGTGTCTGCGTGTATTTCTATGTCGATATACAACCAGTCTTCACGAACCACTTATTCTACCATCCTTACATATTGTTATATTGCTGCAATGAAATTACATATATTTACCATCATTTATTTCTGTGAGGAAATTTTACACCAAAATATATTTTCGATAGAACTTGTAAGACGTATGTATATAATAATCATATACCCCTCTCTCTCTTTTCCCATCTCTCCCCTTCTCTCTCTCTCAACCTCTCTCTCTCTCAATCTCTCTCTCGCTCACTCTTATCTCCCTCGTTCATTAGCCTCTCTCTCTCTCTCTCTATATATATATATATAACCTCCATCCCTTCATGGTTTTACCTATTCACCCATCTATCTACCTATCTAAGCTTCTATCTACCTGTACTTGCTTGCATACACACATCTATCTACCTATCCTTGCATCTATCTATCAATCCATCTATCTATCTATCTATCTATCTATCTATCTATCTATCTATCTATCTATCTATCTATCTATCTATCTATCTATCTATAAGCGACCTGTGGAACTATGCAGAACAACTGCTGTCGCGTATGGGACAAATACAGTTGACTGCCGAGTCCATAGTAAGGATCAAACCGCCAGACTCTTTCAAAAGCGAAAGAGAGCCGGTTTTCCTCTGTACGGTGGCTATGGTGAAAGAAGTTATATGGTGGACGAGGTTGAGAGGACTGAGGACAGATGCCTTTCTCTCCGGACAACAATTGATTCCCTTCTTTAAGTATCACTTTAGAAGGAGAATCAGGGTGGAGAGAGAGGCACTGCACCCCAGTAAATTTACTGAAAGGTGGGTGAATGAAGCGAAAATGGCCCGAGTGATTGGGCCTTCTCTGTTTATAAGCCTGTAGGTTGAGGAAGAGAGCAAAAGGAAGAAAGGAGCACTTGCACAACACGCTCCTCGAGTTGAGGGTTGTTCTATCGACGGGGTATTAAACAACCCAATTGTGGCGCCTCCCCCCTATTGGGGATTTCGATTGTTGAAATTGTTTGTTTTTATATTTTTTACACGACTGTATGTAAAATCCCCGGCATGTCTTTGTATTGTCCCCTTTCTTGTTGCGCCCTTGTGGCTAATAAAGAAATCTATCTATCTATCTATCTATCTATCTATCTATCTATCTATCTATCTATCTAACTTCACCCAGGCAGGGGATTTCCCCCACCTCAAAATGATTAAGGCCCCACAGGACACCTATAAAACTTTAAAAAACAATTTTAAAGAGGACGTGGGTCCCCCCTGCGTCGGGCCCATTAACCGAGTCCTCCTAAAAAACTATCCCACCCCCTCCCCAAACACCCTCACAACTCCAAGCTCCCCAACCACACAACACACTGATGCCCCCACACTTCCACAAACCACCACCCCACCCAACAACTCATCCCCCACCCTAATGGAAATTGTGCAGCCCGATACCCGGGACGCAGAGAGGTAAGTGCCTTTTCTCTTCACCACCAACATGGCTATGCTAAGAGTAGGCTGTTTAAATGCGCGTGGCCTGGGCTCAACTTGGAAGCAAGCAATGCTTCTAAATGACCTCAGGTCACAACGTATAGATGTGATGGTTATTTGCGAGGCCCGGATCAGCAACGTGCGACAGCTGGCCCCCACCTTTGATGACTTTGAGATGCACGCATCTCTCTGTCAGCCTGGAGGTGGGGGTGGAGTTGTCGTTCTGCTGCAAAAACATCTGGGTCTCGCAACACAGATGGTACATTTGGACCCGGAGGGTCGACTAGTGGTTCTGGACCTTGGCAGTGGTAAAGGCGGAGCGTTTAGGTTGGTAGCCGCCTACGGCCCTTTCGGGTCAATGCGGCCGGACTTCTTCCATCGTCTGGAGACTTTTCTAGGGACGTCCCGCTCCTTGCTATTAGTGGGGGACTGGAATGGTATCCTAGATGCACGCTGGGACTACGTAGGGGCCTGCCCCGATAGAGAGGGGTGTAATAGCCTCAAAGGGTTAATCGGTCGATTTGACCTGGCCGATAGATATCGACTAGATTTTCCGACTGCGCCAACCTGGACTTGGGCAAATCGTAGCGGATCATCTAGGTCGTACCTAGATAGGTTCTTAGTTAGAATTAAGGATAAGGACTTTTTAAGTTGTCCAAAAATGCGCATTGTTGGCTATTCAGACCACAAATTAGTGACCTGCATGGTCAACCTTGACAGAACTCATAGACAGGGCCCCGGTTACTGGAAGCTCAACTTGTCCTTGCCGGCAAGTAGAGCCTACAGGAATCGGATTAGTACGTTAGTTAAGGAACGGTTGACTGGAGCGATCGTCAACAGCAGGTGGTGGGTATCTCTAAAGAGAGAGATTAGAGTAGTCTCGATAGAATTTAGTAAGGTTCTAGCTGCGGATAGGAATAGGAAGGAAAGGGAGCTAATAGATAGAGTAGAAGAGGCAATTAGAAGCGGCGACGTGGCCAGAGTGCTAGCGTCGAGAACGGCTTTGAGCCAGTTTTTCGACGCGAAGCACGAAGGCTGCGTTGTCCGAAGTAAAATACGTGCTCTAGGGAACGAGGGGACCAAAGCTGTTAGCTGGGCCCGCGTGACAGAGGCCAACAGTGGAACTAAATCCACCATCCGGTCTTTGCGAGACCTGGATGGACGGGCGATTCTTGAGCCTAAGCAGATGTGTGAGGCCTTTCAAAGGCACTTTGCCCGACTGTTCGGGAGGGGCGGGGAGCCGGTTGGGAACGTGGACTTCGGTCCATACCTCGACGGCCTGCCGCGCCTCTCGGACAGGGAGGCGAAGTCCTGCGAGGAGCCGATTTCGGCCGCTGAGATAGAGGACGTGCTGAGCCAATGCGGCAAACGCAAATCCCCGGGTCTCGATGGTCTTCCTTACGAATTATATCTAGCTATGCCGGACTTGTTCCCCGATCTCCTCGAGGCGGTCTACTGCAACTGGCAACAGAACGGGAGAATTCCCTGTACTGTGACCAAGGGCGTAGTCACGCTAGTGAGGAAGGACGAGAACAAGGGGGACGAAATAAGTAACTTCAGGCCCATAACACTGCTAAATACAGAGTTACAGATTTTGGCCAAGGTGCTAGCAAAGAGGTTGGCGCTTGTCGTGGGCAACCTGGTGGGAGATGCGCAGACATGCGCTATCCCGTCCAGGTCCATCCATGACAACCTCCACCTCATGCGATACATCATAGAGAGGGTTGGGAACGAACCCGGCTTTGGTGGGGCTCTGATCAACTTGGATCAATCTAAGGCGTTCGATAGGGTCGACCATGGTTACCTGGATGCGGTGCTAGCGGCGGCAGGCTTCGGACCCGTTTTCAGGGGCTGGATCACTGCTATGCACAACAGCCGCATCTGCTCTAGGGTCAAGGTGAACGGCTACCTCTCGGAGCCGTTCAAAATCGCGCGGTCCATCCGACAAGGGTGCCCTCTCTCCTCCCTTCTGTATGTATTGACTCTCGAGCCACTACTGCGGAAGTTGGAGTTGTTGCAGGGCATCCCTTTGGAACCGGGATTGCGGAAAGCGGTGTCGGCCTACGCCGATGACGTGACAGTAATGGTGTCGACGGCCTCCGAAATCGAGGCGGTCGGCACCTTACTGGAGGAGTACGAAAAGTTCACAGGGGCTAAGCTGAACCGGGACAAGTCGATCGGTTTGCAACTCGGCACGTGGAGGGGCAGACCGATGCCCTCCGATAGCGTCGTCGGACGCTGGACGGAGGGCCCGGTGAAGTTGCTCGGGGTCTGGTTCGGACCGGACCTCCAGGTGGAGAAAAACTGGGCGGAGGTTACGAACAGAGTGTTTGCACTGACCCAGAAGTGGGCCAGTTGCAAACTATCCCTGAAAGGTCGGGCGGAGGTGGCGAACACCTACATAGCGTCCGTCATCTACTACCGCCTGACCGTAGTGCCCTGCCCAAGGGAAACCCTCACCAAGATGGAGCGCGCGCTCTTCCAATTCCTTTGGAAGAGGCGGGCTCCTATGGTGAGGAGATCCATCTGCTGTCAACACCCTTCGAAAGGAGGGCTGGGGATGCCGTGGCTAATGATGCGTAAACACGCATTAAGGCTACGGCACCTCTACGTATTCCTCACCGGACAACCGGTGTGGGCCTCGTTTGTGAGACGAACCTTTCCCAGACTCGTCTCACTCACCGAGCTGCAATCCTGGGTCAAGCAAAGACCGAGAAAACTGGGCGCCTGGCACACTGAGTGTGCCCAGGCGCTCACCGCCCTCTGGCAGGCGGATCCGGTTATCAGTGGAGACTCCACCGCAACATTCTATAGAGGGCTGGTACGCAGCAGGTGCGACGACGCCCTCGGAGAAGCCCTAGACATGGAGGAGGACGAACTGGCCAGCCTTTTCGGTAGGACATTCAGCCCGGGACCTATGGACAACTTCCAGAAGTCCCTGGCCTGGCAGTGCTACCGAGGGGCTTTACCCGTTCGAGAAAGGCTCTACAGACACGGGCGCCCGGGTAGGGACCCCGCCAAAAAGATCTGTCCCAGATGCGTGTGCGACGAGGAAACCGTTGCACACGCATTAGTACACTGCTCGGGCGTAGCCGATCTGTGGGGCTATGTCGAACAACTGCTGTCAAGGGTGGGACCGATCCGGTTGACCACCGAGTCTATTGTAATGATCAAGCCGCCTCCCCCCTTCAAAGATGAAGCAGAGGCGGTGTTTCTGTGCGTAATAGCCATGGCGAAAGAGGTTGTATGGTGGACGCGTCTGAAAGGACTGAGGTCGGGCACCTTTCTCTCTGGCCAACAACTGGTCCGTTTCTTCCGATATCATTTCGGAAGAAGGATCAGGATGGAGAGAGAGGTGCTGCACCCCAGCCGTTTCTATGAAAGATGGGTGAAAGTGGCGAGAATGGCCCGTGTGAATGGGCCTTCACTCTACATCAGACTATAGGTGAGGAAGATGAAAGACCAAGGGAGCACCCCTTCTCTGTGCTCCTGAGGAGAAGGGTTGCACACTTTTTTCGGGGGTGTGTGCGACCCCCCCAAGGCGCCTCCTCTCTATTGAGGATTTTGTTAAAAATTTTATTTTTTGTTATATCTTATTTTATTTTTATATTTTGTTATTGCCTCCTCCTTATTGAGGACGCCTTTTTGTGTAAACTCCCCCCTTTGTACTTGTCCCACTTTTGATGCCCTAGTGGCAAATAAAAGAAATATATCTATCTATCTATCTATCTACTCTTCTGTTTGCCTGTCATTTTGTAATTCTCTCTCACTCTATCTATATATCTATTTTGTGTTTTAATCGAAAATAAAAAAAATCTAAATAAAAAATAACAACATAGTAAATGTCACATTTATTATTTATTCTTTCAATTTTTTTTCAATATAGTTTCCAAACTAAATTACTCCATGTTTTATAATAATTCTTCCAATATTCCCTGCTGCCAAAAATACCTTTCTAATTTACAATTTTGCTGCAGGTTGTGTTTTTTATGAACGTCAAATACTCCATGAACTGTGATTAAAGTTACACAGAAGTATTTATATACATATTTTTTGATCCCTTGGTTTTGTTCCACTTCCCGGGAGCGTTTTGTGCGATATATGGGTATTACTGTGTCGCCTCTTACGTTCTCATCACTTCAGTAATCACGAAGCATTATCCTACGTCGGTTTGTGTGCTTCCTATTAAATAATAATAATGGTTTCTGACTTAGGAACAATGCCAACTATTTTGGGGACGGGAATGTCGATCGAAACGAACCATTGCGGTATTGACTTATAGTTTATCGACTCTGTAAGGATAAAAGGCAAAACTAACATCAGCGGATTAGAATTCAGTATAAGAATATTTGTTTCTACTTTAGCCATGGAGAGGGAATACATGATCATATCGACACCAGTGCATTGCTGGTGCTTTATTTTATCGACGCCATAAAAGGCCATAACTCTATGCTGTAAAGCATGTTGTCCGACTCTCTACCTATACTGCCAATAATAATATTAATGATAGTAATAATTGTTTCTACTTTAAGCACAAGGCCAGCAATAACTCAGTGCATTACTGGTACTTTATTTTATCGACCCCGTAAGGATGAAAGGCAAAGTTAACCTCGGCGGGATTTGAACTCAGATCATACAGGGAGGTAACTCTATGCTTCAAAGCATGGCGTCCGTTCCGCTACCGATACTGACAATCCACCGCCTTTAATAGTAATAATGATAATAACTAATAATAACTAATAGAATGACGAATGGGAGGGAGATATGCAGGGAACTTTCTTGATCAAACAAATGGAAACATATCATCGAATACCACACAGAGGTCCAACCCATTCCATTTCATTCCATATATATATATATATATATATATATATATATATATATATATATATATATATACATATGTATATATAAATATATATATATATATAAATACATATATAATGAAGGAAGTGTGGTAAAAAACCAGGTGCACCAAAAAGCCCATTACTTTTTACTACAAACCTTGTCGTTTTTGACAGGTACTATGAATATACACACACAAACACATATCAGACCCCCCCCCCCCCCGCGCAACCCTTCCCCCCACACACAAGAATGATAGAGTTCTACTTCTTTAGCTCTCGTTTTTATTTACAATAAAGATGCCTATACTCTAAACACGTTTTGAGTACCACTTTTAACATTGGTTTCCCCCCGTTATACTCTGGAATTTACTTATATGAATTCTAGAAGGAAAACTCTGATATAACACCTGCAACCCTGATGGTATCCAATGATGTTGACTTGTTCTTCCTTTTGGTAAATATCATCTTGGTTAAGAGAGTGGGACTGGCTTTGTGCAGTGCCTTTGCTCACTATAAAAGCTTCACGGCACAGGCATTGCTTTATAGCTGGAGATCTCTCTTCAGTTGTCATCACATGGTAACATGGGCCCAGCACTATGTGTCAGTAATTGTCACAGGTGTAGTGTTTGTACCAGAGTTTTCAAGTCGCTGGCTGGAATGGAAAGTCACACTCGTTCAGCGCATCGGTAGGGGTTCTCCTACATGGATATAAAGTGGTGGCCGTACTCGAAAACGAGTTGGCAGCCACCATATATATATATATATATATATATATTTATATATATATATATATATAGGAACGAGTAGGATCCCGACGGCTGAGCTCAAGCCGTTTCGACGGCTAATTCTGTACTTTTTATACATTCTTTTATATTTTTTTTATATTTTTTTTATTTATATTTTTTTCTATATATATTTTGTTTTTAATATTTTTAACATTCTTAATTTTTCTATATATATACTCCATATAGATTTACTTATTGTTTCGACTCCCTTCCCCCTCCCCCTCTCTAGTATACTTCTCTTGACCTCTTATCCTTAGGATTCTGCCGTAATTTCCACTTTCAACGAACGACTGGGTTTCCTCCCCTCCCTCTCCCTCTTTCTTCTACTGGCAAGTTCAGCTACCCCTTCCTCCCACAAAATGCCATGATAGAATTATGTGTCTCAACAACAAACTTCTGACCAATCCTTGTGACAATCACTTTTACCATATATGGAATTACCCCAGAGAAGCTCGGCTATTCATTTACCAGGATAACATTTTTCATTTAGTCCAGAATTAGCCGTCGAAACGGCTTGAGCTCAGCCGTCGACGTCCTATTCGTTCCTATTACCCACTCTACTACCCTAAGTATTGAGTACTTTGGTGCGTTATGTGTCATCTGGTTCCTTACCACATTTCCTTCGTTATATATATATATATATATATATATATATATATATGTATATATATATATATATATATATATATATATATATATATATATATATATATATATATATATATTATATATATATATATATATATATATATATATATATATATAAATATATATATAAATAAACGTAATCTGAGTTTTTCGAATATTAATAATAACATGCGATTCATTTGCAATATTCAAACAAGCCTCAATTTTATAGCCATATCAGTAGAAATAATCCTTCATTCTTGCTCTTGTGTTGGCATGTGAACAGAACTGCAGACACTAATGTCTCTAGGTATCACCCTTCTTCCGTACAGCTGACTGTTCACCTCAATGTTATCTACTATATAAATTGGAAGTGGTCGGACGTTGTATATTTAAGTAAGTAAGTAAGTGTAGTCGGATAAACGTCGAAACGGCTTCGTGGAATGCAGCGAAAATTTACACAGTTATGCAGAATGCCCCGAGGAGGCGTAGGATCGACTTTCAAGCTACAAGCTTCCATGGTTACGGAGAAAATCGATGAAACATGAATTTCTCATTCAAATTGAACTGAGAGTAATCTGTGAACGCAGAAGTAAACATTTCGAGAAACGTTGCAACCGAAGGAAAACAGGAAGACGATATTTTGGTTCGTGAAGACGTTCCCTGGCAATGACCGGAAAAAAGCGAGGATAATACGTCGCTATGTAGACCGAAAAGAACAATTTAATGCAAAGACAAGACCAAGTTTATGGTATAAATGGAGTCTTTAGACTAATATTCTATTTAAAATAACAGAATGATTACCACCCCCGAAGTTTAAGAATGATGTAAATAAAATTGAAAACGAAAATGACAGAGGTTATTAAAATAGTTAAAGTAAATAGTGAAGATTTAGGCCAGTACATACGTATGCCCCGACGGACATACACAAACATACGCACACACAAATACATACCCCCCCCCACACGCGCGCACATACACACACGCGCGCGGTCATGGGCACTTTCATTTTTCCAGATATTGATTTAAGGGACTCCCGGCAGATAACCCCCTTTAATCACTTCCTTGGAGTCGACTGAAGCACTGCAGTGCAATGCAACAAAACCTCATAACTTCTGGAGTTTGCAACCGATTTTCACAAAACTTGACACATGGGCTACGTTTGTCCTACAGATGAATGTGAACTCTCAGAATTGACACATATTGAGTACGGGACTCCTGTGGGCAGGAACCCCCTTTTGGAAAAAGCCGATGATTTTGTAAAAGTATACTTTTCGAAGCAGCACTGAAGTATTGACATAAATGGTATACACAACTGGTATTTAATACCCGAGGCACGCCGGGTACCTCTGCTAGTCATTAATATTCGGAAAACTCAGATTACGTTTATTGTTTTCAGCCATGTAGGGCGAACATTTTCTTTTATATATATATATATATATATATATATAAACAGTTGCAGTTGGCTCATACGGGAATAGGTATGTTGCTTTCGATGTCGAATTCATCAGTGAATGGTGAAGAAGAATTAGTTTTTTACTTGTATCATTGATTTTATAATATAACCCGGTATTTAACTGACACAGAGTATTCTGGGAATAAAGCGATTTGAAATAATGCCTAGAGATTGACAACATGTTCTGCAGGGCAGTATAAAATTTCACCATCTCTCAGGATAATTACGTTAGAGCCTTTCATTTGTTGCATTCCTTCGTGGATTCGTTTTGTTTTAGTTTGGACAGTCATCTTTATTTTGTTGCATTTAGTTTTATTTTCCACCTTTCATCTCCAGTCATGTCTAACTGCCATTTACGCCTAGCTGGAATTATAATAATTTCAAATGGTCATTACCATAAAAAATAGCGTCTTTAAGGTGCGGTCCTAATATGTTTTGTACAATAGTAAATCGTACGTTGGTAGGGAAGCGAAGTATGACAAGAGAAAAGCTTTATCGTTCACTAAAACGACAAGACATTTATCACAACAAAATATGATAAAATATAATATAAAGTGTTAATGATGGAAGGTTCGAAAGTTGATGGATATTGGAATGTGTCTTGAATAATAGTTTTTGAGAATAATGTTCTGTTCTATACACAAAAGTATCAGGCAATTGTTTTTACTTCAATGGTTACTGTCGTTTACATACACATACTTCCTCAGACACATACACGCGCACAATCATACATAATCACATATTCTCTTGCCGACATCTCTTGTGTTGATGCACATAAATCACATTCACTATACATCTCTCTCTCTCTCTCTCTCTCTCTCTCTCTCTCTCTCTCTCTCTCTATATATATATATATATATATAAATATATATATATATTTATTTATATATATATATATAATATTATAAAGCTGAGCGTCGTCTCACTCTCTCCCTCTTTCACCCTCTCTATAATTTAAATGCTTTACTCTCTGTCTCTCTTCACTTTCTATATGACAACACTCTTTTACTTTCCGTATCTAGCGTCAATATTTCAACATAGAGATGAGCGTCGTATGTATGTTTATTTCAAAAAGACAACCTCCTTCAAATTCGGTCAACGCACAAGCAGGTAAAACATACATCAAAAGGCAACACACACACACATATCTATACTTTATATGTATGTATGCATGTATGTATTATGTAAGATCATTCCCCCTCTCTATAATTTAACTGCTTTACTCTCTCTATCGCTCTTCACTCTCTATATGACAACACTGTTTTAGGTTCTGCATCTCCCTTCAATATATACGCATAGAGAGAGAGAGAGCGAAAGAGAAATAGAGAGAAAGATAAAGAGAGAGTGAAAGAGAGAAAGAGAGAAAGAGAGAAAGAGAGAGATTTAGAGAAAGATTAGGAAAACTATGCACACTCATCTACAGAGAGAGACAGAAAAACAGAGGGTGGGGAAAGAGAGAGATAGGCCGTTAGACAGAGAGAGATACAATTAAAGTGTTAGTTATTCAGAGAGAGAGACATAGAGAGAGTCGGAAGAACGATGTGACACGGAAGGGTGTGTCTTTGCAGTGGATTGGTGGGGGCAGGTATACCTAGCCGGGCGCGAACCGGATGGTACAACTAGTATATATGTATATATATATGTATAACAAGGCATGACTAGTTGGTTACCATCAATTATATATATTAAATGAGACAATGTATGATAATTATATATATTAGATAAGCAGATGTATGACCCGTCACCAGCATCCACCTAAAGTCTTAAAGATAACATCTCCAACATGATCAACATCAATAACAAAAAAGAAACAAGATTATAGAGAAGAGAGAGGGGAATGAGAGCGATTAAATAGGAGCGAGATATTGAGAGATGGGAGGATAGAGAGAAGGGAAAAGAGGGGTGAATGGACATCAGAGACAACACCACTGCATTAGAAAACTACCCTCGACTAAGGCCTGGTAATGTGCGAACTAATCTGTTCTTGCGTGATTAACTGCATCGGCTCCACGAAGCAGCAATTACACTACATAGTTTAGAAAGTTTTCGCACAAAACAACACGTCTGAGTGCAGTATTTAAAGAGAACGAAGAACGCGAAAGAAATATCACAAAAGAAAAAAAAAAAAATACTTGCAGAACACAATGATGCGATGAACTTCCGAATTGCGGAAATACATTCCATTCGGAAGCGGGAATCTACTCTAAAGGATTTGAATAATCTGGACTCGTGGAAATTCGTTTATACATACTCCAGCCTGTAGCATATTTGCCAATTCAGGAATTATTGTATCTGAAGAAGGATTGTAGAACCGAAACTAATTGCTACTAATGACTACCCATTACTAACTACTAACGTAGCAACAGAGTTCACAAACAGGAGGCACGTCTTCCTTCACAATATTCTTCTTCTTCTTCTTCTTCTTTACTCACTTATTTCTGGGAAGTTCGTGGAGGCAGAGAAGAAGAAGAAGAAGAAGAAGAAGAAGAAGAAGAAGAAGAAGAAGAAGAAGAAGAAGAAGAAGAAGAAGAAGATACAACTCCATGAACTAACACTATTTCATTATTTCATCTTATCTTATCCTAACATCCCCTTTCATTCAAATGCTGCTCACCCCCCCCCCCTCCCCCATCTAAACGAAGAAGTAAAACGTAAAACGCATATCATTTTTTTTTCAACGAATTTTATCTCGTTTAATTTTCTAACAGGTTATTACAGATGACAGCATTAGCTACTATTTCTAGAACATTTAGAGATCATAGTATATATCCACAAGTTGGCTCGTCATCGGAATCACGTATAAATTATTGGTCAGTTAAGAGCACATACATTCATTATAGTCGTCAATTAACTTAGTATTTTCCATTTCACCTTCTACGCCTCAGCTATGTGGGCATCTCAAATTGAATTGTCTGGCGCGAATGGTTCTATACTATTTATAGTGCTTCCGAAATTGGCAATTTAGATTATCTCTCTTTAGGGCGAACAAACAAGGCAAGTATTTACCAACTCTACAAATAACTGTCTTATAAACATCCACAATTTGTTATGTCCTATAGATTCGTCCAAAAGAATGATTAAAAAAAAATAATACTCACACACACACACACACACACACACACACACACACACACACACACATATATATATATATATATTTGTGTGTGTGTATGTATGTACGTATGTATGTGTGTATGTGTGTATGCGTGTGTTGTGTGTGTGTGTGTGTGAGAATCCCAGGTTCAATCGGGAGTAACCACAGTAAGTATGGTACTCAAGACATTAGTAGAGTGTAAACATCAAATTTGATATAAAAATGGCGTCTACAGGACTAGATCTGTTTCATACGAAAGAAATCACGAGGAAAGCTTTTCTATATTTATATATATATTCATTTTATTATAGAAATGGCTTAGGATTAGATTAGTTTCATTTGTAAGTGATGGTCATCATGATAATCATCATGATTTATTGTGATGGAACAGTTCTAGTCCTTTGGAATAATTTCTATAATAAAATCAATACACCTATACTCTGTTAACGTATTGAATACGTTTCTAGACAGTGATGGCTTCCCCATGTAGAGCGAGATATATAATACGTTGACGAGACTAGCATACGTTATACTGCTAGTACCTGTATTGAGTCAAATAACTTTGTGTTTATTCTGGGATTTTTACATAACCTTACCTATTGAGTACACTGAGACACACAGATATTTGTTTCAATACAACATACGTAAATGGGTACCATAAATCTATACCGGTACTCGTGTTTCGGCCACACTTTAATGCAGCAAAAGAGCATACAGCATCTATTGTCTGCATTTATTATGCAACAATGCACAATCGGTGCATGTGGCTTCATCAGCGTGTATCGCCTAATCAATAACCAATTGATCGAGAGAATTCGTTTCCAGTCCGTGTTTCCTATGACAGTAAATGGGACAGGCGACACAGTAGTATATTAGTAACTGTAATCCCTACGCGTCATCAAAGTACCGTCAACCGATTGGCCACTGGTTCAAACATTTACGTGATGCTATGAGTCGGGATTCTATTTTTCGGCTCCTCCATAAGGACACATATAGCATATCAGGCCAGGCCTCAAATGCGATGGTATCTTATTCAATCATTTCTACCAGCTTTGGAAAGCCTGATGAAACAGTGAAACACACACACAACAGACACACACACAAAATACACACACATACACACACTCTCCCTCTGTCACACATACGGTTGCTTTCTGTTTCTTGATCTTGGGTGCATTCTAGCAGAGGTCAATCATTTGCAAGCATTTGAACCCGGTCTTATGTACGAGGGTCCGTTCCTCCATCCCTTCCTTCCATTCTCTGAGACCTTTAAATACAGGTCAAGGATATACTCTTCTTTCCATGACTAACCTGTAAACTTTAAAAGATCACAACAAATATTTCTTTCCTCGTAGCACAGAGTAATAAAATGCTTTGTCTCTTTACCAAAAGATTCTTATAATTAAAAAGTTGTTAATTATAGAACAAAAAGAAGAAAAGAAACATAATGATATAAATAAAATAATTATGTAATGATCTTCTGTCAGAATGAAAAGCAAGTACAACAAAAAATCAATTAAAAAGAAAAGAACCGGAATGTTGTGTATGGAATTAGATGAAAGAATTATCATCTAAGGCGACCCATATGAAAAATAATAAATCAATGAGAGGAAAAATATCTTGTAGAAACCTCTAATGAAAGATGAACAGTTTTAATTAAGGGGATTGACGTCAGCATTTGACAAGTCAATTAACAAATCACTTTGTAAAAGTTCAGACAATTTGTGGTTAATTAAAGTATTTCGAATGTATACAGAGGATGAGGAAATACAAGTGTGTGTATGTAAAACTTATCGAAGCTGGTTTGACCGCAGTATGGCTGAGTGGTTAAGATGTCGGCCTCCCTTCACAATCGTAAGTTCCCTGATTCGATCTAACTTCATGACATCTTAGAAAGTGTCATCTACCATAGCCGGAAATTGTTTGGAAACTATCGGATGGACTGTAGTTTAAATTCAATGATCCAGTCTATTTACGCAAACCACATCTTGCGGAATCACCCTGAGATTTAGATCAAATGTGCACGTGTCTGAGGAATGCACAGCAATATGTATGTTTGATTTTACAAGCAGGCCATTCCATTGATCTAACAAATGGAACTCTATTCCATCGACGTTGGTGAATAGCGTAGTGCTAGAGAAATAAGTGATTCGATGATACCTGTTCAATGCAATTTGATTACACCACAAAATCCATTTGTATGGCTTTCATAGTTACAGTACTTTCGTTGGTTTCTATGATGTTCGAACAAAGGGATATCCTGATTTTAAAATTCTCAGGGAGATTCAGCCTGACAATGCCGTGAGAATTACAGGTATAGGCATCCGACAGTTTCTCTCTAATCAAATTCACTTACAATGTATGGAAAATGTCTCATATTCAAGCCACCACGCATGCCATATGATAGTGAAGGGAAGTATTTAATCATTCGTCCATGCTGTGTCTTCAAAAGATACATTTCGATAATTGGTCACATTATTTACAATTCCAGCTTTCTGAGAACATTAACATTTGTCAGCAGGATTCAATATTAGTACATTACAACTTGGTTATATTCCTAAGACATATATATGGACTATGTTAAAGTGGCACACAGGAAAGTATGGCGGCATAAGCATTATAAATGTTTCATATCGCGAATCGATTCTGTAAACTGCAAATGTGTCGTTATATATCGGACTTTCAAGCAGAGAATCGACTTCCGGTGCCCGAAATTAATCTTGTTTGATTTAACACTGCATTTTACTAACTTCCGTTTCAACTAAGAGCTTGTGATTTAAATTCTAACTCCATTCCGGCGAAGAGACTTCCACCAATGACCCACTATAAATTATTACTGCCAATATTTGCTGCAAACATTCAAGCAACAGCTAGTGTAAACACAGCAGGACAAATACTGTGAATATTGTTCGTTTTAATAGGTATCACACCAGAATTATAGAGAAGTTGTGTAATAACGATTAAGAATAATTTAGTAATTATTATTATTTATTCAAGTGATCAGAGACAAAAATGATTAATTCGATTCTGTGTGGTATTAACGCACTACTTTCCAATATTGTATAAAACCTTTTGCCGTTATAGTTCATTTGCTAATGATTTGTTCTTATGGAGAAATCATTTCCTGGTATTCCTTGTAGAAATTTCTTTTAGGGTCTCCAACCGTCTTTCTTCTTCTTCTTCTTCTTCTTCTTCTTCTTCTTCTTCTTCTTCTTCTTCTTCTTCTTCTTCTTCTTCTTCTTCTTCTTCTTCTTCTTCTTCTTCTTCTTCTTCTTCTGTGCACAGAAACTGTAGTGGTTGACTTGGGAAATAGGACTGTCCATCTTTCGGTTCTTCTTCCATTGTTTTTGTAATCTGTTTTCAGCACACACAATATATATATATACAATATATATATATATAAAGACGACCATTATTACTGTCGCACTATTTCTCGCCATGGTACCTGGAGACTGGAGGCCGAATCCTGTCATTCTATTATACAGCGATTAGAGACTGATTTTCTCTAATAACCGATTTTTTTCACTCACTTGTTAATTTGTGTTTGAGATACGTTGGCTGAGTGCTTATGGCGGGAGCGGAACTATTTGAATTTCGTCTGCTAACATCACGTACATTTCTGAATCAGTAACCAATCGGGGGACAGCAATATGATGACGCGTAGGGATTTCAGTTACCAATGTTTTACAG
>OZ024743.1:315148756-315176256 GCA_964016885.1 Eledone cirrhosa | reverse complement strand
CTGTACCTCTCTCTATATGTAGTGTGAATAGATGCACTTTGTAGACTATGAAATTTATGTGCTTTAACTATGCCAACATGTACTTATCTGATTTTGACTGTTTATGCATAAACATACTTAGTAATATTTTGGAGCGTATAATATGTTATATTATACTGAGTGCAATTTAAGACACCGTACTATATTCTGTTGGTTAAGTTGTATCTTATCGCATTACTATATCTCATTATCTTATTATAATTTTCATCTTTTAATATACTATCTTTCCTAGCCATAACATTAATTTATATTCACCTTAAAATTCAATACAACACTAATCACCATTTATTTTGACATTCCTTTTAAATTCACTATACAAGATACATTCAACTATCAGTTTGACAATCCCCCTCCTTCCTCATAGATTTTTATGCCATTTCTACTAACACCTTTCAACCATTCCTTTCAAAGGGTCATGACCTCAACTAAAGTGTATTACTTTTCATCTTAACACCATATGAAAAAAACAATTTGATTCGTTAGTTCTTCAACTACCTCCAAATATGGACATGATACTACTTCTGAGTAAAATTATTATTGAATAACATTATTATTGCTTTTGAAAACAGCTGGTGATATGTATGTAAGTAAATATTTTCTCTATCTGATAGTTTGTAAACTTACATAGATCAATAGCTGAGTATAGATACAATGTATTATCACCATCTAGAAACGATCGTAAAGCAGTGAACTATATCCCTAATGACTTTTTTATTTCATTGTTTTAACTTATATCATGACTCTGTTTTCCTTATAATGTTGTATTGTTTTCTGAGATTTATCTTAACCTAAAAACATTTTCAACATATGGCTTACATTGAGTTATTCATACAGAATAGACCCCACAACTTACAGTGGATACCTCTGTGTATATATATATATATATATACATATATATAAAACTGAAGTTGTCTGTTTGTGTGTGTGTCCTAATTTTGGAAAGTCTATACAAATCCACATTTCTACTCCGATTGACTTCAAATTTGCATCTATATATTGTTTGCGGTCTAAAGATATTATCTGCAGCTTTTTTTTTTCAATTTTCTGTTGTTAAAAGCGTTTTTTACACTAACACTTTAAGCTCTTTTTGTCAGTTCGGCAATTTTGTCCACAATGATCAAGAGAGACAACTCTGAAGTATTTTGAAAGTGTTACGTTTCTTTATAGACTATATTATCATTACATAAACGTACATCCCTTGAAATTGTTGATGGTGACCCTAATAGTAACTCCGAAGTTTTCGGCATGCGATATAACAATTCGGTCTATATCAGATTGGGTAGATTTTTGTAACGTTAAAAGTATCCAACTAAATTCTTTCATGCTCTCCACCACTGGAGTCCCACATGCTTACTGCTCTGTAACTTTCATTGTACCATAGCACAATAAATATATGTTCGGTTTGTCGAATGTCTTTTTACTTAACCCTATCGTCTCGGCTTTGGTGGGTTGAACATTTACTCACAGGCACCTAATTAAGTTAAACCCCTGGTAATCTACGACAAACTTTTTTATAAGCACAAAATGTAGACCCATCCCCAGGCAGAGATATTCCGTACTTCTCTGTACTGTTTCAGAATAAACATGCCAATCTATGTTTAGAAGACCGAGCCACGTCGGGCCATTCTGCTAGTATATATATACATTTGCACAGATTAAAAGTTTATGTAATCAATTTCTGTTGTCACCATTAAAGTGAGAACTTATGAAGATCCCGCTTTAGGGTGTAAACAGAAATTGTTTGCTTAAAATCATCTGTGCTCATAATAAATATTTGCTCTACGGGTTTATATGTAGTTTTATATATAGAACTATTATCGCATCCTCTTTGGATTTTGGTCTTAGTATTTATTATTAATACTATATATATATATATATATATAGTTATTACCTAACTAAATAGCTCTGTAGCTTAAATAGGGCACTCTCCTTTCCTTTACCTTTCTTACGGAAACACTTAATATATAAAATAACAAACAATTGGCAAGCCATCTCTCTCTCTCTCTCTCTCTCTCTCTCTCTCTCTCTCTCTATATATATATATATATATATATATATATATACATAGCTTTGTGGTTAAGGTATTGAGCTCACAATCGTAATGTCGTGAGTTCGAATCCCGATGGCGTACTGCGACATGACATTGCGCAAGGCATTGTATTTCCCGTTGGTCCAGTCTACTCAGCTGGCAAATATGAGTTGTTCCTGAAATTTGAAGAGTGAGATTTGACACGCTGAATCTCCCTAAGAACTACATTAATTTCACGATCAGGCTGTTATGTTGATCAAATCAACTACAACATTCATCGCCGTGACGGACGGAGTGCCACTTTATATATATATATACATATATATATATGAAGACGAAATTGCGAAGTCGAAGATTCTAGAGTGTTTTATTATTTGAGCCGTTATACATATTTCCATGGCGATAGATATGATTTCTTCAGACAGAAGAATTAAGTAAAAGGTAACGTTTAAGATTCAATTATGAGTGGTAGGGAGCGCACTAAAAAAATATAGTATGGAGGTATTTGGATGTGTTCTGTTGGTTAGGGAAGGGGATGATCTTTGGCTCTACTGATAATTTCCTTCGAATGAAACAGATCGAGTAAAGTAGAAGCCATTTCTATATTAAATTTTACACTCTACTAATGTATTGAGTACCTTACTTACTATGGTCATCTCCGATTGAACCCGATATATATATATATATTTCGAATAATGCCATAGCTTGATACTTGAACATGAGCATCACTGCCGTGGCTTTTTATTCCTGCCATGCATCGCAAAGAAATGTCACCTATCAAGCGATGCATGTGCTTGAAGCTTTTTTTAAGTGCGGAAGGGCTTTCCACGAGGCCAAACTCACTCATCGAATGCATTTACCCCCAAAAATAGAACTGGTCTACATCAATGGATGCAAACGAATTCGTAGGTTTTATATCAGAGTGAACTACTCCTAGAGAGATGTCTTAATGAAGACTACGATCCTGTTGATCTACACAAACTATATATATACATATATACATATCTCTCTCTATATATATAACATTGATAACTTTGATATGTTTCGACCAGTATTGGGCCAGGCCATGTCTAACTTATACCTATATTATAAACATATGTATAGACAAGACATATACACACACGCACACACACACACACACACACACACACACACACACACACATATATATATATATATATATAGAGAGAGATAGATAGATAGATGGATAAATAGATACACATCACAAACACACATATATATCTATATCTATATCTATCTATCTATCTATCTATATATATATATATATATATATATATATATATATATATTGAGTATATGTTGGTTGTTTACCGACACCTCAGTAAGCAGATTGGAGCACATGACGAAGTACGCAGGTTGGTTTGTTTACTCCGGAGAAATGTAAAATAATTAAGCCAAATATGTAAAATTTGGCTTCGTTTATTTTAAATTAAAAGTTACTACTGTATATATTTCGGTGACAAACATCATTAGCTGGACGCATATAACTCCAGTTCCTCGGAGGAATAAAAACACACCCAGGAGCTGGACATATCGATATATTCACGGAGTAAAACACACTTCAACAACATTCGGACTGCCTGAAGAGGTCACAGCTAATGATGGTTGTCACCGAAATATATACAGCAGTAACTTTGAATTTAAAATAAACGAAGCCAAATTTTACATATTTGGCTTAACTATTTTATATATATATATAAATATATATATATATATATATACAGAGGTTATGGCGCGTGTCTCTCAGACACGACACACTTAATTTAATTTTGTCTATATATATACACATATATATATATAAAGAGAGAGAGAGAGAGAGAGAGAGAGAGAGAGAGAGAGAGAGAGAGAGAGAGAGAGAGAGAGAGAGAGAGAGAGAGAGAGAGAGAAAGTGGGAGAGTTATCCTTTGTCTACCAAATGTTAATCCAATTTCTGTGTTGAGCTATGTTAGCAGACAGTTTTCCACGTTACCGAAGAATGTGTTCTAATGGGAAATGTCATAGTTGCTAACAGCACATCTTACTGGCTGATAAAAGACAACTTTGAAATCGTAGGGACTGCAGCTTTGATGATAATGAACGGGAATTATATACCCCAAGCTATCTCATAGGCACTACAACATCAGAAATTATATCTAAATTAAGGAAAGGAAGGAACAGATACTCAGATCATTCTACTCCTTACACAAAATATCGATCGCCACACTTGGCATAAACGTCAAAAACTTGCGAGTGACAAGAGATTGGATTTCAACTCAGAACCCACAGATTCGAAACAGATATCGCAAAGCCTTTCATCCACTACCATCCACGGGATGGTGCCTTATTATTCCGAAAAGATGAAGGATAATGTTAAACTTGGATCAAATATATGAACAAATAATGAAACAATTAATTTGACCCTCTAAAAACTGCAAAACCAATGCCGTGAAACCGACGCCTCTACAGTAGTACTTGATTTATCAACCTCAAAAGGATAACAGGCAGACGGAACACGGTGGGAGGATTAGCACCCGGTGCGAAGTGTACTGAAACTGTAATAAATATCGATGCAGTTTATCTGACGCATAGAAGACATATAAACTAATGCCAGACCAGTTGTTTTAGTACACGATGTGATAGTTATTCATTGTAACCCATAACTATTCGACTCTTGTAAATCTGATACTTGTTAAATAGCGAAAAACACACACGATAAAAGTACAAGTAGCTTTATCGATTCTTTAGATATATGGCTTGGTGTTGATATAAAGATTGTTGTTGTTGTTGTTGTTGTTGTTATTAGCGGTCCCCGAGGCAGCCGGTTTCGAGCCCGTTTTCAGGGGTTGGATCGCTGCGATGTACAGCGACATCTGCTCGGTTGTGAGGGTGAACGGTCACTTGTCGCAGCCGTTCAGCATCATGCGCTCGGTCCACCAGGGTTCTCCTCTCTCGTCCCGCTTGTACGTATTGGATCTCGAGCCATTACTGCACAAACTGGGAGCGATGAGGGGCGTCCCACGCGAACTAGGATGCGGGAAATCCGAGTCGGCTTGCGCCGACGACGTCACCTTGCTGGTTTCGAGTCTCAGACACGGCCAGATGCTCGGCACCACTCTCAAGGAATCCGAAGCGGTGACAGGAGCACAGATAAACCAGGAAAAGTCAGTGGGCTTGCAGCTCGGCACCTGGAGAGGCAAGTCCATGCCAACCGACAGCGTCGCGGGACGTTGGACGGACGGACCGTTTAAATTCCTCGGGGTCTGGTTCGGACCGGCCCTCCAGATGGAAAAAAACTGGAGCGAGGGGACGAGCAAGGTGGCCTCCCCCACCCAGAAATGGGACGAGAGGAAGCTGTCCCTGAAAGGCCCGGCAGAGGTGGCGAATACGTACATCGCATCCGTCATCTGCTACCGCCTCACCGTCGTCCCTTGCCCCGGCCCAACTCTCACCAAAATGGAGTGCCTCTTCCGCTTTTTGTGGCAGGGACGTGCTCCCATGGTCCCAGTGAACGGGACCGCTCTGAATATACGCCTGTAGTTTGAGAAATGGAAAGGTTGAGAGAGGGCGCTTGCCCTGGTGGTCAGGGTGGTCGTGGTTTTTTGTGTGGTTTTCGCCACGAGTAACCCTCGGAGGTTTCCGCCCTATTGGGGAATTTTTCATTGTTTCAATTTTCATTTTTATTTTTTATATATATATATGTTTCTATGTCTTTTTCTTTTTCTTTTCTTATATAAATAATAAAAATCTTTACATGAAACAAAACCCACATCGTACCGTTCTGTACTGTCCTGTGCCGTCTGTAATCTTTTTCTTGATGTCAGCCCTTGTCGCCAATAAACAAATCATTATTATTATTATTATTATTATTATTATTATTATTGAGCTCCGCAAAGGTTTGTTATTTTAAGTTGTTCAAAATTGCCATTCATGGAAAATTTTATTGTTAACTGTATATAAGTGCACAAAGGACACCCAAAAAGATTGGGGCATTGAGCCCAAAATTTAAACTTTTATAATGATCAAACAAAAATTTTTCTTTGAAACATCATGGCTGACTCAGAGTCACTCCTTTCTCACAAACTAACACCTCACACCGACACCACCATTGTAAATATTACTACGTTTGCCAACACTAAAAATATAAGCAGTAGCAATATTTTAAATTTGTCTTAGGCAGACTTTCATGTCCCGCCATTACCAATGACTGCAGGTGTTAAAGCCGCCACCACCACCACCACCGCCTCAACCACCACACCCACCACCACCGCGACAACAAAAACAAAAGAAAAAATAAATTAACTCGTGATATCGAAATTAATTCAACCAAAATGAACTCTTCCACACAGAACACCACGGACGCCACCACCACCACAGCTAAAACTAAAATTAATAATAACAAAAATAACGATAACAACAACAGCAACAATGACATTAAGAAAACCACCCTGAGTTTTGCCAGAGTAGCAAAACAGTGCGAAGCATTTCAGATAACTCAGGAGGAATTAGAAGAAGCCAAAAAAATGGTAAAGAAAGATGGGTACAGGGTTAGCCTCACCCCGCCCCCACACACACACCTAATAAAATGGAGCATCGGCGCCTATGCACCGTGTCGTATCGAACAATTAATATAAAATCGCGCCGAGTGGATGGGCATCCGAGTCCCAAATTCAAAAAGCTTTGGGACATGTGTGAGCAAAAAAAAAAACCCACATCAGACGTGGGCAGAAGTATGGAACCGTGGACGTGTTCTTTGAAACACCACAGGAGGCTAGAGAACACTCCATGGCCCCATTAAGAAGTGACGACTTCACACTCGTCCCAAGCTATTGTGGCTAGAGACTCGTAAAGATCAGGGTCACCCACGTTCCACCGGCCATCCAAATTCCCTGGCTAATGGCTGCCGTCCTCGATAATCGAGGCCAACACCAAGATAATCGAAATAGCGAAAGAAAAGCAGGGGAACTGGTACGGATCTGGGATGGAGCTCCTGATCCAGGCGGACCAAAAAAGCATTGAGGAGATCCCAGAGGTAATAGACCTCAGTGACGGCAGCCACCTCACCGTAATTGTCGAGGGCAGAAGGCCTAGTTTTGTCGTTTGTGGTGAAGGAACCCACCTAAGGGCTTTCTGCCCTCAGGCTAAAAGGTTGAGGCCACCTCTCCTACCCACCCGAGTGACTCAACCATCAACACGACCAGCAGCAGAGATGGCAGCAACAACTGTAGCAGCAACAACAGAAGCAACTGTAACAGCAACAACCCCAGCAACGGTAGCAAAACCAACACCACCAGCACCCAACGCGCCAGAACTAGCACCAGCGCCTACACCATCCACCAGGCCACAACCAAAACTAACGCCTGTGGAGGATTTTCCACTCCCTGGCCTATCACAACTGGAGACAGATTGTGACGACGAGGAGTGGGAAACGGTATCAGGAAAAAAAAAAGAAACCAAAAAAGAAAAAAATTCTCTTCCTTCCCCCTCCAAAAACAAAATACAGAGGGAAACAAATAAACCAACAAACAAAAAAGTTAGGACAGATATGCCACCATCCACACAAGCATCACCAACCCCATCAACCCAAACACCAACACCATCACCATCATTAACCCCAACACCACCATCACCTACACCACAAAAGTCACCAAAATGCGAACCAGAAACAAACCCACATCAGACGCAAACAAAACAAAACAACCAAAACGATACGCACTACACAGCATTAAATTTGAACAACAAGCAATTATTACACTACATCCAACACAACACCAGCATCACAGAAAAAGACTACACAACAACCCAAAAATTAACACCACCTCCACACATACAAATCACTCGCATCACACAGAAAACGTACATGACACTAAAACAAAAATTCCCCAAAGACATCGGAAACTTCCAACAAGCACTCTCCAGGAGGATTTATAAGGACATCCTTCCTGAGGAGGCCACAAGCAGTGAAAAGGATGGAAAAACCGTCCTTCCCCTACGAGAAGTAAGGTAAGTGGTCTTTCCCATCTTTTCCACTCCTTTTCAACATGACCTCACTCAGAATAGGCAGCATAAATGCGCGTGGCTTGGGGTCGTCATGGAAGCAGGGCCACCTGCTCAACGACCTCAGGTCACTAAACATATATGTAGTGGCCATCAGCGAGACCAGAATCTCCGAAGCACGGGTCTTTGCACCGATCTTCGGCGGCTACGATGTGTACGCATCTCCCAGCCGTCCGGGATCGGGAGGGAGGAGTTGCTGTGCTTTTTCGGAGAGGTTTGGATCTTGCCATACGGGCCATCTTCCTGGACTCAGAAGGTAAGTTGGTGGTCCTGGACGTGACCAGCGGAGACGGGCAAGCTTTCAGGTTAGTGGCCGTCTATGCCCGGACAGGAGCAGGGCGGCCTGATTTCTTCCGGCGTCTGGAGACCTTTCTTGGAACGTCCCACTCTTTAGTGTTAGTGGGCGCTGGGACTGTGTTGGATTAGTGGATAGGGGAAGAGGTTGTAAGAGTCTCACTAACCTGCTTAGGCGTTTTGAACTGTCTGACAGGTAGCGATTGGATTTCCCGAATGTGCCAATGTGGACTTGAACAAATCGCATAGGGTCATCCAGATCATATCTAGATAGAGTATTTTGTAGGGAAATAGATAGGTCTAGCATAGGCTGTCCACAATTCAAGATAGTCAGCTACACGGACCACAAATTCGTGATCTGTGTGCTTGACTTAGATAGGCTTCATAGACGAGGACCTGGCTACTGGAATCTATATCGTCCTTACCAGCGCGCAAGGCCTACAGAGACCGGATTAGCGAACTAGTTAAGCGGGCGTTGACGGGGGCCATCGTCAACAACAAGTGGTGGTTTGCTCTGAAAACAGCAATTAGAATAGAGTCCATTAGTTTTAGTAAGGCTTTAGCGATAGAGAAAAATAGAGCAGAGGGAGAATTAGTTAGAAAATTAGACGAGGCGCTTAGCAAAAGCATCGCGACCGACGTACTTGCGGCGAAATTGTCCCTTGGCCAATTCTTCAATGGAAAGAACGAAGGCTGCGTTGTCAGAGCTAGGGTGCGTGCACTCAGACACGAGGGGACGAAAGCCGCTCAATGCTACTCGATCCCGGGCAAATGTGTGAAGCCTTTCAGCGACACTTCGCCCAGCATTTCGGGGGAAGCGGCGGGGCGGATAGAGGGATGGACTTTAGTGTCTACCTCGACGGACTGCCGCGGCTCTCGGCCACTGAGGCGGAGTGTTGCGAAAAGCCGATAACAGCCGCTGAAGTACGGGAGGCAATGATTGGCTGCACAAGGGCTAAATCGCCTGGTTTGGATGGTCTGCCCTATGAACTTTACGTACAGATGCCAGACTTGTTCGGAGGCCTCTTGGCGGACGTCTACTGCAATTGGCAACAGAACGGGAGAATTCCCAGCTCTGTGAGCCCAGGAGCTGTGGCGCTGCTCAGAAAGGATCCGAACAAGGGGGATAACATAGATAATTTCAGGCCCATAAATCTGCTAAACACAGAGTTGGAGATTTTGGCCAAGGTGCTAGCAAAGAGGTTTGCGCTTGTCGTTGGTGGTCTGGTGGGAGAGGCGCAGACGTGCGCCATTCCCGACAGATCCATCCACGACAACCTCCACCTCATGCGATACATCGTAGAGAGGATAGCTAGGGAACCTGGCACGGGTGGGTCCTTGATCAATTTAGATCAGTCGAAAGCTTTCGATTAGGTCGACCATCGTTACCTAGCGGCAGCCCTGAGGGCGGCTGGCTTTGGGCCTGTCTTTAGAGGCTGGATTGCTGCCATGCACAGCGACATCTGCTCTATGGTGAGAGTGAACTGTCACCTTTCGGAACCGTTCAACATCATGCGCTCGGTCCGCCAAGGATGTCCCCTCTCGTCCCTCTTGTACGTATGGACTCTCGAGCCATTAATGCACAAACTGGAGACGTTGAGGGGGTCCCGCGCGAACTAGGATGCGGAAGATCCGTGTCAGCATATTCGAACGATGTCACCGTAGTGGTGTCGAACGCCAAACCGTCGAGGCGATCGGCACTACACTAAGAGAATACGAAGCGGTGACAGGAGCAATGATCAACCAGGAAAAGTCAGTGGGCCTGCAACTCGGCACCTGGAGAGGCAGGTCCATGCCGTCCAACAGCGTCGTCGGGCGCTGGACGGACGGACCGGATAAATTGCTAAGGGTCTGGTTCGGTCCGGACCTCCAGACTGACAAAAACTGGGACGAGGTGGCTTCTCTCACCCAGAAATGGGCGGAGTGGAAGCTATCCCTGAAAGGTCGAGCGGAGGTGGCTAACGCGTATATCGCGTCCGTCATCTACTACCGCCTGACCGTCGTACCTTGTCCTAAGCCCCGCCTGAATGCGCTGGAGCGTTTGCTCTTTCGCTTTTTTTGGAAGGGACACGCTCCGATGGTCAGGCGGTCCATCTGCTGTCAAAACCCCTCTACGCGGAGGGCTGGGCATGCCGTGGCTCATGATGCGCAGACACGAGCTCAGGCTACGACTTCTCCACCTCTTCCTCGACGGTGATCAGGTGCGGTCGCCGTTTGCTAGACACGTCTTTCCCCAGCTCGTCTCCTTGACGGAGCTGCAGTCCTGGGTCCAGTGCTACCGAGGAGCCTTGCCAGTTCGGGATAAACTCTACAGGCATGGAGGTGCCGTCAGCCGGGCATGTCCGAGATGCGCACAGGGCGAGGAAACCGTCCTGCACGCACTCGTCCAGTGTCCGAAAATTGCTGACTTGTGGGTTTATGTCGAACACCTGCTGTCGCGTGTAGGACGGATCCGGCTATCATCTGAGTCCATCGTGAGGATTGCCCCGCCCTCTTACTTTAGCCGGGAAGGGCAGGCAGTTTTTATCTGTCTGGTGGTCATGGCGAAAGAGATAGTATGGTGGACACGTTTGAAAGGGCTGAAGACGAGCACTTACCTCTTCGGTGATGCCCTGATTGACTTTTTCAAATTTCATTTGAAAAGGAAAATCAGAGTACAGAGGGAAGTGCTCTCTTCCCAGCATTTTGTTGAAAGATGGGTGAGAGAAGCAAGAATGCCCCGAGTGAATGGGCCTACTCTGAGTACGTATCTGTAAATTAAAGGTGGAAAACTGGGAGAGGGTACTTGCCTTGGTGGTCAGGGTCACTGTGGCCTTTTACTGGGCTTTCTCCACAAATGTCCCTCCGAAGTCTCCCCCCTATTGGGGAATTTTTCATTGTTATTTTTTTTGTTACATCCTCTGTTTTTGTTTTTTACACGCAGAAATGCCCATTTGTACCGTCCTGTATTGTCCTGCACTGTCCTTAATGTCTACTTTATGTAAACCCTTGTGGTTAATAAAGAAATCATTATTATTATTATTATTATTATTATTATTATTGTTATTACTCTTTGAGTCTCAGTCATTGATGTTAGTTAACTGGAAAGTTTGTTGAGATGAATATCAAGCTACTATCTGCAGCCTCAGATAGTCAGGACGTATCGGAGGGTTCTTGCTGTTCCTAGCAAGCATGCCTTTTGAAGCGTTCCAAAAATCGTGAAGGGGCCAAATTTCTTTAACCATCCCTGGAAACGTTTTGAGATAGTCCCTAGTGCGCCTATGACAATCGGGATCACTTTGACTTCATGGCAGTTCCAAATCCTTTTTACCTCCCACTTTAAGTCCTGGTATCGGTTAATTTTCTCCCTCTCCTTCATTTGCACTCTCGTGTCGAATGGGCATTATTATTATTATTATCATTATTATAATTATTATTATTATTACAACAATAGCAAGATACATATTGTTACTTTAGCGATAACAAAACTAAATTACTTGGGTAAATGTAATAATATTAATTACAACAAAATAACTTTACTAACGGTATCAATATTATTTAAATATTGAAAACATTAATAGATGATGATGATGATGATGATGATGGTGATTTCAATAATGATGCTAATGATGATGATGCGAACGAGGAGGAGGAGGGGAAGCAGCATAAGCAGGATGAGATTAATTATTAGGATGATATTGATAATGTTGATTATTACGACAATGATGATGAAGATTCTATTTATGATAAGATAGATGATAATGATTATGAGGATTAAAGCAATGAGAATGATGATGATGATCAGGTGAGAGGATCCACATAAATAACTCGACAAATATAGATATAGTTTCTATTTCGCTTTAACAAAAATAAAAAGGAATAAAACTGGAGCAGATATTAGTGTATCGATTAACATGTCTTAGAGTTTCGTTCGAAGAACGGATTTGAGCAAATATATTGACAATAACAAAAAGCAGCCACCAGAAAATACAACAACAGGAACAACAACACAATTTCATAAAATATACCAACAACATTATCAATAAACAAAAACATCATCACACACTATTAAATGTAACAACAACAACAACAAAAACAACCGCAACACCAACAACTACGGCAGCAACAACAACATGGATATTATTACCATTAGAAAGCAGCAATAACAACAACAACAGCAACAACAACAAAAAGATGACAACAACGAGAACAACAATGCCGAGACAATCCCCAACATTAATAAATATAACAACGACAGCAACAACATCAATACATACAACAACAACAAGAAAGACGTCATTAATAAATACACTAGAAATTCTAACAAGCATAGCAACAACAACAACATCAACGACTACAACCTAAATATCTTTTGTGAAAATAGTGATGATAGATATAGGAAGTTCTTAATAATAACAACGTCCATGACAATAACTACATTGATGATGATGATGATGAGGATGATATCAATGATGATGATTATGATTTAGGCAGAAAGCTATAAGCTTGGAGGAGAGGTTTCTTTTACTCAATTGACTCAGCTAATAATTTTATCGGCAAAGCAAAGATCAATCTGGAAGAATATGAACTTTGTTCAAGTGCAACATCAATAATAATTATAATTGTTCCGACTTTTGGCACAAGGCTAGTAATTTGAAGGAAAGAGGAAAGTCGACTAAATCCCCATCAGTGCATCACAGTAACTTTATTTTATCGACCTCGGAAGATTGAAAGGCAAAGTTGACCGCGGCGGGATTTCAACTCCGAAATTAAAGAACTGAAATTGAATGCCACGAGGAATGTTTTCCGACATTCTAACGATGTTGTCAATCCAAAATAATTATTTCTTTTTATTTGCCACAATAATAATGATTGTTTCTACTTTAAGCACAAGGCTAGCACTTTGAAGGGGATAGAAAAGTCGATTAAATCGACACCAGTGCATTACTGGTTCTTTATTTTATCCACCCCGTAAGAATGAAAGGCAAAGCTGACCTTGGCGGGATTTGAACTCAGTACGTAAAGGGCCGTAACTCTGTGTCACGAAGAGGTGTACCCGACACTCTACTGATACAGCCAATAATAATTATGGTTTCTGATTTAAGCACATGGCCAACAATAATAATGGCATTTTTTATTATTAGCCACATAAGGTTGATATAGATAAAATATTAAAGATGTCAGAGAAGCATACAAACTGTGCTTCTGTATAAAGCTTCACTATACTGAATTCGACCAGGAGCAGCTCATCCCTAGTCTCCATCGGAGATACCAGCTTTCATTAAAGATATTTTCACACACCCCGAGTAATTTATCTTATGTGTGCCATCCCTCAGCGCACCATAAGTGAATTGCTTAGTTAACTTAGAGGTCCCCATTCTCACCACATGTCCCAGTCATCGGTGACAGTGTTGGAAGATAATTGATTTGATTCTCTGACAGTGGCTTCTTTAAGGACCTCAACACCACTTATATACATCCTCCAGTGTAAAGCCTAAATTAGACGGTCTTTTAGATGCTCACAAACGTACAGTAGAGATGAAAATACATATATCTTACCGTCAATATCCATAGAGATACCGCGTTGAGTTCATACTGGTTTTTCCAACTTTCCTAAGGCATCACAAGCTTTGCTGATTCTTGATGATATATTATTATCAAGGGGGCACTATAGATTTAAGGTACTGCTAGGATACACAAACCTGTCCAACACCTGGAGTTTCTGATCATACACTCTTACGTTTAGTTGTTCTTATGGATTTTTTGGAGGCATGTCACCTTCAAGCTGATTGTTAAACAAATGGGCAGAACATGCTGAATAAGAACATTAGCTACTGCATAGATTAATGCGTGTGGACAAAGAAAATCGCAGATGTTGATAGCTGTATATTTTCTCTCAGAAGCAGAGTTAACGATAAGGCTTGTCTACGGTGCCCCAGGATATCTACCTTTCAACACTCGTTGATAGTCCTTATTTTCAATGACTTTGGGTCCTGGAGCAATATACTTTTTTCCGTTTATTCAGTGCACTAAACTAGATACAATGAATATGTCTTATGTGCTTGTATTGTCAAATACAGTGTCACAGTTAGTCAGTGCAGTAACTGAACGAACGTCCAGCATATACCATGGTAAGATCTAATTCTGGTTGTATATATTCAATCACATGATGGGTGTAGCATTCATGTTGGATCATTAAAATAGATTATATATATATATATATATATAATGATCTAACATGAATGTGATACCCATTACGTCACAGTATGTGATTGGATATATACAACCAGAATTAGATCTTACCATGGTATATCCTGGATGTTCGTTCAGTTAGTGTACTCATTAAATGTGACACTGTATATATATATATATATGTTGTTATACTTGAGGAGGGTCATATTTGAGGACCGAGTAAGTTAGATTACCGATATAAAAGACACAGAAGCGAGAAGCGAAAACCAACCAAACAGTGAGTGTGTTCTGTTATTAATTCTGGCAATATTACACAAATATGACCCTCCCCAAGTATAACAATATTTGTTTCGACACACGATTTCATATAAAAAACCTCGCAAAAATAATATATATATATATATATATATTGTAAATATCATGATTCTGAATTCCGGTCACGTATACCGTGCTTAATGTGTAACGTATGTTACTACTTATATAACATGTATATGTGGATTGATTAATATTTTGCTAGACACAGACACAGTAATAATATTACACACAACCTTACATTTACACACTCAAACACAACTAAACACATACCAAGGGAAGAGTAAGAACTCAAAACGTGAGGATCTTCTGTGGGCGCACGTACATCTAATTACTTCAGTGACTCTTCTAGCAACCTAAAATCCTAAAACACAATATATATATATATATATATATGTGTGTGTATGTATGTGTCTGTGTGTGTGTGTTTATATATATATATTTAAATATATATATATGTATATATATATATATATATATATATATATATATATATATATATATATATATGTATATATATATGTATATATATATATATGTATATATATATATGTATATATATATATGTATATATATATATGTATATATATGTATATATGTATATATATGTACATATATATGTATGCGCGCGCGCGCGTGTGTGTGTATGTGACTGACAGAGATAGTCTGACAGAGGGAGTATATTCGTCAAAATAGCAATAATGAGTATATTTTTTTTCCTTTAGGTGAATTGCTATATAGATAGATTGATAACGATGTGATGGGGCTGCATCCTCGTCTAGTTGCACAGATAGATTGATAACGAGGTTGATGGGATTACATTCTTGTCTAGTTGCAATCATTATAGATATGAGAAGAAAAATATCAAGACAACATTTAAACGTTAAATAAAAAAAAATAGACCGTAAAAATCTATTTAATGGGTAGAACATGATCAATTGGACAAAATATTTAGGTCAATGAGATGGTATATCGATTACTTATCACTTATAATTGACTGATTTCTCATGAAATGGACACTTACATGTCTATGGGATATTTTACCGAACAAATAAAAAATGAACTCACACAGCCTTGCATCACTTCAGCAAAACGATGCAGCTATGGAATGGAATGTATCGCAGTCGTATTCAACAATGAGTGTACAAGTCGTTCGATTCCCAAGAATAATAGCTTGCTCATACAATTTATTGTGCAAGTGGCTGAACATTCCAGAGATTCGTATAGCCTTAATACAGGGAGAGTGAGCATGACATTGTGTTGCAATGATGCTTTTAGAATTACGTGCCCAGTCCATGTAATACCATAGCGTAAGTGGCTGAATATTTCACAGATAAGAATATCCCTAACTTAGTTACTACCGACGGAGATTCAAAGTTAGTGTTTGACAAGGCTGGGTATTTGAATAACACCTACAACCCTCATGTATTATAATCCAAATGATTGAGTAGTCCACAGATACATATACTCATAATATAATTAAGTTGAGGCGCATGACCTAGAGGTAAGTGCGTTGGACATATGATCAACATCTCATGGGTTCGATTCCTTGAGTGGATTGTGTGCTGTTTTCTCGAGCATAACAATTCAATTCACGATGTTACACTTACTTGAAATGTGTACTTGAAATAGCTGAGAGTTTAACTTCACGGTGGACGCGTGCCCTGTCTAACAGGGTCTTTGTATTGGCTTCCCGCCATGGAAACAGGGATAAGCACTAGCCTGATAAACCTTCAGGCTCGAGTCATTCTTTAGACTTTTAATACAATTAACAGCATAAATCAACATTATACAATGTATAGGACAATGGGACAATAGGAACAATTTATTCAACAGTGCTGCCGTAAGTTTCCGATGAAATTATAGGTGTGTGTGGTTAAGAAGGTTATTTTATTTAGTAGATCGTTCCATGACTGATCTCGGCGTACCAAACGCTCGACATTGCCTCATTCATAGATTCGGGTTGACAAATATCTCATGAATGGAATTTAGGAGACGGGAGTTATGATGGACTCTCCTGTCGATTCGACGTATGAGGTAAAGACAAGATGGAATAACATATTAAGTCTGAAAGGAAGAGGAAGCACAAAAGAGATGAAATACATGTTGAGGCGGTCCCAGAATTTGACCAACTAAACAAATTACTAATAATAATGATAAAGTTAAAGTCATATGGTGCGTGAATGTCGTGGTCTGTTAGCAGATGAGGTTTAATCTTAACATGTTCGTGTATGTCTGTCCCATCATAACATCCCATGTTGTGGGTAAACTTAACATATTTTCAAGGAATGATGAAGGAGCGCCAAAGCTAGTCATAGACGATAGGAAATTAATAGCCATCTGTTAGACACGCAGTGACTAACAACAGAATGTTGTAAGTCTCTGTGTTGTCTGACAATATATGCGTAGCTTGTGGATAAAAGATTCAAGGAGTATCGCTGGCCGTGGCGATTCCTTCCAAACATATTTTGTAATGTATCGTCTTATTGGCTAATTTCATCGTCTTATTGGCTAATCAACCAATGAGAGTAATTGTTGCTCAAAAGCGTTTTGTTTGTACGTTTATTTATCGTTTCGCTTTCGAATTTTTCTCCTGTATTTTGTCGTTTTATCAAAATATTTTTCTCGTTTTGGTAAGTTATTGTTAATTTATATATGATTTTTTAAATTTATATTAACTATTTTTTTTCAGTTCGTTATAACATGCTTAGTATATTGGTTGTATCATATTTACTTGTAAATATGTCCATATTATTGTTCGTTTTATGTTAGATTATTTTATTATTATTATGTTAGATTATTTTTTTTATTATTATGTAATATTTAATTTTTATTAATTCAACTATAACAATTTTTATGTAAAATTATATTTATTTAATATTGATTGTTTTTTGTAGTTGTTTATATTAAAAGTCTGAAAATACTTTTATACGTCTTACAATAATATTTATAAGATCATTTATAAAATAACGATAATTTATTATTAATATATATCATGTTTAACTAGAGATATTACAAGCGTTGCCTTAAACAAATATTAAACTAGACCTGAAAAATGCGCAAGCTCAAAAGAGCCACATAATGTTATAAGAAACCTTCAAAAGTGTGGGACTAGAGTTGTTGCTAAAAAATATTGTAATCATTATCTATCGTACACTCTGAGACATCCTTTTATAAAAAAGATACTCATAACGAACTCAAGACGACACGATAATTATTTAAGTGAATTTATAATATAGAATTCGGTTTAAGTGCATTTCGTATTAATCATTACTAAACACCTAATATGAGATATTGAACATTAGCTTAAATAATTATCGTGTCGTCTTGAGTTCGTTATGAGTCTCTTTTTTATAAAAGGATGCCACAGAGTGTACGATAGATAATGATTACAATATTTTTGAGCAACAACTCTAGTCCCACACTTTTGAAGGTTTACTATAACATTCTGTGGCTTTTTTGAGCTTGCGCATTTTTCAGGTCTAGTTATATATGTATAGATATGTCACCGTTAAATGTGGTCGATTGATGTAATTATCGACAGACGAAAAAAGCACCTTAGAATATTCATTTTGCAATGAGGTAGATGTACTCCCATGGAATATTTTTAGCCAGAAATTCAGCAAATTAATGTTCAAAGAGTTACGTAGCTGTAGCCAACTAGCATATTGACCACATATTGCGGTATATCACGATATAATATTACAATAAATAAATTTTTTTTCCATACATTTTATACATTTTCAACTACGCATCTCTCCATAAACATTGACTGCTTTAAGAACAAACAAACAACAAAAAACAAACAAATAAAAGTAAAGAATTGGAAGATGTAAGCTTATTGCGGTAGTATTGTGGAAACAATTATATTTGAAGTAATCTAGTCAATCGATACGTATCGATCGATTTCTTGTAGACTAGCCGCATTCTGGTTCAGTACTCGTATGGTTAACTAATTACTAAATCGTTAAGTCAAGGATGACTAGTTGGCTGAAAGTAAAAACAATTATTTTGTCAAGTATCGACATATATTCTTTTATTGTGTGTCTCTGTATCATATGTTCAGTTCTATTGCCACCTTATACCTATTGATGAATACACACACACACGCGCATATATATATATATATATATATATATATATATATATATATATATATATGTATGTAAGTATATGTATGTTTATATACATATATATATATATATATGTCTCATCAAGAACAACAAGAGGAATAGAAACAACATAATTATCGACAAAAAGAAAATAGACATCAAGAACATATATCTAAAGATCATATAAATTTGTTTGCTGAGAGGAACAGAAAAGGTTTTGGATAGAAGACAATGTCGCAGTTTTAGAATTTGTGCTTCTACTTGTGCCAAATTACATGCAGCAACCCTCACAAGATTTCCTGGAGACTAGAGTGTGTGTTATTACTTTAGTAAATAATCTTTTCACGCCAGATATATTCCAGTAGTTTTACACAAATATATTTAGAATTAAAGCTCTATATATCTTCTTAAATATCCGTTCGTTAAATATAGTTTTCCATCTTTAATACAAATATTTACATAATAATTCAAAAGTAATAACTTCATAGGAGCATCACGTTGGTTCCAATCAAAAAATGATATTTTATGGGATCTCTCAATCGGCTAGTAATAATAGCTAAATTTCACGTTACCCACATCTCTAAAGTGTATGACCATACATGATGTCACCCTAATATACTCAAAACTAATATAATTGTTTCTAGTTTTGGCACAAGGCTAGCATTCACCCAGTACATTACTGGTACTTTATCTTATCGACCCCGTAAGGATGAAAGGCAAAGTTAACCTCGGCGGAATTTGAACTCAGATTGTAAAGGGACATAACTACGCTGGAAAGCATGTCTGACCCTCTACCAATACTGCTAATTCACCGCCCCATACTCAAAACTAATATAATTGTTTCTACTTTAGGCACAAGGCCAGCAATTACACAGTACATTACTGGTACTTGATTTTATCGACCTCGTAAGGATGAAAGGCAAAGTTAACCTCGGCTGGATTTGAACTCAGACTGTAAAGGGACGTAACTATGCTAGAAAGCATGGCGTCCAACCCTCTACCCATACTGCCAATTCACCATTCATCACAACTAATATAATACGCCACAATAAGAATGCTCAATCTGAGATGATGTAGATATAGATAATAACAGCACACAAATTGTACACAATGTTTTTTAAACTTGTTTCCTCTGAATAAGGTATAAGTACAGTTCAAATATGCGATCTCAGGTACCGAAACGTAAGTGTTATATTACGATGATCATTGGACCACACAGATATATATGACACGGCTGGTATGGTATTGATATTATAGATATTCATGAAAGAAAATTTTTTTTGTTTACACACACATACAAACATACACACACACACTCAATCTCTAACACACATATATATGTGTATATGCATTTGTTTTTCTGTGTGTGTTTGTGTACCTATATTTATATGAGTGTGTCAGATATATATTCATATCCATATAATCAATCAACTTTCCTCACAATTTCTCAAAGGGCACACACACACACACACACACAAACGTATATATGAGTGCACATGTGTGTATATGTGGGTATATGTGACTGTTTGTGTGCGTGTGTTCATATATGTGTGTATACATGTATATAAATAGCTAAATATATGTATGCGTGTGTATGTATGTGTGTTTATATATATATATATATAAAAGTGTGCATGTGTGCATCATGTGAAAACAGTTTTATTATTGTGATCAGCAAAGATCGTAAATATTATATGAGCTTCTTAGAAAGCCTATTGATGAATGATAAAGCAATTTTGTGGAAATATCAGAATATGATTTAGATGAAAGATTGAATATGAGCTTAATAATCAAATATTCTATGTGCGATATAAAACACTGATATGACTAAATGACACTTAGTATGGCTACGATGGAATAGTTACGACGCCATTACTATTGAAACACACACACACACATGTATATACATATATATATATATATATATATATACATATACACACACAGACACACACACACATATATATATATATATATATATATATATATATATATATATATATATACATATATACATATATACACATACACACATATATTTATATATATATATATATATATATGTATATATACATATACATATACATATATGTATATGTTTATATATATATATATATATATATATATATATATATATATATATATATATATATATATATATATATATACATATATATTTATATATATAAACATATGCGTTTGAATATGCATATATATATATGTTAATATATCTGTCTCTCTCTCTGCTGATGCACACACATACATATATATATATAAAGACATAAAATATTTACGATAAGGTGCTGTTTCCATATAAAAGAAATAAATGAATGGAGCAGACAAAGGGAAATGAGAGCCCGTGTGGGTGGGAATTATACTATACTTTATATGTATTAAATATTGATGTCGTCATTACGCAATACCAGAGAATTTGGGGTTGGTGCTGAAGAAATGATGTGTGGATTTTCATGTTACTGATAACGTAGTTGCAGAAATATCTCCATGAATGAATGGGGAGTGTGCAATTATTGTTAAAATGGTAGCGGTTCATAAATATTGAAAAACTGATATATTAATTCCTATAGACACGTATATAGATTACCCACATATATATTTACCTACAGTATACTTTAATACATTCCTATTCACCAACACCAGGCGCACACACACCCACTCATACATATATATATATATATACACACACACATATATATATATATATATATATTCAAATATGAATATATATCGGCAGTCGATCGACTTTCGTCAAATCGGACCGAGGGAACAATGTTTCCATTGGTCTTTCAAATCGCTAATACTGTCTATCGGTCGCAAATCCAGGTAGAATGAGCAACGTGAAATAAAGTGTCTTGCTCAAGGACATAACGCATCGCCCTGTCCGGGAATTGAAATCAAAACTTCACGATTTCGTATCCAATTCTCTAAACACTCAGCCACGCACCTTCACACTCACACACACACGTAAATATATTAAAAAGAGTTAAGGCAATAAAAGGTATCGAATGCTGAATTTGCCGACGACATAGTTTTGGTGACAAATACAGTGAAGGAGGCAGAGGATTTGATGCGGGAGGTTGAGACTGTGTCGATGAGTGCGGGGCTGAGAATGAATGAGACTAAAACAAAATATCTGGTATAGAATGTTGAGAAGTCACAGGGGATCCCTGCTGTAGGCGGGAAGCCGCTAAAATTGGTTGAGGACTTCCTGTATTTGGGAGCAAAGATTGGGAATACAGAAGATGATGTGGTTGAGAGGAAGAGGAAGGCCTGGGCGGCGTGCCACAGCTTAAAATCGTTGTGGAAGTCGGACCTTCGTAAACACCTGAACATCCTCCTCTTCATTTATGTAGTGGAGTCTGAGCTGCTGTAAGCGTCTGAGACTTGGACACTGACCTAGAAACTCACTCAGATGGTGGATGAGTGCTGCACGAGAATGCTGAGGATGGCTCTGAACATTAATCCGTATACACTGAGGATGAAAAACTCAGAGCTGTACGGGAACCTCCCAAAAGTCAGCTCAAAAGTGACACAGAGGAGACTGAGGTTAGCTGGACATGCTCACCGACATCCAGAGTTGACAGTGCACTCAGGGCTCCTGCGGGAGCCCCTACATGGACACACTGGAAGAGGACGACCAAAGTTAACTTATATTGATGCCCTAAGGGCAGACACTGGTCTGTTGGAGACGCAGGGCATGGCAGCGATAATGAGGGACAGAGACCGCTGGAGAGAACTCGTCCATGGACCTCGGGAATTTTACCCGCCCTATATATATATATATATAGGAACCAGTAAGACCCCGATGGCTGAGGTCAAGCCGTTTCGATGGCTAATATTAGCCGTCGAAACGGCTTGAGCTCAGCCGTCGGGATCTTACTGGTTCCTATTACCCACTCTACTACCCCAAGTATTGAGTACTTTGGTGCGTTATGGCCCACCTGGTTCCTTACCACATTTCCTTCGTTATATATATATATATATATATATATATATATATATTAATATATATATATATATATATATTGCCATGCTCTGCGTCACTAACAGACCAGTGTCTGTCCTTAAAGCATCAACACACGTTAAACTGGGTCTTTCTCTCCCAGTGTATATTAATTTGAGATTGGTGGTTTACCACTGGATAGAATGTGCGATTTGGTATAGTTAACCATTATGTAATAGGAAAAATACTAGACGTTACTCAACACATCCAAATCTAGCAATACTTACGGAGTTTACAAACTCCACAAGAGCATAATTATTATCGATGCATGTAAAGATTCCACTTCAACCTAAATAAACTTACAACACTCAAATGACCTTAAATTATATCCAATGGTACCTGGCCCAAATTGATAAACACAGTCTAAGTAACTTTATAAATATATTACTGAAACCAATTCTGAAATATATACCAAGCGTTATAAGAGATAAGATGGACTTCTTAACCCACCTGACTAAACACGTCAACAGAGACACTATTATTGTATCATTTGATGTAGTAAGCCTCAGCGCGACGATTCCACACCATTTCGGACTAGAGAGGATACAATTCTGGCTCTAACAATTCTCAAGTCAATGAAACACGTGTATCTGTAAGCATGTGTTGTTGAGGTAATAAATAACTGTATAACAACTACACCCTTAGATTGGGTGCTCTACAAACATTATATATATATATATATAGAGAGAGAGAATTAGTACATCTACCAACATATGTGTACAGATGTACACTCATGCTGTTTCATGGTAGTAGTAGGCTCTTGTCATAATACCACCTCGCTCCTAACTGATTAACCTCGGTGTCACGTGATTGATTCCTTAGAATCTGCCACTGACTAGAGGCAGTGAAATTTTTTCAGTGCTCCGGAATTTAGTCCACGCTAACTTCTTTCCATCTACTGAATTTTTATATGGGTTCCTAGTGTCCGCGCATTGCCTGGGAAGTTAGCTGAGAATAGACTCCCAGATGACGTAATGAATTCTCTATAGTTATATATATTATGTAACTATATTTATCCCATTACAGAAACTAATTAGTTGGAGTGAAAATTTTAGTAAGTAAGTTAATTTTTAATTTTTAACATTTTCTTATTTTACGTCTTTCATATATATATATATATATATATATATTTTTTTTCTCAACCTGTTAGTTCTATCGTTACTTTCCTATATTATTCTGTGTTAGGTTTTGCCTACCACAATGTTCGATTTGTCAAGCTATTTAAACGTATGTTATTACTCTAAGGACCTACCTTATCGAGTGCTTTGCTAACTCATCATTTCATATAAGTAGGCCGAATTTGCTTGCAAACAGCCAGAGATTCGATTTGACTAAATTTCCAATTATATATATATATATATATATATATATATATATATATATATACAGAGAATCAGTATATCTACCAACATATGCGTACAGATGTACACTAATGCTAGCAAATAATGAATTTTCGATGGTTACATTACGTAACTATCTTTATCCCATTACAGAAACTAATTAGTTGGAGTGACAATTTTAGTAAGTTAATTTTTAATTTTTTTTAAATTTTTTCTTATTTTACGTCTTTCATATTATTGTTCTGCATCCTCCTGCATTGAACCACCTAGGTACTATGACATAACTTATGTATTTGCTAGCATTAGTGTACATCTGTACGCATATGTTGGTAGATATACTAATTCTCTGTATTTATCTCCAAATTATTTATTTGTTGAGCAAACCTGCCAAATCCGCTACTAATTCATTGGTGTGGTAGTAGGCTTCTGTCATCTTACCAACCCACTCCTTCCGACTAGGCTCAGTGTCACGTGATTGATTGTTTAGAATCTGCCATTTGACCAGAGGCAGCGAACTTTGTCAGTGCATGGAATCCAGTCCCCGCTAGCTCTTCCTTCCACCGAATTATTATTATTTTTATATGAGTCCCTAGTGTCCGCGCATTGCCTGGGGACTTAGCTGTGAATAGACTTCCTGATGACGTAATGAATTCTCGATGGTTATATTACGTAACTATCTTTATCCCATTACAGAAACTAATTAGTTGGAGTGAACATTTTAGTAAGTAAGTTAATTTTTTATTTTTTTTTTATTTTTTCTTATTATACGTCTTTCATATATATATATATATATATATATATATATATGAAAATGTATGACCCTGACGGCAGAGCTCAAGCCGTTTCGACGGAAATAGCCGTCGAAACGGCTTGTGCTCTGCCGTCGGGGTCATACATGTTCCTATAACCCACTCCACTACCCTAAGTATTGAGTACTCTGATGCTTTATGGTCGATCTGGTTCCTTACCACAACTCCTTATATATATATATATATATATATATATATATATATATATATGTGTGTGTGTGTGTATATGTATATATGTATATATATATATATATATATATATATATATATATATATATATATATATATATATATATGTGTGTGTGTGTATATGTATATATATACATATATACATATATACGTATATGTATATATATATATATATATATATATATATATACATATATACGTATATATATATATATACATATATGTATATATTACCTGGCCCATCCGCCTGGCGCCCGGTAGGTATACCTGCCCCCACCACTCCAGTGCAAAGATACAACACACCTTCCAGTGTCACATTGTCCGTCCGACTATCTCTCTCTCTCTCTCTCTCTCTCTCTCTCTCTCTCTCTCTGAATAACTAACACTTTAATTGTATCTCTCTCTGCCTAACGGCCTATATCTCTCTTTCCCCCTCCCTCTATTTTTCTGTCTCTCTCTGTAGATGTGTGTGTGTAGTTTTCCTAATCTTTCTCTAAATCTCTCTCTTTCTCTCTCTCTCTCTCTCTGTATATAATGAAGGGAGATACGGAAACTAAAACAGTGTTGTAATATAGAGAGTGAAGAGCGACAGAGAGAGTAAAGCAGTCACATTATAGAGAGGGGAAATTATCTATTATAGAGAGAGGGAAGAGCGACGGAGACAGTAAAGTTAAGAAACTATAAGGAGGTGTGTAGGATAAATACATAATACATATACTCGACACTCAGCTTTATAATACTATAGATGTATATATATATATATATATATATTTCGTTTCTGAATTTGTTTAGCAAGATTCTTTATCTGAAAACGTGTGTTGAACACGATATTGTTATGCTTTGGGAGGGTCATGTTGCCAGTAAGAAACACACGCACCAGTTGGTTACACTCCAATTTATTATAAATTAAATTTAAGAATTTAAGAATTTATAAATTTCCTGTTGGTTGGTTGGTTCCACAACCAGACGATTGCTCATATATTGTCAAATTTCTTTCGCCACACATTCTGTGACCTCTTCAGTGACTGGGGATTCTTTTCTTTGTTTTTGTGCCTCTCCTTTGTTCTGTCCTACGCCATCTTGTTTTTATGTGTGTTGTGTGCTTAGTTTGCACATGTGTTACATCCCGGTGTTTGCGTGTGTTTATATTTGTTTATTTATTTCTTTATTTACATGTTACTGGTTGGTTCTTTGTTCTATGTGTGTGTATGTTTTCATTTTGTCCTTAATTGTAAGTTGTGATGTTGCTATTCCATTCATATTTTCTATTTCATTTTGGTTGGAGTTCATTTATGTTTATTGCCTCTATGAAAGAAAGAACTTTGACAATATATGAACAATCGTCTGGTTGTGGAACAAACCAGCCGGAAATTTATAAATTCTTAAATTTATAAATTTAATTTATAATAAATTGGAGTGAAAGCAACTGGTGCGTGTGTTTCTTATTGGCAACATGACCCTCCCAAAGTATAACAATATATATACATATATATATATAATATATATATATATGTAAGCTATCGCCGTATTTTGACTAAAGAAATTAAAGAAATTATTTAGCCTGATAGTGGGGTTAAGAAACCTCGAAGAAATGGAAAAAGATGAGTATTGACGTACATGTACGTCAATACTCATCTTTTTCCATTTCTTCGAGGGTTCTTAACCCCACTATCAGGCTAAATAAATTCTTTAATTTCTTTAGTGAAAATACGGCGATAGCTATATTTATAATAATTTCATACCCGCTCGCTGTTTCGAAAATATTCTTATATATATATATATATATATATATATATATATATATATATATATATATATATATATGATATATATATAATATATATAGGGAAAACATATGAAATCGAAATGCAACTGGTGTCTTTTAAAAAAAAAAAAATTTATTTGGTTCCTTTACCGGTTTCACAGTTCTTGCGTTTTTCAAAAGTAGAATTGAGACGGAGGTTTTGTGGTTTTTCTCAATATATATATATGCGTGAGTGTGTGTGTGTGTCTGTATGTATATATATTTATGTTTATAAATATTTCTATGGACATATATATAATTGCAAACTTAACTGTCACCACAGAATATGAACCTGAAGAGTGCGAAAGCATGAAAGTACTTGTTCA
>OZ024743.1:315126256-315138756 GCA_964016885.1 Eledone cirrhosa | reverse complement strand
GTTTGAACTCAGAACATAAAGGGCCGTAACTCAATCCCATTAAGACCCTGTCTATCTTATATATATATATATATATATATATATATATATATATACACACGTATATATGTATATATATATAGGAAAACAGTCAGGACCCCGACGGCTCACCTACAGCCGTTTCAACAGCTATATCTGAACTCGGATCTAGCTGTCGAAACGCCCGGACCACATGTTTCACTGTTGAGCAGCTCGAGGAACGATCGATTAGTGATCGAACCTGACTCTGGAATCGAAACGTATCAGACATGTGTTAACGGCTAGACTCGTGTCTAAGAATGAATCGGGATAATATCCCACAACATGTTAACACATACCCGAGGAACTTCCGTTTTCCAGAGTCAGGTTCGATCATTAATCGATCGTTCCTCGAGCTGATCGATAGTGAAACATATGTAATATGTAAATAAATATGTATATGATGCTACACTGATTCTTTGTTCAGTTATATAACATTACAATATTTGTATATACCATCACACACACATATATATATATATAGCCATACATATGCATATATACACTTCAACACACACACATATACAGACGCACACTCACACACACACACTCACACACACGCACACCCACATACACACATACACACACACATATATATATATATATATATATATGTATATGAAATATATAAAAGTATCCGCTTAGCAGTCGAACTGTACTATAAAAGTATACTTGTATATATGAATTATATAATAGAAGAAAACAAGACAGCTTAAATGTGCATATAAATTCCACATCTTTATTATCTAGGCATGTAAATATTTCAAACCTGCAATTACCTGTACCATAATTATCTACGACGAAGATGGCGAAAAATATGAAAGCCCATACTGCTATAGGCGATAGTTTATATAACCCACTCGGTTAAGTATTACCTTCTGATCGCTTAGACGATACACTTGACATCTGATGTGGACTCAAATAGGTCCAAAATTCAATCAATTTCATAACATATAGAGAAATACCTATAATAGTTGGCATCTCCATATAAAAATATGTATATATTTCTATACACATTTACACAGAATCATGTATCTGTATTCTGTACATATATACAATTTATCATGTTTATATATATATATATATGATACATAATTTATCAGATATATATATATGATATAAAAATTATCATATATATATATATATATAATCATTGAGTAAAATGACAAGAGGCAGGCCTGGTAACATTCCTTCAAAGCTTTATTCATGAAAACACTATATACAGTTCTGTGGCCTGGTTACATAGAAACCTTGCGACATCATCAGATGTATATAGCATATTAATTATATAATAAAGGAATAATGGGAAACACAATCACACAGGCCATAAGGAGAGAAAGCAGAAAACAAAAGTTTGACTCGAAGGCGATCAGTGGGCTTGTTGATAGTGCAACCGATTGCTTTTGAGTCAAGTTTTTTCTCTGCTTTCTCTCCTTATGGCCTTTATGATTGTCTTTACCATTATTCCTTTATTATATAAGTATGCAATATACGCCTGATGAGGTCAGCAGGAACCTACATAACCTGGTCACAGAAATGTATATACTGTTTGCAGGAATAAAACTTTGCAGCCATTTCACCAGTCTGGCCTGCTCTCATTTTACTCAATGTTAAATGACTCCGTTCCCGTACTACCAAAATGTTTTAACATTAAAGATGGATGAGTGGCGTAACATCGAGTGCTTTTCCTACTAACACATCATAGTTAACTATACGGAAATACCAGTTCCAGTGATATATACAGCCGGCATCCACAGTTTCTGTTTACCATACTTCATTCACAAGATATTGGCCAATCCATGCCAATAATAGAAAATATATGTCCAGGATGCCAGGTATTGCGCCTGGAACAGTAAGTATGACACAGGGAAACGAATTCCTCAACCTGAAAGCCATACATGTGTCTACACCACTGAATATTTTAATATCAATTCTGTGACAAATTGGCATTTTCATTAACCATCTTCACTAAAACAGGAGCAATTATAATAAATTTCCATATAGCTTGAAAAAAATACTAGAATTAAATTAAAAAAAAATATTTATTGAAAAATAATCAAATGAAAAGCGATTAAAATTTTATAAACCAAAATCTATTCTATACATTGAGACACTATATATGTATTTCTGAGTTTTGTTTGACTCTTTTATTACTTTCAAGTTCGTAAATATTTTCGTTTCATTACACGCCTGGCTGGTTTTTTGAGAAAAGAATTATTTTTTTTATTCAACACAATAACGGCATCGTTTCCACTATACGACATTTTAAAGACAACAGAGAGAATAATAATACTAACAACAAGAACAACAACAAAAACGACAGCGCCGGCGGCGTCGACAACAACAACAACAACAGCAACAACAAAAACAACAACAACAGCAACAAAAACAACAACAACAACAACACTACTACTACTACTAATAATAATAATTGTTTCTACTGTTGGCCCAAGGCCAGCAATTACCCAGTGCATTACTGGTACTTTATTTTATCGACCCCGTAAGGATGAAAGGCAAAGTCAACCTCGGCGAGATTTGAACTCAGATTGTAAAGGGACGTAACTATGCTGGAAAGCATGGCGTTCAACCCTCTACCGATACTGCCAATCCACCGCCCACTACTAATAATAATAATGATTTCATTTATTGGCCACAAGGGCCGACATATAGGGGACAATACAAAAGACAGTTGGCCCTCCTGACGAGCACGAAGTTTTGTATGTTTTGTTGGTGTGATTTTATTTGTTTGCGTGGCTTTGGTGGTGATGGGTTTGGTGGTGTTGTTTCGGTTGTATCTGTGTTTGTTGTGAGTGCGGTGTCTGTGGTTTCAGATGTTTGTGTGTATATTTGTTCTTGCGTCTGTTTCGGTTGTTTGCGTTTGGGGGATTCTGGTGATGGTGATGGTGGTGTTGATGTTGGTGTTATGGGAGAGATGTTTGCGTGAGTGGTGTCTGCGTTTTTTATTGTCGTGCTTTTCTGCTTTGTTGAGTTTTTTTTTCTCTTTGTGTTTCCTTTTTTGTATTTTGGGGGATTTGGGATTTCCCTCGTTTTCACTACTGGTAGATGAGGGGTCTGTGTCTGTAAGTGTGTCTGTATGTATGTTTATGGTTTTATTGGTGTGTGTATTTTGGGGGGGGAGGGGGAATTTGACAGCTTTCCTCGTTTCCCCACTGGGTGGTCAATGTTGGTGGTGGTCTTTCTATTGGTGTTGTTGTTGGTGGTTTTGCCGGTGATGGTGTTGGTTGTGGTCCTCGCCCCGGCATCCGCAGCAGTGAAGCCTTTCGACCCCTTGCCTCTTTCAGCAGTTGAGGGCAGAAGGCTCGCAAATGGGTTTTTTCCCCACAAACAAAACACTGCGGCCTTTTGCCTGCGGTCATAATATGAATGACCGTCCCATTCTGAAGGCGGATGTGGTCCGGGATTGTCTTCACATTTTCGGGCCTGATCTGGAGAAGGATCTCCAGGTCAACCCCGGACCAGTCCTCTCTGGCCGTTCTGGTCACTCTTATAGGGACGGTATCCGTCCCCTCCACAATCACACATCCCAGAAGCCACCACATGTCAAGTCCTGGTGGGATTCTAGGAATGCGGAGACGGGCCGTTCTTTTTCCCATGTGGGAGGGGTATATTATGACCTTGTTTGTTTTGCAAGGAGTCATAGCGTGTTTCATAGCGAGGGCTTCTGACTTGAACAACACCGAAATGGTGCCGTACTATCTGCCCCTCTCTATGTACTGGGTGTCTTCTCTGATGCACCTCAGCGCGACTTCGACATCTTCTTGTGGGATTAAAGCTGCCCTTTTGGTTTGTGCTGAGATGCATCTATAATGCACCGTTCTGCGCTCCACTGCCTCAATAGCTTCTACCGGGACAGTTAAGTTGGCCCAGGTTTGCTCTTTCTTGATGAGCTTCCATGCCCGGGCAAACTTTTCATCTTTGTTTGAGAGATCCATGTTGAAGCATGGCCTCTTTTTTGCTGCTGCCACAGCGAAAGTGTTCTTCTTGTTTTCGTTGAGGGTGTTGTTGTCGTTGTTTTGTTGGTGATGTTGTTAGCACTGTCGCTGTTATCATTGTTGTCTTTGTTGCCACCGTTGTTCTCGGTGCAGTTGGTATTGTTACTGTTGGTGTTGTCGCTATCTGTTTTGATGTTAGTGGTGTTGATATCGTCGTTGTATTTGTTTTGTTTTTTTTGTTATCTGTATTTTCGTTGTCGCTGTTACTGTAACTTTTTTCAAAATTAGAGTTCTCATTGGTATCCTTGGTGTCTTTGTTTAACTTGTTTGTGGTGGTGTTTGTGTTATAAATGTGTGTTAATTTCGCTGTAGCGCTCCTCTCAACTTCTACGTAGTTGTCGCACGACAGCCGACATATCGCAGGGAGGCGTGGCTCAGCCATGTTTTTTTTTTCTTCGTAAATATTTTAACATGTAAAAAAAGTTCAAATATTTGGGCCAAAAAGCCAAATATTATACTTTCCCCTTCACGGGGCAAAGTCTATGGGCTTATATCCCTTACACAACAAGAATTATTTAACAACAAATAGTTTTAACAGGCAAATAAAGCGACTTACTGTGAGCGAGCAAAATACGTCCGCTTAGACCAATAATAATAATAATAATGCTTTCTTTATTAACCACAAAGGTTTACACAAAGTAGACATTAAGGACAATACAGGACAATACAGGACGGTACAAATGGGCATTTCTGCGTGTAAAAACAAAAAAAAACACAGAATGTAACAAAAAAGAACAATGAAAAATTCCTCAATAGGTAGGGGGGGGGGGACTTCCGAGGGCCATCGTGGAGAAAGCCCATTAAAAAAAAGCCACGGTGACCCTGACCACAAGGGCAAGTGCCCTCTCCCAGTTTTCCACCTTCAATTTCCACCTTCACTTCACTCGGGTCATTCTTGCCTCTCTCAGACATCTTTCAAATAATAATAATAATTACAACAACAACAACAAAATAATATATAAACGTAAAACTAAACATTTTTGCAAGAAAATAAGGAGAAACAGAAAGAAAGGATAAACAATAAAATAATAAAAATAGTAGTAATAGCAGCAGCAACACGACAAGCTGTAGCAGCAGTAACTGCAGCAATAAAAACAGCAATAAAAACAGAATAAAATGAACAACATAAACAATATCATTGTCAGCAACAACAACACTATTATAATAATAGCAGCAGTAACAACAACAACACCATTAGCAACACCTACATTATCATAAAAAAAGTAATGTCCAAAATCTATAAATTTTTCTAATAATACGTTGCAAGAATAAATGAATCAACCAATTAAATTTTCCAAGCTTTATGTAACTGTTTGATGGGTTTAAGATACAAAGATATATCAAAATATATATAAATATATACTGAAATATATAGTTAGACACAGATCTAATGATATATTAAAATATAAAGAGAGACCACAAACTAATGATAGACTAAAAATCTAAAGATAAGAGGAAATACTAAAGTTAGACGAAAATATGAAGTTAGGCCTAAATATAAATATAGGTTAAATATAAAGATAGGCTAAAATATAATGATAGGCTAAAATATAAAGATAGACTAAAATATAAAATAAGATTAATATAAAGATAGACTAAAATATGAAAATAGGCTAAATATAAAGATAGGCTAAAATATAATTGTTTCTACTTTTGGCACAAGGCCAGCAATAACCAGTACATTACTGGTACTTTATTTTATCGACCCCGTAAGGATGAAATGCAAAGTTAACCTCGGCGGGATTTGAACTCAGAATGGCAAGGGCTGTAACTCTATGCGTCAAATCATGGCGTCCGACCCTCTAGCGATACTGCCAATCCACCGCCATTGATAGGCTAAAGTATAATGTTAGACCAAAATATAAAATAGGCTAAATATCTAAGGTTTCCGACAATTTCTTCGGCAGTCTATGGAAATGACATTGTAAGATGAGTTGAGTGCAGCTGGCATACAATAGTACCACACACACACACAGACACACACGCACACGCACGTATATATATATGTGTGTGTTTGTGTGTGCATATATATTATGTATATATATATATATTTATATATATATACACACACATATATATATATATAGGCACATGATGACGTACAACGGTTAGGTTGTTGGACCCAGGATCATAAGTACATGGGTTCGATCCCTAGATCAGCGGCGCGTTGTGTTTTAGAGCAGATATGGGAAAAATGGAGCCGTTTGGCTTTCTGAGTGCCACGCCAAATTTCAAAATTGCCGTGAATTTTGTAGTAGTGTGGCCCACATATGCAGTTCACTTCTCGAAAAAGTTTTCCCGTGCGAGTTCTCGCATAATGTACTTTTTTTATATTCCATGTTGTCCCTAGTATTGCGACATGGAAATAATACACACACACACGCAGGCCCCCACCCACACACATATATATGAAAAAGGTAAACAGAACTAACCAAGCAGACGATACAGTACAATGAAGAAATATCATAGTTTAACGCTTGATATAGTAGGAACTGAGGAACGTTTCGGATACTGGTCCTTCATGAGAAGATAGAATGAGAAATACAAGATGAAATAGAAAGATATTGAGTGAGAAATGGAAGGAAGGGTAAAAAGAAAGAAACAAAACATTTTGATAAAAATCCCGTGTTTATTAAGCCATGCCTAACAATCTCTCTCTCTCTCTCCCCCCCCCTCTCTCTCTATATATATATATATAAATATAAATATATATATATATATATATATATACATATATATAAAAGGAAAAAAGGTGAAATCGGAAATGCAACTGGAGTTTAAACGATAAAAAAAAGAGTCCAGTTGCATTTTCGATATCACCTTTTTTTCTTAATAGTTTCACTCGTGTAGGACACCTCGGTTACTTTTCATTTTGTAAAAAAACCCTCACTTTCTAACATATATATATATATACATATATATATATATATATATATATATATATATATATATATATATATATATATATATATATATATATATATATATATATAATATATATATATATATATATATATATATATATATTATATATATATATATATATATATATATATTATATATATATATATATATATATATATATATATATATATATATATATATATATATATATATATATAAAAAAACAAATAACGAAACGAAATTAAATTTCGTTTCGTTTGTAACTCACTTTTGTATGACTGACGCTTAAACAATTAAGTTAAAAATGTACATCCACATATGTATACTGAAATACTAGTATGCATATGAATACACACACGTATACATATGTAGATGTACCGATTTTTTCACTGGTCACTTTACTGTGAGTGTCCAGCTATTCTGTATGTAAACACACAGACAAACCGGTTTTTAGAGTCATACTGGTTTTTGAGGAAACACCTTTCCTCTATTCTCCAGAAAGCCAGACAAGGAATATTGAACTAGTTTCGATGTTGTTACATCTCATCAGCAATATTTACCTATCGAAACTAGTTCAATATTCCTTGTCTGTCTTTCTGGAGAATAGAGGAAAGGTGTTTCCTCAAAAACCAGTATGACTCTAAAAACCGGTTTGTCTGTGTGTTTACATACAGAATAGCTGGACACTCACAGTAAAGTGACCAGTGAAAAAATCGGTACATCTACATATGTATACGTGTGTGTATTCATATGCATACTAGTATTTCAGTATACATATGTGGATGTACATTTTTAACTTAATTGTTTAAGCGTCAGTCATACAAAAGTGAGTTACAAACGATACGAAATTTAATTTCGTTTCGTTATTTGTTTTTATTGTCTCCGTTGAACCGGTGCGTACTCACGCTCTATGCAAATTAGTCTGCCCACTACTAATTTTCATAGAAAAAGCATATAACGATATGTGCTTTTACGATTCTCTAGAAAGGCCGGAAGATAGGTAAATATTGCTGATGAGATGTAACAACATCGAAACTAGTTCAATATTCCTTGTCTGGCTTTCTGGAGAATAGAGGAAAGGTGTTTCCTCAAAAACCAGTATGACTCTAAAAACCGGTTTGTCTGTGTGTTTACATACAGAATAGCTGGACACTCACAGTAAAGTGACCAGTGAAAAAATCGGTACATCTACATATGTATACGTGTGTGTATTCATATGCATACTAGTATTTCAGTATACATATGTGGATGTACATTTTTAACTTAATTGTTTAAGCGTCAGTCATACAAAAGTGAGTTACAAACGAAACGAAATTTAATTTCGTTTCGTTATTTGTTTTTATCGTCTCCGTTGAACCGGTGCGTACTCACGCTCTATGCAAATTAGTCTGGCCACTACTAATTTTCATAGAAAAAGCATATAACGATATGTGCTTTTACGATTCTCTAGAAAGGCCGGAAGATAGGTAAATATTGCTGATGAGATGTAACAATATCGAAACTAGTTCAATATTCCTTGTCTGGCTTTCTGGAGAATAGAGGAAAGGTGTTCCTCAAAAACCAGTATGACTCTAAAAACCGGTTTGTCTGTGTGTTTACATACAGAATAGCTGGACACTCACAGTAAAGTGACCAGTGAAAAAATCGGTACATCTACATATGTATACGTGTGTGTATTCATATGCATACTAGTATTTCAGTATACATATGTGGATGTACATTTTAAACTTAATTGTTTATATATATATATATATATATATTATAGTAATAATGGTCGCGAGAATGAGTAAACAATAGTATACTAGAGATTAATATAATTTTTATTGAGACCAAAGTTGGATATTGTAGGTTTGGCGTTTTTCCTAAGACATGACTGACGACCATGTGAGTACGCATAAGAAACATAACTATACACATAAATATAAACATACACACATACATATACATAAATTAGCTCGCTCACACATGCTCATACACAAATATATATATATATATATATATATACTTGTACACAAATACACATTTACGCATACACAAATTATACAAACATTTAAATAAACGGACATACAACAGATATACGTTCACATATACACACAGACAAACACACCCAGGTATAAATTATCACACACACATACTTACACACACTATCACACACACATAGACACATTATCACACACACATAGAAACATTATCACACACGCAAACTTAGGCATACATTTTCACAAATACAAACAACAAATACAATCACACGATAAAAGCCAATGGATTATACGCCAAATAATTTCAATTTAACGTATCATTACATAGAATATTGAACAATAATAATAAAAATGTCGTTTCTATTCATATCGATAAAAAATAATAATGAGAAAATATAAAACTATTTTGAAAGCGCATGGTCCTGCGGTTGCGGTGTTAGAATCTATATTCGCCGACTCGGCGAAGCGAGTTTCCTTAAGTAAGGCTCTTATTTACCCTTGCTTTAGTTCATGCAGGTGAAAGTGAGTATGAGGATAGCTGTGAGTTTACGCTGTCATTCAATGGCATCTCGTCCAGACGGTAGCATAATCTTGTACACCGATTACTGTGTATATGTTGCATGAAAGGACAATATATAGATATATTTTATAGAGTAGTTAACGACACCTAACTTCTGATTGAATGTTATAGGAGTTGACGTGAGATACAGTGTGACTTGGGCATTTAAACCTTTGGGAATCAATCATCTGCAGGTCGAAATGCAGCCGATTTCTTCCAGAGAAGCAGAGGGTGAGAGTAAGAGAAAGACAGCGAGAAAGAAATATAGAGGATGAATCAACTCCAGTACTGAACTGCTACTTTATTTCTCAACCTCGGAGGGATTTGGAATCTGAGCTCAAAGAAACGTAATGAATACCATAAAGCAGTTTTTTCTGATGTTCTACATAGTAAACAAAGTATCTGCCACTCTCTGATAGGTTTGTGGTCGAGCCTGTAGCAGTGGAAACTTCCGGGATTGTTGGGACTCGGGCAACTTCCCAGTTCACTGCTATCGGAGTGGAGTTGGCTGCCCGCGGGTGCGAGCTATGAAAGTTGGAGTGGATGTTCCAGTGTGTCTGCGTTGCCGTCCTCCAGATCAATATATTGTCCACTCTGTTCGCTGACCCCAAGTTTCATTTATGGCGGTAGTGTGTGCATTTGGTTTACTTTCATTAGAAATACATACGTACATACATGCATGAATAAATACATAAATACGTTTGATGAACAAGAATTGAAATAAATTGAATATGCTAACATATAATAATAATAAAAATATAATAATCAAGCAACTGACTGCTTGAGCCAACTATACGACTTCCAGAACATCAATTTACGTACGTCACGAACAGAAGTAATAAAGACGCAATGCTTATAAAAGCGATTGCAATCATACATTAACCAACAGCAATGAAATTATCGAGTCCATCTCGATTTATTGCATTATTTGAACATCCGCTGCTGCAGCAAACATATTCTACTTAAACCATGTCGTGCTGCATATCTCAAAACGGTTTTCGTGTTATTTCTGTTCACAGTTCATTATAGCATCATAAGATCTTCAGTACACACTCTGACTTGTTAAATAAGACAAAACCATATATATATATATATATATATATATATATATATATGTGTGTGTGTGTGTAGGCATACATGCATATATCCAGGGAATTGTTTTATATATATATATATATATATATATATATATATATATATATATATATAGAGAGAGAGAGAGAGAGAGAGAGAGAGAGGTGCAACACACGAGTTGTGATATATTAGTAAAAGGAAAAGAAAATGCTGAAAAATTTTTCCCAGTGAAAAATACTTTAATTAGGAATAAGTATAAATTAGTAATAAGTATTGGTTAGTATTCAGTTTTACTTTTAAGTTTTTACCGGTTGCGCATTTCTAATGCTTTTCAAAAATAATTTGCTCTAATTAGAGCAAACATCACGAGCGCTCTATCTCATAATTATATATATATATAAACTTGAACGTTTCAATGTTCTGTGATATGTATCAGGTGTCTATCTCTATACATTAACAATTTTACTTTAAGTGAACTAGAATCTTCCGGGGGAATTTAGGTTATTGAGCTGTGGCGAGGAATGTTATAAAATAGTTCGCAGGATGGCTTCTAATGAGAAAACAATATATTCTGGACAAAGCTTTTAGAATGCAGCGGTCGGTTGGCGGAATTATTAATGTGGGATAGAATTTGTTGCAATATGTTCCGTCACTCTGAAGTCTCCGTTTAAATTCTGTTCCCTTTGCTTTTCTTCATATTGGAGTCGATCGTGAAAGTATCAACCGAATCCCATCATAGATGTTCCACTGGTTCAATGATAAGAGGGTATGGATTGTGTCTGTGCTCGTGATTACATGGCCCAGTAAAACCATTAACAATGCATACTACGAGGGTTGGCTGAAATGTTCATAGGCTGACTATAATGGATTAATGCTAGAGCTGGGTTATCTTACATGCATTAATTTCAACTCTTCTTATTAATAACTGTATTGTTTTGTTTTAAGGACTAAGTTGGAAAGTGAACCTCATTTCGTCATTCCATGAGATTATCTTAGTCAGCCTCTGAACCTTTTATCCTACACTCGTACATTCTACTAAGTTATTCCCGATTGTGAATGACTGTCGTTATATATCACCTTTGTAGAAATATAATTCCTCATGTTTGAACACGTGTGATTCTATAGCTAAAGCCGCTAGTGAAAACAATTTATTTCTTCGACTGAAATACGTATTCGCTTGGATATCCATTGATGGGATAAAATCCGGAATTTCATCCTCTTTTTGAGAGCAGCTCGTGGGCAGAGTCCTCAAACACTCCTTCCAACGGGTCCTTTTAGAAGCAATCATCACCAACTGATCCGGCTGGATCCCCAAGCGTGACCAGCTAAGCTCATGGTGGTGAACAGAATATCATACCCATTGAGACATGTTTATATACAATAAATAAATTTATGATTTGGGAAAGCTCACACATGGAAGTGATGCTAACCATTTTCACTCACAATATTTGCGTTGAGACGAGACTACATTAAAGATACTTGTACAAGATGCCAGCTGTTTTGCAAGTGAACTTCATTACCTCTGAGCCATGTCTAACACCAATAAAGAAATATACGGGTGTAAATTATAAACATTGAAGTAACGAGGACACACAAGAATTGACAGAAACAGAAGTACATATGTTAAGGTACTACTGACGAAATACTGAGTACACAGATAAGTATATCTATCTTTCAGCAACATCTGTAACATTGTAGAAGATGTTGGCTTTTCAATGCCAAATACTACTACTACTACTACTACAAATACTGTTATCAAAATGTGTTCTGATATAGGCACGAGACCAACAATTTTGGGGAGGAGAAAATCGATTAAATCGACACCAATGCGTTATTTGTACGTTATTTCATCGACCACGTAAGGATACAGCAAAACTAACCTCGGCGGGATTTGAACTCAGAGCGTAAAAAAAA
>OZ024743.1:315106256-315118756 GCA_964016885.1 Eledone cirrhosa | reverse complement strand
CAGAGAAAGGAAGAGGACGATATTTTATGATATATATAAAGGTTTGGAGAACAGATATAAGCGTGGAAGAGTAGTTATACATTTAAAAAAGCAGAGATAAAACATACTAAAGTTTCTTTGTCTGTTTCTGCAAACTAGCGATGTGTTGAGGTGCTGTAACAGAGACGATTGAGTAGAAAGATAGCTAGGAAGAGTATTATAATTGAGGAAATATATGTGTGTATATTTCCGTGTATGTGTCTGTGTATCTACAATAATTATTTATTTACAACAGTTTAATGGAAAATTATAAAACTTCACCATTGACTATCTTTTTCTCTCTCATAGGAGAATGGGGAGTGTTCGAATCGTCAATGAAATGATACTGCAAAATTAATCACATACACACACAAACACGTATATATATATATATATAGGAAAAAGTATGACCCCGACGGCAGAGCTCAAGCCGTTTTGACGGCTATTTCTGGACTATTCTGAGTCCTGAAATAGCCGTCGAAACGGCTTGATCTCTGCCGTCGAGGTCATACTTTTTTCCTATTACCCACTCTACTACCCTAAGTATTGAGTACTCTGGTGCGTTATGATCCATCTGGTTCCTTACCACAATCCCTTCGTTATATATATATATACAGTATATATATATATATATATATATACTATGTTTTCATTTGTGTGTGTGTATTTTTCTTTATTAATTCCTTAAAAAGGTGTCTATTGATATATATTTATCAAAGTTGAGTTGATCATGTGACGAGTGCCAACAATTATATCGATCCTAAAAGGAATGAAATGGAAAACCCTCAATTTTTATCGTATTTTGTTACGTAACAAAATCTCCCTTCGGCAATTCCTCCAGCACACTATTCACTCTCACATGTATCTACCCTCTCTTTCTCTCCATCACTGTATTTGTTTTATATGCTTACTTGCTAACCTTTACACTAAGCAATTCCTTTTTCAGATAGTGTTGCTGTCTTTAAGGTGTTGGGTTTATATTTAAATCAATTAATTATCAAAACACTTTGCCATAAGTATGATGTGTTTTCTTTACAAGTGGGTGCAGCAAGGCCATATGTTTAAGAAATTTCCTATGCAATCATTAAATCTCGGGTTCAATTCTACTGCGTGACAGCTTGAACAAGTGTTTACCAAAACTCCGCGTCGAAACAAGCCCTATAATTCGAATTAGGTAGACGGAAATTTTATGGACGTTCATCAGATGGATTGTTCTTGTAATTCACAAGTCAGTCATGTTCCAGATTGCGCTACTTTCAATCCCTAAACGTGTTCACGTGTTTATGGGATGCTCAACCATTTACAATATAATATACACTGCAGTCTACCTGTAATACACAGATTCAAGTTTTCAGCCTTTACACATTTTGTCATGCTGAATCTCCCTTAGAATTCCATTAATGATACACGGGATATGGAATGTTCAGACACTTACACTACAACATAAGATGAACTCTACCTGTAATATAATAACTGCAGACATATTACATATTCTTTCATGCTAGATCTCATTAAGAATAACTTTAGTTAAATACCGGAGCCTGGCCGACCCCTTTCTGTTTGAACCGGCCTCCGTTCAGCCTTCAGGTGTCCTTGGTCCCCGCACTGCAGATTTCCTCAGTAAAATCGGAAATATGGCAGGACACCTGAGAAAGGAGCCCCATGGGATGGCGTGTCTGTTGCAGCGGGTGTCTTTCCTATTTTGTCTGCGGGGCGCGGCTGGGTTACCGCTTGAACTGTAATATTTGTCACTCCCACTTTCCTTTTCTTTCGCCGCTTGATCCTTTATATCTTTTTCTTTTTCATTTTCTTTCTTCTTTTTCTGTTCCCTTTAATAATGATTTCTAGTATAGGCACAAGGCCAGTAATTGAGGGGGGGGGGTCGATTAAATCGACCCCGATGCATTACTGGTGCTTTATTTTATCGACTCCGTAAGGATGAAAGGTAAAGTTAACTGATGTGGGATGTGAACTCAGACGTAAAGGGCCGTAACTCTATGCCGTATAGTATGTTCTCCGACTCTCTACCAATACTGCCAAACCACCGCCCTTATTCACTTTAATAATGAGTTTTGTTTCCATTAGATACTGCTCAATTAAATTTATGTAATTATATTGTAGAAATAGAAGTATCTACACTAAGGTACGCTTATTTACGAAATGTTCAAACACAATGTTTCGATTTGGTGATAGAAAGCATAGAACATTCAACGTCGTAACCGGCAGAGCTCCATTTCATTTCAATGACAATCAGTTTTAGTGTAGAAATCAATATATTCACACCTTTAAATCGAAAGAGAGGCCTTGTATAATTTAACGAACGTCATAGAATATTACCCCTCTTTTTCTAATTAAATCTTTCCGAAATATCATACTTCTCAGGTTCCTCAGTTTCTCGAGTCATATTTCTCGATAGTCTCAGCTCTTTGGCGTCACTTCAACTACAACTTGCTCCAAGCACCTTGTTTCTCTAATATCATATTAGGTTTTATTATTTCAGCAAATTAGTTTTGCATAACATATAAGGTTACTACTATATCAAGATCCATTGGTTAATATATTTTTTATTGTTGTTGATGTTTATAGTTCTTATTGTTTTAGTTATTTCTGTTGCTATTTTTGACGTTGTTATTGTTGCTATTGTTGCTATTATTGCTAATATTATTATCATTACTACAAATCATCTTATTTCCATGGCAACCCCCACACACTGAGTAACATGTCCTTCATCGAACTTTTCAAATTCCATTAGGAAAATAAGTTTTGGGTTGAGAGGGAAATGATCTCCACCACAGTACATTGTTTAGATTATAGTTGAATGTAGTGAGGATAGCAGGATTGAATGGACTTCTTCTGAGCAAGCAGATGTAGACTGGAAAGTTCAGAGAGGAGAGGGTCTCTCCACTATTGAAAACTTTTTTGATATCAATTTTTCTTTGTTACTTTGTTACCTGTTTTCTTTTTTACACGGTTGTTTATATGTAAATCCCCATTTTTCACAGTATGTGTATTGGCCATAATCTTTTCGACCATGATGGCCAATAAAGAAATTGTTATTATTGACAACTGACAAAAACATACGGGCCCATTCAGACCCTGGATGTTTAAAATTAAAATCATCGCATTTTTACGTGAGGAAACAAATTTCCTTAAATTTTGTGAAAAAAGGGTTGAACAATGATAGAAGCCGCTTCAAGTTTTCTCACCTCGCTACCATGTAGGGAGTCATGGGTATTTCTCCATATCAAAATTATCAGAAAATGCAGTTAGGGAAGCTATACGAGGGAAACTTTCTAATATTAGTTTGTCTGGCTTGTTTTCCTCCTCAATGGATGTTTTCGCATTAGTTAGATTGTGTTTTAAATGCTTCTCTGATTCTTTTCATTGAGATGGTCAACTATATTAGTAAAACATAAATTTCAGGCTGAAATTTGCTACTTTTTAATTGTTGAGTTGATAGGCAGATATAATTTATGCTATTTGTAGTGTCACTACGAACCTGTCATATTGTCCTGATATACATAAATTCCTTTGTTAGTCAAATGACGCGTGTGTTATTCAACTCATCACGAGGTTTGATAACCAAAAGTTCTGCATACTATCTATTGAATATGTTTTCTATTTCTAAAGAATACCTCTGACAAAGGAATTTCTTCCAATATTCGTTATCTTAATTAATTGGGATAATTAATATTGGTTCTTAAATCCACAAACTGTAGTTGGGGAGACGATACGAGCGAAAGTTTTTATTATTGATTTGTCTCGCTTGTATTCCCTCAATGGATGTTTTGGCATTAGTTAAACTATGTTACACACACACATACTTGCGCATACATACACACACACATATATATATATATATATATATATATATATATATATATGGCTGAGGGCTGGTTTAAAGAACGCTTCTTGAATCATCTGTCGAATTTCAGATACCCGGACAAACGATCGTAGCCAATGAGCCACATATGGTCCCTCAAGAACAAACGCGTGGCTTACTTCATTCAATTGGAAGTTATTACAAAGTCTAAGCCATACGGGGATGGGAATCCGTCGTGTCAGCTGTGCATTAAAGAAAGAATCAATATCCTGCGGAGTTGCGTAATGCTGCTTGTCTAACTTCAAGGAATTATCTTTTCTTGCGTTGTCCACACGTCTGGAATAAACTATTACGTAATTCCAAAACTCCAGACTGACTAACATTAATAAACTATTATATTCTAGACTGAATAAGATAACTATTGTATTATTATTCTGGTTCTCCACAGTTGTCTCCCTGCACCGTTCTACCATGGGTTACATCGCATTTGGGAGGTGACTGCTTCTGCACATGCTTATCCGTACAATTGTCTTTCCATTTCCGTACAATCTCATTTAAACCAAGCTCATAATCCGAATTAGGTGAAACAATTGTTCTCGAAAATGGTAATTTAACTGTTGTGGAACTTCTACTTACACACACACACACACACACACACACACACACACACACACACGCACACACACACACACACACACACATATATATATATATATATATATATATGAATAAAAGAAAATAATGACTTCACTTGTAGTTCTAAAGAATTTAATTCTATATTACAATTTTATAATTTTGTTTTGTAGATCTAGTAAGTTCTGTGTTAGCTTCGGTGGGAAATTTTTTTTAAAGATTCATGGTTCACTTTCCCTGTGAACTTTCTCGCATTCGTCGGTGGCAATCAGTTTGACAACCGTCACCGACATCATCATCAACAAAAGCAACAAACAAACAAAAGCACAACCATCAATCACCCCTAAAAAAACAATAACAACAATGAAAGCAACACCACGCTCGCCACGACCAATACCATCGCATCTACCCGGCAACCACCACTAACAACAACAACAGCAGAAGGAACATCAACTACGATGACGGCAGCAATAAAACCGATGTATAAAAAAACTGCATCAGAATATGAGTGAATATGTCGTATAAATCAATGGCTGATAAAAACATAAATATCATTGTAAACTAATTACGTAGCTTTCATGTAACTCATATCTTTATAGCAAAACATAAGAGAATAGAGAGCTTAGTATTTACAAAGAAATAACCAACACTCTTACAGATCCACATGTACACGCAAACACACAGTTATATGTATGTATGTATATATATATATAGTCGTGAACAGGCGTGAACAGACCATTTTGGTGGCTATATATATATATATATATATATATATATATATATATAATGTATATGTATATGTATGTATATGTATGTATATGTATGGCAAACAAAATGGTCTGTTCACGCCTCTTGTTTTAAAGGCAGCAGGTGTAGAGTGGAGTATTAGAGTGGCAGTGTCGACATCAACGGCGGGGAAAATGGGAACACCCAAAAGCTGATAAGATGATCTGGCCTGATACATCGGCCCCAGATGGCACAATACATCGGCCAGAGATAGGAAGCGGTAGATGTCAACCAGGGCATCGACAGTAGTGAGGCTGTGGACTTTGTATATATATATATATATATATATATATATATATATATATATAGTATATATATATATAAATGTGTGTGTGTGTGTGTGTATATGTAAGCAAGTATTGCACCGGTGTCAAGATTATGAATTTATTTGCATTGACATGTTTCTGTGTCTATTATAAATTGATGTGTCTCCATCACTCGATCAACATGAAAAACACATGGCTGGGTGGCAGTACCGCAGTGAGGAAGATGTCTGCAGTTTATGATATTTCTTAGCAATGGGATGAAGGCTTCTTTACCAATGGGATTCCAAGCAATGCAGCACAGATAGAATAAATGTATGGACAACCAGTGGGACTATGTTGACGAAATATACCTTAAATGTTCTCATTCCATGAGAGTATGTTGGTCAGTCTTTGATCCATCCAACCAACTGTTATATATGTATACACACACACACATATATAATATATATATGTATGTGTGTGTGCGTCTGTGTATTAACTGATACTGGAGAGTTGCTTATCCATTAGATAAGTCGTCTCTGAAGAATTATCCCTTGGTAACGGTTAAATTCGGGTACGAATCAAGAAATATACATAGAAGGTAGATACAATGTGTACCATTTTCCTACATAATACATAGAAGGTAGATACAATGTGTACCATTTTCCTACATAAATATATTTATTCCAATCAGTAAAGTTTTGATGTTATGTTTTATACATGAAACCTAAAACATAATATTCATGTATTTAAGCTATGGCCATCCACACTTGTTCCAGACATTGTGTATCTATATCGTTGTCGTCAATATGGCTTTATGTTAGATGAGAAAATGTGATCTGAGGAACGTACATCGTCTATTTACTAGAGGTTCCTTATTTTAATATTAGTTGTTCATTGTACTGTGGTGATTGATGCATATGTTGCTGTTATTTTCCCATCAACTATCAAGAGGCTTCCACGGGGTTATATGTGATCCAATGCTTTCGTGTTGGTATTGTTAGTAATCTGCAATAGTTAGATTTGCTGTGAGAATTTCAAACGTTGTATATTAATATATCATCCTTTTAGAAAACACCATGTGGTCTGTATGATTAATTTCAATTTCAATACTACACCATATATAATTGAAAAATATGTCGTAAACATCTTAAGAGTTATGTAAATATGCTACATAAATCATTTAAAACCTGTTTAACGTTTTTAAATTTTATTCATTTTATAAATCCTATTGTATTTAAAAATCATGAAATATTGTGTTATTGTACAGGTGTTTCCTCTATTAATTTTGTCTCTTTTTTACTTATGTCTATAGAAAGGAGCAGCGAACAGTGACCTTATGGGGCCTCCATATCCGGTGAGGTTGATGCCATTAACCTTCTCCTTAAACGTTTAAAAATAGACAAGAAAGACGTGAGCAGGTAAGAAATACCAGATGGCTAACCTCCTGTGAATGAAAGAGTGGGTGTAGTAGTTAGAGCGAAATCTATGGGAGTTAGCATCTACATGAATAATGAACGGAAGAGAAACGAATGAGTAAGGATGGCGGTGATGAGAAGAGTAAATACGAGTGAATTATTCCACGAGCACTTTAGTGGTGCCACAAGACATGGAGGAACATACTATGTAGATTATGTATAATCTTAGATCTTGTATAGTCATCTATATATATTAGTGCGATGGTAACACGAAGCATGTTGTTCTATATGACTTGGAATTACACCAGGAAATTTAGTGTGATGCCATAAACCCTGAAATTATGGAATATGTAGACACATGTTTCTTGGAAATAAACTTGGATTTTATATCTCTAGCGTTATCGACGTAATTACCATTAATATACTGGACGCAATTCAATACAATTTAGGTTTAGCTCTCTACCATTTCTTTCCTTTCAATCTGGAAATTATGTTGCCACCGTCAACGTATGATATTTCCATTGCACAAATGCGTGACATCATAATTAACGTGGGTCCAACCGGTGAAAATGGAATGACTTTAACCCATGACAGCAAATATGCACTTGGCCTCATTGTATGGCGTTGGACTTACGCTCATAATGTCATGGGTTGGATTCTTGGAAAGAGTTGTGTATTGTTCTTGAACAAAATACTTCATTTAACTTTGACATTTTTCTTAGTGCCCTGATCTGGTATTGGCATATGTGGATGGGGACAAAGATTGAGTTGATCAATAAGGATTTTGTCTCGATTGAGTTATATTGGAAAGGTGATAACTGGTAGCTTAATTGTGTTTAATTTCTTGGTACGCTTCTCTGTTTCTCTGCAATACGATCAGAAGCTTTATCAGAATACATTACGGGGTGGGTAAATATAATAATGCATAGTAGTAGAGATGTGTAAATATAGAAGGAGTTCGCTATAAGTGACGTCGTGTGACCTAATGGTAAGATTGGTGAATATATGATCATAATATCATGTGTTCGATTCCTGGACTAGGTTGTGTATTGTGTTTTTGAGCGAAACACTTCATTCTTCTTTCTTATAGCTCCAGTATACTCAGCTGAAAATGAGTACCAGCAATAGTTAGTGGTTTAACCCTGTGATGGACTGGTGTCCTGTCCGGAAGGGAGTCTTGCATTCTCAGTCGCTTCACGCCACGGAAAACGTGATAAGCACGGGTCTGTTGAGCTTCCGGGCTCGAGATAGACTTTAGAAATACACGTTTAGTGTAAATAACAACCATGACATATTTCACGATATTCATACTGACTCATCTCAATGACTTTTGCGCTGTAGGCCACATCTCTTCTTCCATTTAATTGTTTTCTTTTATTGTATATACCACGCAGATTTTAAATTATTTATTTCATAGTGTTGAGATTTTCCTTACTTATATCTCAGTATTTTCATTAATTTATCTCTACACGACATCAAACAAAATCAAAACATTACAGAAAGTTTCGTTCATAATCATTGTTAGTAGTTGCTGTTTATAACTTGATTTAACTTATGAGGTTTGGAAGATAATTTGTCATGATTCTCTTAAAATTAGATACAAAACCATAAGAAGGTTCCACAAGAATATCACCATGTTGTCATTGCCAAATCCCAGAATTTCTATTGTATATTTGAGGGAATGGTGCTTCGGCAGGGATGTTAGGGCGTTGGAAAGAGTGCTTTGTTGCAGCTCTCTATACGATGATTTCAAATAACATAGTCTGCAAATTTGTTTCTCACATTTTTTTAGATCGATTAATAACATACTAGACAAGGACAGGAATGACTGGCGGGATTATAAAAAAATAAAGTCTGACGAGATGCCTCTATTATTTATTCTAACGTGGATTGGCAGTATCGGTAGAGGGTCGGACGCCATGCTTTCCAGCATAGTTAGTCCCTTTACGATCTGAGTTCAAATCCAGCCGAGGTTGACTTTGCCTTTCATCCTTACGGGGTCGATAAAATAAAGTACCAGTAATGCACCGGTTTATTGCTGGCCTTGTGCCTAAAGTAGAAACAATTATTTATTGTAACAATTATTTATTGTGTATTCTGAGATGAAATCGCGCCACATCACCGGTACCCTGCCGGTGGATTTGATGGATCGATAGAGCATCGATATAATTACCTTTGCACTACTTACTTATGCCCATTCTCGTCATATATTCATCCACGTGTGATAAATATTTTCAGGGAAATTATGTGTTATAGTACAAATTTATGCTAGAGTAATTGTATCTCATACTATTTACTGTTCAAATCAAAAATGTGTTTCCCTTCCTCATAGTACTATTATCAAAAAGGTAATACCACAGAATGATAGAATGATAGCAATACACATTGTAAAAGAACTAACAAACTACACAGCTATACTCATATGGTAATTACGATAGTTATTATGTATATACGTATTTACTTAATTTTAGTAGAATCAGAAAAAAAAAACCAAGATCTGAAGATATTTACGTGATTGTTGTCAAACAAACACGAAAAAATATAAAATAAACAATTATTCTGGACAGTGATACTTAAGATTAATCAATACCTATCAAAGAAACCAAACTCCATTTAAATATCTTTTGTCAACTGACCGTGAATAATCTACTATAAATTGGCTTAGTATATGTGTACATTTTAAAGTGCAATCTATCCTCCATTTTGCCATCTCATCAACTGTATATCTAGATGTTAACTCTTATTTATTTGCTTATTTTGTTAAACTTGGTATATATTTTTTCTAATTCTATCTTTATTTATTTTGGCGAGGAACAAATCTTAATGTAAAAATACAATTTTAATGACGGTAGATCATTTGATTGGGTATTTCACATTGAAGATTGTATGTTGCGCTTCCGGGTTTGCATTAACATCTAAGACATATCAGACTGAATTGGGAATCGATAACGAATATTGTGTAGTATTAACAAAATAGAATGCTTGTCAGAACATACTGAATGTCTATAGGTGCTAATCAGACCAATAACCAAGGATCAGTTATAGAATAAAAACGGCAAGAATGTCAGAGGAAAAAGAGTGGGGTTAACAACACTGAATGGAGTGATAAAGACATCCCGAAAACCCATGTTCTTGCAGACCCCAGGAATAGATGAAAGAAGATAGTGCATTGTTCGACTCTGCAACACTCTCACGATATTGGAAGGGCAAAGGATAAATAATTGATGTGACAGAATTGCTGTGTTTCTCAGTCAGTTTTAACGACTACACATTCAGCCAGATTTAACGACTACACATTTACTCAGGTCAACTGAGAATATATAAAGATGGTAAACTACATTACCGGAAAAAAAGTAGCAAACAAAAAAAACCTAAAGTTAATTAGGAATTAGTCGCACATTATTTTTTATTTCCTTTCAATATGAATTGATTTGCCGTTCGAAGCAGCTTGGCCTTTTTTCCGGTTGATACAGTACATATTTGATGAAAATGGCTACTAGGGTTGATAAAGTATTTCATCTTAAATTGGCTCAATCTGATGAAGAGGTTAACTACGAGAGCTACTACACAGGTTGGATAAATTATATCAAACATTAGACACTTTCTGATACTGACGTTGATTGCGTCAACGAGAGTGTTTAACTATATCTGATCAACGGTTAGCCTATCTCTGCTACTGCCGGTCATTAAATTTGCTAGGGAAGTTGACTGAATCTATTACTGTGAATGAATTAACTAAATGTTAATGTACTCAAAGAAGAAACAAAAATTATCATTGAAACTAGTTAATATGATTTAATATAAAATCAAATTAGGTTACTCGCTAATGGTGAGATATACTATTGATTATAACGTGTGTGTGGATGTAGAATGACCAAATGGTTAAAATGCTTGATCTAATATCAACTTCTATAGATTTGAGTTGTTTACTGTCTTGTGGTAGCTCCTTATATCTATCACTGTAACACACACACAATATATATATATATGTTAATTTACATTTGTTTTGCAAATGAATGTGATATTTTAGCCGTATTGAAACGTGCGTAGAAATGAAAGAATAAATAATAATTTCATATCCTTCACTTTGTTATAATAAAATATATATATATATATATATATATATATATATATATATACGTATATTGAATATATAGAAAGATAGTTTCGTGCGTGTGTTTTGAAGTTTTCCTTTAGTTTAAATGCCTTCAGTTAGCTGCTCCTTTAAGGAAATACATAAAATAGGCAAGAGGCTTGAAAAGTAAGACACTGGTATCGATATGATCAACCAAAGCATTTCAAAGCAGTATCTGTTGAAATGCCGAAGTTCAATAGCAAACTGATTCCAGTAATAGAAAGAATAATAAGGTAATGCGTCATCAAATGTTGATGGACCAATACATGTTTCTAAGTTATCGTTGTATAATTTATAATGCAAACACGGAAATTTTATATCGAGAATGGATTAAATATATATATTTTGTTAGATCGATAAATGTATAGGGACTAAACAAGATATGGATGCGTCGGTGTCCGTGCGTATATATGAATATATCCATACACACACACACACACACACACACACACACACACACACACACACACACACACACACACACACACAAACACACACACACACACACACACACACACACACACACACACACACATAAATATATATATATATATATATATATATGAGAAAAGTTAGAGAGATGTAGCTAGAGGGATAGAAATATGCAGTGAGACTGCGCGGGATAATAAGACAGAGAGTTGAGGCGCTTAAAGTATTGAGACAACGAAAGGAGAACACATACATACACACACACGCGCGCACACACAAACGCTCATATACATATATATATATACGCACATGTGTGCATGTGTGTGAAGAGTGAGTGAGTGAGTGAGAGAGAGGGGGGGGGGATAAGGAGTCTAAAACACGAGACAGAATTATAGACAAACTATAAAACAAACAAATACATATGTTATAAGACAGAATAAATATAATCGATAACATATCAATATGAGACTGTTTTCCACAGGTAAGTGCATTTTCTGTTTACTCCCAGGTGAATCAATAGCTAAAGGAATATTATAACATAGGAACAGCAATAAACAACAAAAACGAACATAAAACCTTTATAGAGAGCAAATACTTACATACATAGATACATACACACACACATATGTATATATGCATACACATGTGTACATATATATATATATATATATATATATATATATATATATATATATATATATATATATATATATATATATATGCGTATGTATGTACTTGTACGTTTATATATATACACATGTATTTATATATGTATATATATACATGTATATATACACTATATGTATATAATATATAGTATATAATATATATATATATATATATATATATATATATATATATATATATATATATATACATATATATATATATATGTATATATATATATATATATATATATATATGCATAACTATATATATATATATATCAAAGGCGGGTAAAATTCCTGAGATCCATGGACGAGTTCTCTACAGCGGTCTGTGTCCCTCATTAT
>OZ024743.1:315081256-315083756 GCA_964016885.1 Eledone cirrhosa | reverse complement strand
TTGCTTATATATATATGAATGAAAATAGACCGAGAAACGGGACTGTCCATCATCAGTGGTCTGCTGTTCTCATTGGTATTTCTTCGCATAAAAACCAGATACCTTAAAATCAGTGCAAGTAATAACTTAAATAAGTTATTGGGACAGAACTGAAATAACTTTTTTAGTTATTGCTCGCACTGATTTTGAGGTATCTGGTCTTTAATGTGAAGAAATACCAATGATAGTCAGTAGGACCACTGAAGATGGACAGTCCCGTTTCTCGGTGTATTTTCATTCATATGTATCACACTCGCAACAAAACACCACGCCATTGTTCATATATATATATATATATACCTGTATATATATATACACGCACCCACACACAGACACACACACAATATATATATATATATATATATATATATATATATATATATATATATGTATGTATAAACGTATATATATTTGGATATACACGATTCTGTGACATTTTTCAGTTGTGTACACATTTAAATTTGTTAGATATTAGTTAATGGTATGCTGGAGGAGCCAGAGAGAAATGGAATGCCATATTTATTATATTTCTTAGATTGTCTCATCTATCAAACATATAAATAAATATATATGTTTCATCTGAAATGTTTTGTATAGTTTTTCCAATATGAATACAATGCAATGTAACATAGAGTAAAACGTATTATAGTCACACATACATACACCTCTTTTTTATATAACATATGTAATATATCAATGTTAGGTATTAAATATATAATATATAGTATGATGTTTTTTGTAGAATAATTTCCCTTGAAATATCTAAATCAACCTTCGTATGAAGTATTTTATTTAGGTTTCTCTGTCTGCTTCAATGACTATTTTCTAGGTGTGCGGATGATGGTCTCCGTATATGTGAGACACTGAAGCGCTCCTTACACGTGAGCCAATGTGGAAATCTTCTTCGTGTAAGTTAAAGTGGTTGTCTGTCCGTGTTACTGAACGTGTAGAATTTCCAAATAAATTTCTTTTAAAGCATACTTTATAGTCTTAAATGAAATAAAAAAAAGAACAAGTGTGTGTTGATGATTGCTTGGAGCATTATGTGTATGAATAAACCAGTATGTTATTTGAAGTCTACGACAGTGCAAAATGGACTGGAGATCTGGGAATAAACTGAAGGCAACAAAGGTGTTAGTGTATCACCTCTCATTTTATAAAATGTGACACCAATAACCTTGTGGTCTTCAATAAATTCCGAAACCTACCACCCACTTTGCATTGTCATAGGCTTCAAATAGCATACTGCTACAAAAATCAGTCTAGTTGCAGCGTATCTTACTATAGTGTTAGTACACTATTGTGCTCTTACGTGGCGAGTTAAATCGGAAATCCGTTAAATCGTTGTCCATTTGAAGAGGAATTTCGAGTATTAGTCATTATCGTCTTTGATAAAGAAAACGACGACATATCTGATCCATGAATGAGTTACTGCACAATCATGCTTGACATGGATCTAAACAGTGGCAAGCGCAAACATAAACGGCAGAAGCAGTAGAAACAACAACCATGGTAAGGACGAAAAGAAAAGGGGTATCAACTCTAATAATAACCAATCAACATCAACATCAACAACAATGAAAGCAACAACAATATACTTGTGCAAAGTCATTCAAAACTGTTGTAGTTGAACTCTCTCCGTGACCAGGTTGTTAAGATTGCGACGGAAATGTGGGGTCTACGAAATAAATTATAAATGTGAATATAATCGTTTCTCTATTTTAATGAATGGCTAAAATAACTCTTCAATGATGTAATTGCATCTTTCAAAATGTACACTGAATGTTCCTGTTTACGAAAATTGTCTGGTGAAAGAATATCAAATGCTATTTCTAAAGTATGTTTTTTTTCTTCTGTTCCTTGTTAATGGAATTCAACATATCATTACAAAGAGATATTGTTTCTAAAACACTTTCCTTGCCTCTTTCTAAACAATACATTACCCTCCTTCTTTTCCTTGATAATACATTTCAGCATATCATTTATAATAAAGTTTCTTTTCTGAAATTGTTTCTTAAATTCTAACGAATATCTTGTCTTTTTTATTTCTTGTTAACTTGCTTTAACGTATTATTAGTATTTCAGGTTGTCTTCCGCAATAGTCTCCTTGTATATTCCCAATCAATGCTTTCTCTTCCACTCTACCTTACTAACATATAATCTACATATTATTACGAATTAATTTCTCTTTCGAAAACCATTGATTCTATACAATGTATAAACGTCTCCATCTATTCAATGCCTCTCAACATATATTACGACATGAAATTCTCTTCTGAAACAATCTCCATGGGTATTTCCATATAATGTTCCCCACACTCTCCTATTCCTGGTAACGTATTTCAACATATCCTAATTGATGGATAATCTATTCTAAGGCAGTCTCTTTGTTTGTATATATACAATGCCTTTCCCTCTATTCTGTATTATACTAGTGTATGTCAACAAGATATTACTACGA
>OZ024743.1:315073756-315076256 GCA_964016885.1 Eledone cirrhosa | reverse complement strand
CCACCACAACCAACACCACTGCCGCTATCATTATACCCATTACAGCCACCACCAACACCATCATCATCATCATCATCATCATCATCGGCATCATCATCATCATCATCATCATCGTCATCATCATCATCGTCATCATCATCATCACACCATTTATCATCATGATAATGACCATCATTACCATATTATCTGCAACAAAATCGATGATTATTTCATCTGATTTATCATTGTGATCATTATGCTATCTTGTTTATATTATTATTATCATCATCATCATCATCATCATCGATATTTTAACCAGATCAGCAGCATCAAGCGACAATCACCATCGACATCATACCCTTTATATCCATCATCCTCATCATCATTACCTTTTTCATCATCTCCAATATCATCATCATTCCCATCATTAGCACTACTGTAACCATCGTTCTGATCTTCACATGTCCCATTACCAGGCTATCATCATCATCTGTTTAGTCATAGGATGTACAACAAATAGAAATTATTTTCAACCTACTTATCTCGTAAACTCTTCCTGCTAGGGTCTGCACAAAGATTCATTGGCCTACCAAGATACTCTCATGGAAGGTGAGCAAATGGGGTATATATCTACATAGTCACCCCTGCGTTCCTCACACTTCTTCCATCTGTGTTGCAGTGCTTAGATTCTATAGGGTATAGGGAAAGAAGCTTTCAACAAAAAGTCATCACCAACATATATGACGTCATAATCACTACGCTACTAGTTCCCAGCTAAGTGTACTTTCTTGTAACTGGGATACATGATAATTAGACTGGTCCACATCAGTAGAATAGGGAGGATAGTCAACCAGTTTAAAGCCACAGTCACGCACAGAGGCCATTGAAACCAAAGACTTGTGTGCTGGAGCATAGACCTGATTAAACAATGGCGTTATTAATAAGTGTTGAAATTAATGCTTGCAAGATTTACAGCTTTAGAATCATTCCCTCATAGCCAGCCTTCGCACTGTTAAGTTAATGTCTGTCTCGAGCCGGCAGGCTCACCATGCCCATGAGCATCCCAGTTTGCGTTGCATGAACCGCAAGACTCTCTCATGGACAGGACGCCAGTTTGTCACAGGGTTAACACCCTAGATATTGTTGCTACTCATTTTCAGCTGTGTATACTAGAGGAATGAGAAATGAAGTGTTTCGCTCAAGAACACAACACACAACCTAGTTCTGGAATCGAACACATGACATTATTACTGAACGTTCACCAGTTGTACCGCTAGGTCACACGCCGTCACTTATTGCTAACTCCTATATTTACCCATCTCTACTACTGTAGATTATTATATTTATTCTCCCTCAAATGTATTCTAATAAAGCTTCTCTATCTTCTTGCAGAGAAACAGAGAAGCGTGTCAAGACGGTAAACACAAGTCACCTACCAGATATAACCTTTCAAATATAACCCAAATATATGTATGGAGAGAACTCCCTGCTTGATCAACTCAATGTTTGTTCCCACATTCATATGTATGTGCTAGACCTGGACACAGAGAAGGTTTTGAGCAAAATCTCGCAAACTCTTAGATAAGAAGAATCCGGCGACAGCTGTTTAAACAGGCATTGACCGAATCAAAAACAATTTTTATGAGAGACCGTAAATTCCATGTACAGTGACAGGTTCATGATTCAACAATGATAAACAATGTCATCCATTTAACAATGGCTGCTAACGTAAGCACAAATGCCAAATCTTTGTAATGATAAAGATAATGATTTCTTTATTAGCCAAAAGAGATTGCCCAGAATATGGTAAACGTAGAAGTTACAATACATAAAAGGCTGGACAAAGTTGTATAAAGTAGACAGATACATTTTGTGAAACATGAAATACTTATAAAAGTATTATAAACCACAAACATTTTCACAAGTTATTAATAATAACCTGCCATTTAATGGGACATCCTTGCAAAGAAGATCAGTTAAACTTAGAACATAAGGAATTACTAGGGTAAACATGTAGCAAATCATAATGGAATTACATATATGATTACAGATTGTGCTAACAACATTCCCGCAAATATGGTAAAAAGGTCGTCACATCTAACAGGTAGTTTATATGTTAGGTAAGACAAGACAATCCCTACGTGATTGTTTGACGTACTAGAAGCAATATCCACGTCACTCTCACATACATTATACCCTTTTGATTGAAGAGAAATCTAAATACAGTACATCGGAAAGGAGCATTAGAGGATATGGTATGCTTTTAAAGAGAACGGTTTTAACGGTTTTGAATAATAGTCTACCTGAATAGAAGTTGCCTTGAGCTAAGCAACATCATAAGGACATGAAGGAGCTTCTAAAAATTGATATACGAAATAGTGACAGCATCCATTTAAACACTAACGCCCTGTTATAAAAATGCGAAGTTCATATTAGATAACGTCTTCTCAGGCACACTGTGTAAAAAATTAAACAAAAACGAAATACATGATGATGTTAACAAGAACGCCTTTAATTATAG
>OZ024743.1:315063756-315066256 GCA_964016885.1 Eledone cirrhosa | reverse complement strand
TATATTTATTAAAATAACAGATTAAAGTTTAAGCAAAGAATCGCTGCTTTCACCCTTAACGGGATCTTCTGAAACTAACAGAGTCAATCTGTAAACGCAGAACTGGATATTTCAAAAAGCGTTGCAACCGGAGGAAGACAGGAACACGATACTTTGGTTCGTGGTAACGTTCGCTGGCAAAGAACGGGAAACAACGAATATAATACGTCATTAATAGGAGCGGTGAAAAACAATTACGCGCAAAGACAAAACCACGTTTATGGTATAAAAGAGGTCGTAGACTAATGTTCTCTTAGGTGGTGCATTGAGACGTTCTCTGGCAATGAACGAAAAAACGAAGATAATAAGTCATATGTGGAGCGTGGAGAACAATAGCACGCAAAGACAAAACCACGTAAATGGTATAGTAGAAATCGTAGACTAAAATTCTAACTAGGAGACCAAATGAATCTCCGCTACAGAGTTAAGAACAAAGTAAATAAATACAATACAGAAGTAATAGAAACAAATAAATACATACACGCAAACAGATACGTACATACACAAGCATACGCAAAACCTTACCATGGGTATACAGAACCACGCACATATAAATATGTGTGTGTGTGTATGCTCGTGTACAAATAAATAAATAATTATATAAACGTATATAAGTAAATAAATACGTATATAACAAGCGCACACGCGTACCTACATATAAATACACGAATGTTCGGAGACGTAAGTCAACTAAAAAAAGAAGTACACATATACACACACCCACCATACGTACGAACCTGCACACTCACGCGGACGCAAAACTCCCGTATACACATAGCCAAACCCTAAATACCAGAATATGTAAAAATTATACGCTATAACAGTCAAATATACGTACGAGAAGGTATACATACCTTCACAAAACATACATGTAATATATACTTACCTATGCAAATAAGTAAAGGAATAAACAAACATATACTTAGCTCCCACATCAAGACGTAAAATATCCACGTATAGATCGTGCTATCCGTTAGGGTATAACGTGGGGCTCTAATACAGGAAAGTTTTGTGCAATTTATGTTTACAAGCCGAAATTGCCTCAGATTTTTTGTTTAAGATGTGGTCTGTAGCGTAGAGTATTTCCAGGACCTCTGCGGCGCAGAGATCACATGGTCTTTTATTTCCGTTATACGATCTAGCCCTAGCTAGGATCTCCCAGTGTAACTTATATTGGGTGTGGTTGTCTTTTAGACTCCAGATATGAACTGAAAGTGACGTCATATTCATTCTTAGAGGGTAACGAAAAGAATGGGTATGCATGTAAAGACGCTGCTTGAAACTATTGGCGATTAACCCTATGTAGGCCCTACGGGACGTGGGTGTTACAACCTTACATTTATAGACAATGTTACTAGAGAGGCATTTCCCGGATAGGGGGCAGTCAGCCCGATTCCTACAATTACAGTTGGTACTAACTACAGGGTTGCACGTGTTCCTACGGCTAGATAGTTTAGCTAAATTTGAAGCTGTGATGTTATGTGCAAGGTTAGGAGTCGTAGAGTAAGACATTTTAATAGTATTTCTATTAAAAATTTTACTATATTTATGTGTAGGGGGAAAATGCTTCGTAATAAGGGAAAGAAAGATCTTAGCTAATGGTGTGGCCACCTCCATATTATATGGTGGGTTATACCAACAAATGCGACGGGATCTATTTCTTCTAGGTCTATTTTCGTACTCTGTATATGCTACCTTATCGACAAATCCACTTCGAGCAAGAGCTTCATTGTAATAAGTGGAATGGTCGTTGAAAATGCGCTCGTTGGTGGAAAGACGGGAAAGCCTCAACGAAATGTTTCTTACCAGGTTCTTGGTTATGCTGGCAGGATGGTTGGAATGCTTACTTATGTAATTAAGCGTATCATTCGGCTTTCTATACGGGTAATACAACCCATTCAATAAATTGAGGGTAACGTCGAGGTAATTAACGACCGAGAGATTGGCCTCAACCTGTATAGAGAGGTTGAAGCCTTTAAAGAAGGCTGTGAGATCTTTTCTGAACCTGTCGCAAGCACGAGGTCCGCAGTTAGTCATGGTCTACACATAAATATATTAAAAATTTTAATAGAAATACTATTAAAATTTCTTACTCTACGACTCCTAACCTTGCACATAACATCACAGCTTCAAATTTAGCTAAACTATCTAGCCGTAGGAACACGTGCAACCCTGTAGTTAGTACCAACTCTAATTGTAGGAATCGGGCTGACTATCCGGGAAATGCCTCTCTAGTAACATTGTCTACAAATGTAAGGTTGTAACACCCACGTCCCGTAGGGCTTACATAGGGTTAACCGCCAATAGTTTCAAGCAGCGTCTTTACATGCATACCCATTCTTTTCGTTACCCTCTAAGAAGGAATATGACGTCACTGGAAATACTCTATGCTACAGACCACATCTTAAACAAAAATCTGAGGCAATTTCGGCTTGTAAACATAAATTGCACAAAACTTTCC
>OZ024743.1:315041256-315058756 GCA_964016885.1 Eledone cirrhosa | reverse complement strand
ATAAGAAAGAAGGAGAGTTTTCAATAACCGTTTTAAATTTCTATTGTATCGATTTTGTTATATATGATTCCAGTATCGAAAAAATACAAATCTGTTTTGTATATAACTAAGACTGATTACATCGATCTGATATCTCCCACTCTGTGAAACCTGTTCTTCTGTCTAGTACAAACACATCATTATTGTCTCTTTGAAATGCTCATTATTCAACCAAGTCTTTCTATTAACACACTCCCTAACATTGACTGCTTTTCAATCTATTCTTTCTACCTCTGTAGTTTCGAGCTACATTCTTCACAGTAATACACGAACGGAGTTTTGTATGGTTTATTCATTATGGTGTTGGACACGAATATCATGTGCTTCATCAAAACACTTTTTTCCTTTATCTTCAGTAGACGAAACTTGAAAAAAACATCTGGTACTAAGTTGCGTCTGCCTTTTGCCTTCCCTTTGGACAATATTGGTGGAGTGGTTTGAGGAGGCTTGCCTGCATGAACGACTGCTGGTCTAACCAAAATATATCTTAGTCCGGCTGGCATAATCAAGAGGTCTTCTCCGGCTGCAACTCGCTGCTGAGTTGTGAATGAACCTTTAAGAGGTTACTATTCAAAAGAAACATGAGGCCTAAACTTAATTCCCAAGCCAAATTAATGTGATACATTGTGACAAAGCTGGACCTTTTTATTTTACAGATACACTGCATTACGACAGGTTTCCAAGCAATTTTCACCTACACTATGTTACTCATAATAGTTGGCTCAATACGATGTAAGGTAAATTACCCAGGATGCCATGCAGTGGGATTGAATCTGGTTCGTTATGTTTGAAAACATACTTCTTAACCACTCGCCCATGCATAACTCTACATTGATAAATATATGACATTCTTTTTTGCCTTTGCTCAATACTCAATGTTGGTCTGACACTAATTAATGATAGTGAATTAAATCAACATGACATTGTTTAATCTTATATATAGTATTCACAAGAAAGAACATTGAAATATCTGAGTTGTGCTTGTCTGGCAAGTAACCAATTTGGCGAAGGGTCATTAAAACACACATTACATTTATCATATATTTCTTTGGTATTCCACTTCAACTCAGAACGTTTCAAATATACTAGTCAATTTACGGTACAGCCCATAAATCTGAGGTCACACACCGCTTAAGTCGAATTTACATTTCTCCATTCGGAAGAAGATTAGCACGTTCTGTGTCAATTCAATCATCTAAATTTTCTGCGCACATTTAAATAGCTAATCAACTTAAGGTATACTGCTCAACACATGTCATAATATAATATTAGTTTTAACCTGGACAACATTATACATTATACATTCCATTCGAAAATTGAAAAAGAAAATTAGGTTTTAAATTTGTTAGAAGAAACAGATAAAATATTCATAAAGTAATTTAACAACCAAACACAATATAGATAAAAATGAAGATAGGTATAAATGTGTGTAAAAATAACATTTATATATAAGTTTTAAAATTTAAAAATATGGAAAAACGATGTGTGTTATTTAATGCACTAAAACTTAATGGAGCTGGAGTTGAAGATAAGACAGCTATCATATTCTGAAATGCATATATTTTTATATTTAATATATGCAGTGGTGTAAAAGATAATATATTTATGATATACACTGTAAATAGTCTTCCATGTCAACAGTCCAACGTCTATTTCCATTGAATCGGCAGAAACTGTGGAGCATCCGATAAGATGCCTAGTGTTAAGTTTTCAGGCTGTTAGCATTTTTAATTTAAATACAACAGAGGGGAATTTTTTACATCATTTTGCGCTCGGTAAGTAAAGGTCCGGCTTCTTAAAAATAAGGGATATCCTGTGGTATTTGATCCAACAATTCCACCGTAGCCTAGTTATTACCGTTTGGATGCATAAGAAAGAATATATACAGTTATCTCATTAAGTTGAGGATATTTATATCAATAGATCAGCTTTTTTATGCATTAGCAAACGTTCTCATGGACGTACATTCGTAGATCTTTTTCAGATGCTTGTAAACATGTATATTTAAATGTACCCGACGTCGTTAAATGTGTTGATATCCACGAAACCACGTGGTTATGTATAAATAATTAAAACAGACGCACACATATACATAAAAGAATAGGGCTTTGTGAAAAGTTTGCGAATTTTATTTATTCCTTTTGTAAAATAATGCGTAATGTATTAACTATAATTGAAGATATGTATACATGGTCCCGTACCTCATGAGAGAGTCAAAGGGGCACCGTATTAACATACCTCGTTTCTAGGGTATTATTAAACCTGGCGGCGCCCATCTCTCCAGGTCTGAATAGAGTCGATTTCTTACAGAGACAGATACAGAGTGTGAGAATGGAATTAAAAGAGAGTTATAAAAGAAGAATCGACCCCTAAAACTTGACTGGTACTTTTTTATCGAGATAGAATGGTAGAAATTCAAAGTTGGCTACTGCAGGATTTGAACTCCGAGAGTTAGATCCGTAACGTATTCAAAAAGCCATTCTATCCGACGTTCTCGCGACTTTGATAATTCGCCACCTTCATAACAGATATAATATCATGCAAAAAAAAAACAAAAAAAACAACTACGAAAAAAGAAACTCATTAATCAATGGAGAAAATTAATGTTTAAAGTGCAACTAGTGTTTGATTAAAAAGCATCGTACATAGGGATGAATAGTGAAAATATTTTGACATAACTTGTAATGCATATGCCTGTCGGTGATTATATCCTACACACGTTTATACAGAATGACTATTAATAATTTTCACTTCTTGCTGATTTATTTTAGTAAAATACCTCCATATCTCCATATTATTGCAATCAGTTAATAAAGTATCCGCAACATTTTATTTTACCGCTTTGATGGATTTTAGTTTGTCATATCGACATAAGTAGATTTTGTTTAAATCCGTTTATTATTTTATAGATTTACTTTTGTCAAACTACTAATTTACATCATAAAAACAAACTGTACATGCAAACAGGGAGCACATCCGTTTCAATCTATCAAATTCAATGATAATGTATTGGTGGACTCTAGGCTAAAGTTGAAAAAAAAAATGTCCAAGATGCCAGACAACTGACTGAATTCAAAGCCACATTGTTGTGAAGAGAACTCCTGAAACCATACAGCCACTCTTGCAGCTAGAACATGTTATTCTTAACAAAGAAACTGTTCGCATATGGTGATTTCTAACTGTAGTAGCATTTGTAGAAATGTTTCCTTTTTACTAATGATGTTTCTGACGTCTAATTCGCTCCATGTATTGTATAATATACAGTATGTAGTAGATTTGGTAGGATGTAAAGCCATGAGCCCTCATTAGACAAAAGTACATACAATACTGCGGTGTGTGGACGTATTCCTAAACAGACATTCTCTCAGAAAATATTCTGGTTGACAATGGCAGCAAACTGCCCTATCGATTAAATCTCTGAGCATTTTTACGGCTGTCTGCACTCTGATTTCAGATTCGACCGAGGCAATATTTACCTTTCATCGTTTCAAGCTCAATAACTGCAGTTCCCATCAAGTACTAGGAAGTTAAATTGGCTGAATTGGTAATGGCTCTGATACAATGCTCTGTTATATCTCATCCGGTTCTCTGCAGTCTTAGTTGAAACATTGTAGCCTGTCATTGAAAAGCGTTGACGCTTTAGTCAGGAGTTCTGACCAACATGTTGATTAGTATTACATACCTCTCCGGTGGGGTTTAAATCCAGAGAGCAGGAATAATTACAATATATTTTATTTGACGCTCTACTAACTCTACAAAAAGATCAAATTGGAATACCAGCTGCTAATTTGAGCCTCAAGTTTTATTGTTTTTACTTTAAATCCACATTGTATAAAATCAGAATTTGTTTTTCTGTGAGAATTTTTAGAATAAATATTGGGAAATCGATGAACTTATTCTATAATTTAGATATAAAAGAGGAGGAATCTGATCGCTGATTTATGTCACGTATTCAAATGTTCATTGTAAGTTGATATCAAATAAATGTTCCTCTGCACGGCTGATGTGTTTATTTTCTGATTCAGTTTCATAACTATTTTATTATCTACTAGCAGTTGTTTATGGAATATAGAGTTTTCTATCTATATTTCTAATCATTGTATAATATATATATAATACAATGAATACAAATATTGATAAAAATATATATACTCCATAAACAACCACCTCTCCCTTTCTCTCTTTCTCCCTCTCGCTGTATATATATATATACATATATATATATATATGTATATATATGCGTGTGCGTGGATGTGTGTGTATATATATGTGTGTGTGTATGTGTGTGTGTTTTCCTGTGTACAAAAAAAAATTGATGTAGTAGATATAGATTCTCCGGAAAGAATCAGATTTTTGACGTTTGACACAGACATTTTATTTCACTAATTAAATGCACACTAACTCTAGAGTAGATGGGCACTCGTAAAATAGAAGATAACATTCTTTGCATCCAACAATAAACTATTCCTATTAATGAATAAGGTTATTGTTGGGTCAATGTATGTTTAACAGATGCCTCGGTAAATAAATATATTCATATACACCTGGTGCGAACAAAAGGGAACCAAACTCCCACTGCCACTATTTTAGTCCCTCCCGCTATGAATTTTGGATTCATTTGTGCAGTTCCGACACACACTTAACAACCAGTGTGAATGTGATCCACGCACGTATGAGCAATATTCCAGGAGATGTTATCTGTTTGCTATATACAAATGAGTACCTCAAGCAACTAATCACGCAAAATTCGAAGTAGACTATGGTCTATTTCATGCTAGTATCTTCTTACTGAGTGTCACTGATGAAAGTTCAACAAATCTTGAAACACCCTCAGAAAATACTGGCAACTCCATGATATATTCATAGAGCAAAATAGAAAAAGAAGAAAATATTGTTCCTTTCGTTTCGTTTTGATTTTGTTATGGACAAATATTTTTCTTCGCCAGTGAGGCTACACATATGTTTATTATATATACATATATTATAAATGTCGTATATACACCACTTTTTGGCATAAACGCTGTATTAAGGCTACAGCCAATTATACAATACATGTATCGAAGAAAGGTGATAACAACAAGGAATTCAAATGGGATCATTCAAATGGGATCTAATTGATGATGAGTATCGAGCATTCTTTGTGAAACACAGCTTTAATATTAAATATTCAAAGAGGATTTTATCCTACCCCATAATAAAAGAAATAGCATGCTAAAGCTATCGAAATTTGCTGTTGAAAGCCCCAGCCGATTCGTATGACAGATTAGATATAGAAATTGCGTCCGTCACACCCAGTATATTCCCTGAGAGAATGTCTGTCTAGGAATCCGTCACACACTGCAGCAATGTGAGTACATTGGCCTAATGGGGGCACATGATTTTAGGTCTTCCGTTAACTACTGTATATCATGTAATACATGATATGCATTATACGTCGGAAACATCACGAGTAAACTGTTTATCAGCTTAAAACAAAACATTTCTGCAAATGCTACTACATCATTTATAACTTGAATGTAATATTACCGTCTATACAAGGCACGTGTCTTACTGGTTAGAAAATTAATTCACAATTGCGAGGTTATCGGTTCGATTTCCAGAGCGGGTGAAGCGTTATATTGTTTATTAAGACACTTAATTCACGTTCCTCATTCGACCAGGGGTGTTGACCGATATATAGTATCAGCAATCGGAATACCCATTGGAAACTTTGTTTCCTGGTCCGACCTGACAACTTTTACCACACACAGTAAGCGAATGAATTCTAGAGTCTTGTCGATCTACCTATGAAACAGAAAAGAATACTGAAAATTGAGGAGTGATGAGTTATTTTTTCATAAATTGAATCCTCTATCATGAACAGACAAAATTTGGGTATCTCTTACTGTCTAATATAAGACTATTCCATGCATGTAGCAAATCTCCCACAACACCATTTGTTTCTATGAAGGCGTTTAAAAGTCAACATATGAAAATATAAACAAATTATGAATGTCATATTTTGTTTCACACTCTCCAACTTAGAATGTAATGAACTTCGAAAACTATTTTAATATTATTCACAAAATTTCACATAGATAATTTTATTTTTATACATCGACTTTGTATTGGTCAAACCAAAACGCTGGCTCCCACGTCCCTAAAATGCTATACCAAAGTATAACAATATGGGTTTCAACACACGATTTCAGATAAAGAATCTTGCTAAACAAATTCAGAACCGAAATATATATATATATATATTTTTCAGAACCGAAATATATATATATATATTTTTTTCACTGGTAGTTAGCCCCTTTTCCGCTAGGAAAAAAGCTCGTTGAGAAAGTAAACTCCGTTCCGCTTACTCTAGTAGGCTTTTATATTTATATGTGAGCTGATAGAGTACAGTCTAAGGATTTACAGAAACCCATGAAGCTAGATTTAACACCTTTCTAGTGGGTCCGGGTATGATTTTACATTCATTTAAATTATTGATGTATTGTTTTATTGATATTTTTTATCTGTTTGTCCCGAATCTTCCTTTATCGATTTTTTATCGTATGGTTGATTGTAGACTTGTTCTATATGTGACGGTATTTTAACGATAGTTATAGCTCTGATTCATCTGAATTATTGAGCCCTCTGCCGCTCATTTCGAATTTTGTTTATCGTGAACTCGTGCGCCGATTTTTCGATACTCGATCTTTCTAATATTTTTAGCTCTGGATATAGCTATCCACCAGTTAATTTTATTGCTCATTTTTTGTCGATTCTATTGAGTGATGAATAGCTTTTGTTTTATTTTAACATGTCTATTGAGCACTCTTATTCGATATGTGTATTTCCACATTCCCTCGAATTGTTTTCGCGGATATAGGGGTTATCTCCCTTGTCTAATGCCATGTGCGTTTTTCACTGGTAGTTAGCCCCTTTTCCGCTAGGAAAAAAGCTCGTTGAGAAAGTAAACTCCGTTCCGCTTAGTCTAGTAGGCTTTTATATTTATATGTGAGCTGATAGAGTACAGTCTAAGGATTTACAGAAACCCATGAAGCTAGATTTAACACCTTTCTAGTGGGTCCGGGTATGATTTTACATTCATTTAAATTATTGATGTATTGTTTTATTGATATTTTTTATCTGTTTGTCCCGAATCTTCCTTTATCGATTTTTTATCGTATGGTTGATTGTAGACTTGTTCTATATGTGACGGTATTTTAACGATAGTTATAGCTCTGATTCATCTGAATTATTGAGCCCTCTGCCGCTCATTTCGAATTTTGTTTATCGTGAACTCGTGCGCCGATTTTTCGATACTCGATCTTTCTAATGTATATATGTAAAAGTTCTATTTAAATTGTTGGGATACAACAAGCAAATATTTTTATAACTGATATAAAGCACTCAACAAATATTTCGAGTAAAAATACGATATTAACAAATGGAAATTATATTTATAAAACCATATTTATTTGATTATACATATTTCAAGGACATCAAGTTAAATTATGGTGTGCTTTCATCAGATAAAATATAATATAGATCATGGTTGCATTTTTTAAGGGTATGTCAATATTTATTTATAAAACTGATCTATATTATATTTTATCTGATGAAAGCACAGCATAATTTAACTTGGTGTCCTTGAAATATGTATAATGAAATAAATATGGTTTTATAAATATAGTTTCCATTTGTTAATATCGTATATATATATATATATATATATATATATATTACACACATTGGCCTTAGCTCCCACCGATCAACTCTATCACAAAGAAAATATCCGGCCACTCACCACATCCTCTACGGAACTACCTTAGGAACTTACCCACGGACATACACTCACAAACATTTTTTCCCCACACGCCACATACATTCACAATACGTATAATCACCACACACACGTGCGTACGCCCACATATTCACACACTCAGCCTCCGGAATCCTATCTCCACCTCCGCCACCACCCTACACGCCCCACACCCTTCCACCACTTGTTTAGCTTCATGTTTATTTTTATTTTTATTATTTTTTTATATTTATTTTTATTTGTACCCCTTCCTCCGTTTCCTCTCACCCCCTTTTGTCTAAATGTCTTTCCCCCACTCCCCTACACACCCTTGAAACTCTCTTCCAACCTGCTTTTCGACTGAAAAAGGGCTTATGCCCGAAACGTCCAGCCCCACTCTCAAGAGCGTGAAACTAATAAACCTTTGTTCGTACTGCCTCTCTGTTTTGTTCCACTTCCATGTTTCACTATATATATATATATATATATATATATATATGTATATATATACATATATATATATATATATATATATATGTATATATATATATATATATATGTATATATATATATATATATATATATATATATATATGTATATATATATATATATATGTATATATATATATATATATATATATATATGTATATATATATATATATATATGTATATATATATATATGTATATATATATATATATATATGTATATATATATATATATATATGTATATATATATATATATATATATATATATATATATATGTATATATATATATATATATATGTATATATATATATATATATATATATAGATATGTATATATATATATATGTATATATATGTATATATATATATATATATATATATATATGTATATATATGTATATATATATATATTTATATATATGTATATATATATATATTTATATATATGTATATATATATATATGTATATATATGTATATATATATATATATATATATATATATATATATATATATGTATATATATATATATATATATATGTATATATATATATATATATATATATATTAAGATAAGCAGAACAAGATATATATATATATGTATATATATATATATATATGTATATATATATATATGTATATATATATATATATATGTATATATATATATATATATATGTATATATATATATATATATATATATATATATATATATATATATATATATATATATATATATATATATATATGTATATATATATATATTTATATATATGTATATATATATATATATATGTATATATATGTATATATATATATATATGTATATATATGTATATATATATATATTTATATATATGTATATATATATTTATATATATGTATATATATATATATTTATATATATGTATATATATATATATGTATATATATGTATATATATATATATATATATATATATATATATATGTATATATATATATATATGTATATATATATATATATATATGTATATATATATATATGTATATATATATATATATATATATATATATGTATATATATATATATATGTATATATATATATATAAATATATATATATATATATATATATATGTATATATATATATATATATATATATATATATATATATATATATTAGAAAGTGAGGGTTTTTTTACAAAATAAAAAATAACAGAGGTGTCCTACACGAGTGAAAGTATAAAAAAAAAAAGATGAAATCGAAAATACAACTGGAGTCTTATTTAAACAAAAATATATATATTAATTTGGTTCCTTTACCGGTTTCGCAGTTCTTGTGCTTTTCAAAAGTAGAGTTGAGATGGAGGGTGTGTGGTTTTTCTCAGATGTGAGAAAAACCACAGACCCTCCATCTCAACTCTACGTTTGAAAAGCAGAAGAACTGCGAAATCGGTAAAGGAACCAAATAAATATATATATTTAAAAAAAAATAAGACTCCAGTTGCATTTTCGATTTCATATTTTTTTCTATATATGTATATATATATATATATATATATATATATATATATATATATATTTTATTTCGTTTCTGAATTTGTTTAGCGAGATTCTTTATCTGAAAACGTGTGTTGAAAGCGATATTGTTATGCTTTGGGAGGGTCATGTTGCCAATAAGAAATACACGCACCAACCGCTTTCACTCTAATTTATTATAAATTAAATTTATAAATTTAAGAATTTATAAATTTCCGGTTGGTTGGTTCCACAACCGGACAGTTGTTCATATATTGTCAAAGTTCTTTCGTCACACATTCTGTGACCTCTTCAGTGACTGGGGATTCTTTTCTTTGTTTTTGTGCCTCTCCTTTGTTCTGTCCTACGTCATCTTGTTTTTGTGTGTGTCGTGTGCTTAGTTTGCGCATGTGTTACATCCGGGTGTCTGTGTGTGTTTATATTTGTTTCATTATTTGTTTATTTACATGTTACTGGTTGATTGTTTGTTCTATGAGTGTGTGTTTTCATTTTGTCCTTAATTGTAAGTTGTGATGTTGCTATTCCATTCATGTTTTCTATTTAATTTTAATTGGAGTTCATTTATGTTTATTGCCTCTGTGATTTGTCTAGACATTGCGTCTTTTCTGTGTGTAGATTCTATTTTTATTTCTATGTTCTCTAATGTACCCTCATGTTCTATTTAAGCATGTTGGTGGAGTACAGATGATTCTTTTCTATCTTGAAGCTCTCGCCAGTGTTCATTTATCCGTTCTCATATACTACGATCTGTCTCACCTATGTACACTATATTCTTATATCTACATTGTCCTTCAGTACATCTTATGCTATATACTACATTTTTAGTTTTACAGTTAATATGGGGGCTTAGTTTACAGATTATACATTTATTATCTATACAGGGAGGTCTTTGGTAAGGGTATGTATTGCTAATAAGTGTTTTTATGGAGGTACCTGGTCTTTCTACTATCTTAATATTGAGTTTATGTTTATCTAGGGCCCTTCTAAATTTGTAAGCTAATTCACCTCTAGGGGTTGTATTGATGAACATTACACTCTGGTATTTATTGCTATCATATCATGAGTTTATTCTATTAATCTTATTCCTAGTTCTTTCTATTCTATTCCAAAATTTGCCCCTATACATGGGGCAGGCCCCATTTGTATCATTATTTACCATTTTTTCCCATTTGGTTCTGGCTCCTCTATATACTCTGATTGTATCTCTCTGATTGTAACCAGAGAACTGCATACGGTGTATGAAGTGTTGTATGCGTCTCTCTAGTTCTTTGGGGTTGCACATGCGGGACACGTTTCTCATCACCCCTACTAAATCGTCAATCAGTATGTTGATTTTGGTGTGGTCCGAAACAGCTGAGTTTCGGTGGATCAGATATTTGGAAGTCATGGGTTTGGCATAATGGGAATGGAGGATTTGTTTTTTGTTATTAATGGTTTCTAACCAGAGCTCTGTGTCTAGTACAGGTAATCGATGGTTGGGGTGTTTGCTTGGGTAGTCTATAGTAACTCTATTCTCTGGTGGATGGAATTAGCTATTTGCTGGATGCTTTCCATTGTGTTTTTCTCTAATTCCTGACTGTTCTCCAGTGGGGGTGCTTTAACTACGATGTTTATATCATCAACGTAGCGGGAGTACATTATCAGGGTTAAGGGGTCTTCTAGTTGTTCTTTAATTTTAAGTTTAAGTCTGTTGTCCCACCATACCATGAATAGGTTAGCTATGTCACCTGCAATGCTAACACTAATGGCTGCTCCCCCTTCTTGGGCATATGTTTTCCATAGAAATTTGAACATATGTTCCTTCAGGGTTAATTTTATACTGGCTCCCACCGCATGTAGTTTTCGCGGGTTTGTATGGCTCTGGTCCACCCGTCCCATCTATCTGTGTGGGATTTCTTGGCCATTGAGGTAATGGTAAGTGGTCTGCCTCTTGCTGGTCTTGCTAAGGTCATATGTATATAGACAATCATTACTATAGGTAGGTTTAAGTAGGAGTCCCAGCTCACTGGTATCAATCCGACGGAATACACCATTGCTCTCACTGATCATTTCTACGCATTTCTCCACAGAAAAATCCACGTCAATGGATGGATATAGGGACACAACATCCATACTGCCTATTATACAGTTTGTTAGGTCCCTATAACGGTTACTTTCGCTGATTCTGCGAAATAGAAAACATGAATGGAATAGCAACATCACAACTTACAATTAAGGACAAAATGAAATCACACACACACACATAGAACTAACAACCAACCAGTAACATATAAATAAACAAATAAATAAACAAATATAAACACACACATACACCCGGATGTAACACATGCGCAAACTAAGCACACAACACACACAGAAATAAAATGGCGTAGGACAGAACAAAGGAGAGGCACAAAAACAAAGAAAAGAATCCCCAGTCACTGAAGAGGTCACAGAATGTGTGACGAAATAACTTTGACAATATATGAACAACCGTCCGGTTGTGGAACCAACCAACCAACCGGAAATTTATTAATTCTTAAATTTATGAATTTAATTTATAATAAATTGGAGTGAAAGCGATTGGTGCGTGTATTTCTTATTAGCAACATGACCCTCCCAAAGCATAACAATATATATATATATATTTAATACATTAACAGAGAAAGCTTTAAGCAATACTCCGACCGGCTTCCGTCTCACTCAACAAACATTAGGATATACCTTAGTATAATCCCAATTATACGTTTGGGGTGCTAACTATACGTATTTTGCGGATAGCCAGTTGTATTATTTTATATGAGACATAATTAAAATACATCTCTCTTTCCAAACGATTGTTTCATTATAAGTTTTCTACAAATTGGGAAAATAATGTCCAGGTTATGTAGAAGCCTACACATAGTCCGTAGGAATATATGTAGGTGGGCACTTATAAATCATCAGTGGATGCTCGACAAATATCGATATAAAAAAAAAAATAAAAAAAACCTTACCGATATTAATGTTCAGCGATGATACCCCTCCGTGCTAGAATGACCGCCACATTTGAATTTCCAGCAGTCTCACAATGAGAAATCTCACACTGCCATCAAGCGGAAAGGGGAGGTCATCGCAAAACATAAAATAATAAAATAATATGCACGCGGGTCAATTAATTCTTTCAATAATTTTAACCATGCTTGGAGAACTCAATTGGATATAAAAAAAAAAAATATATGCATGTATTATTTATACACGTATATAGGTATTTTCTTAGGCTAAAAACAGAGATAAGATACCGGAAGAACAATCAATATTTCATACAAAGAATAAATACGGAAAGTCATACCTAAAAAGTATCTGGAAATATTCATCCCTGGCCAAATCAAGAGTATAATATTTAATACAATAACAGAGAAAGCTTTAAGCAATACTCCGACCGGCTTCCGTCTCACTCAAGAAACATTTATATATATATATATATATATATATATATATATAACTACACAGGCATATGATTGAGTGTTTAATAACAACAAATGAATTCGTCAGACGATAGCTAGGTAAATACCACCACGTTCATAAAGCACATAGATAACAATTTAAAAAAAGAATATCTACAATAATGAAATCTGTTGGCCAGCTGTAGCTGGGCGACATAACTCTGGATATATTCAATGCCTATATCTTCAATTATCCAGCATTGCTTACGTAATAAAGTGGTATATGTACCTTTTAACCTTTCTCGTTCTTTGTACCTTTTACCCTTTCTAGCAGTCTCTCTCTCTGTTAGCCTTCTCCTCAACTTTCACTCACTCATTCTCTGTCACTACCTCTCCTCCTCCTCGTTCCTCCTCCTCCTTCAAGTTTGACCTGTGTGTAATTCTTTTCTCGCGCGGTCTTGACCAAGCTGGTATGGAATTTTTTTCTCTCTCTCTCTTTCGTCTGCGACTTCACAAAACTTATGTTTACCGAATTCGTAGACCAGACCCCTTTATCTTCTTCTTCTTCTTCTTCTTCTTCTTCTCTTCCCCCCCCCCCCGTTAGACCTGTGCGAAATTCTTTCCTTGCTCACATTTCAACCAGGTTTGATGGTCTTTTGTCTCTTGTTCACGATTTCACCGAGTTTATATTCATAGAGATCTGGGACTTGTCTATTTCTTCTCACTTTCCGTTGCTTAAACCTTTTTGTTTGTTACCCTGGCGTCCCCTTTGTTTACGTGTCCCAACGACTTTTTTTAGCCGTTGTTCGCACCAACCTGAGGCATATGGCCCTTAAAGCGATGAAATGCCTGGGACGGTTGGAGGGTCACTGATGAAGAACTTACTTTTTCATATGCACCACCATCTGCAACGCGCAGCCATCATTATTATATATATATATATATACATACATAAAATATATATATATACATATAATATATATATATACATATAATATATATATATATACATATAATATATATATATATAATGCGATTTATATATGCAAGTATATGTGTATGTATGTATATATGTATATGGTGGCTGCCAACTCGTTTTCGAGTACGGCCACTACTTTATATCCTTGTAGGAGAACCCCTACCGATGCGCTGAACGAGTGTGACTTTTTAGTCCAGCCAGCGACTTGAACACTCTGGTACAAACACTTCACTTGAGACAATTACTTACACATAGTGCTGGGCCCATTGTACCCTGTGACCAAGTGCAGAGAGATCTCCAGATATAAAGCAATGCCTGTGCCGCGAACCTTTTATAGTGAGCAAAGGCACTGCACAAACCCAGTCCTATTCTCTTAACCAAGATGATATTTACCAAAAAGAAGAACACGTCAACATCATTGGATACCATCAGGATTGCGTGTGTTATATCAGAGTCTTCCTTCTCCTAGAATTCTGTTGACAAACGCTATGTGTGTGTATATACATACACACACATACACACACATATATATGTATATTTATGAAAGAAATCGAATGTTATTATTAATATTCGAAAAACTTGGATTACATTTATATATATATGCATATCAACATATATATCTCTCTCTATAAACATATGTATATGTATGTGTGTGTGTGTGTGTGTGTGTGTGTGTGTGTGTTTGTGTGTGTGTGTGTGTGTGTGTGTGTGTGTGTGTGTGTGTGCACGTGTGTAGCGTGCGCGTGTTTATAAAAGCAAATGTCTCCTTTGTGTCTATAAATGAAAATGAGTGTCTCCTTTGTTAAATTTATTTCATTTCAAATACTTCAATTTTCAGAGCCAAATATATAATTTACGACCTCTCCACTACGAAATCAGCCAATGGAACATGTTTTATAATATAGTACACCTTGTAGATATCGATATATCCTTATAAGTGTTCTTTGCTGCTGCTGATATTTCTACATTTTGTCCGTCTTTTAAGTACATTTCCCTTTATTTCATTTGCTTCAAGACTATTACATGTCTAGAAGCAATATTAAATCACACCCTGGATAATGAAGAAACGCAAGTCGTAATAAAATGTAGACAAGCAAGCTCCAGACATTTTTGTCATAAGTTATATTCTGATTTATGGCTTTTGTTTTGTTATTATTTTGAAATTTACGTCTTTTGCTCGGACGTCTTCACATTGGTTTAGTTGATATAATGTATATCTTCTTCTTCTTCTTCCAAACTTCCCACCCCTTCCTTTCTCTTGCACCACTGTTTATATAATGACAATGATAACAACAGCAACATCTAGCATCATCACCATCAACAAAGACACGACGTAGGCAACCAACACCACAGTCAGCATCAGCAAGACCAATTCAAAATGAGAAACGAAAACAACACTCAGAGCAGTCCAAACAATATCACTTGTCCCACCGTCTTCACGTCCTCTTCTTTCCTCCCCTTTTTTTTCACCTTCAAGTTTCCATTCTTTAGTCTACCGTGTAAATAAGGCATTATTCACCTTAGCTAAACTTTTAATTTGATTTATACACTTACAGAGAATCTGGCCTACCGCCTTGTTGCTGACTCCACGTATTGCAAAATTGCAGCATGTTGTGTTGTTACTTAGAATTATATATTATAACTAACGTATGTCTAACGAATTCCAATTCAGCTGTATTATTGCGTGCAGTTGCTGATGATTATATATTTTCGTTTGAATTTAGAAAAAAAAAAAGTCTATATGCAAAGAAAAACAATATTACGCATGCAGCTGTGCATCTTACAGCAGTTTTTTTTCTCATGAAGAATCTTAGCTCATACATAGTTATATTTCCTTCACCTACACAAATATCAACCACTATATACTGAGCACGTTATTTGCTCGTATATATACAATCAGTTGTCAAATAGTCTAGCTTTATATTCTTACACGCAAATGTAATTATTTACACACACACAAAATGTCACATATAATATGTATGCAAGTATGTATAAGTTTGTGTATGTGTACACATTCTGGAATTCACATCTATCTATATACTTCATTACAGAAGAGAAATACATATGAATATATAGGGATAGATAAATACATATAGACACACAATCACATATACACATAATCGCATGCACACACACATATACACATGCACAAACATACATATGAGTGTGTTTAATTGTGTGTGTCTGTGCGCATATAATGAGTTAGAAGACAGTATGTTTAAATTCCTTATATTTTATTAATCACGCAATCATTGTTATACGTATTTCGATGGCATCTGTGTTGTAATATTCAGACACAAACTCAGCACACAGGTCTTTACTTGTATACATATTAGCAATGTAAATTCCTATCATGTATAACAGCTTCCGGAATCATGCGTTTCTTCACCGCTCAACTAGCGTAGGGAATTACCCAAGGACGTTTTACTTGCTCGAATCACTTATGGCATGGATTCTCATTGGTTTATTGTTAAGGGGGGTTCTTATTAACTCAACCCTTTTTTCAATATTCTCTTCTCCATTAATATTTTTCCTGAAAATTAATAATCTCACTGGTTTTCAGCTCATACTTCTCAGATATTACGCGTAGTCATTCTGGAGCGACAGTCCTGCACATTAGTAATTCATTTCCATATTTGGTCAGTCGATTAAAATAAAAAATATAGCTGTCAGTAACATCAACAATAACAACAACAGCAGTAATAATGTTGATCTTGTAAACTATGGTCCTTCTTTTAAGTGTCTCGTAGAAAGGCAATGGTAAACAACTGTAAAATAAAAATATTAAAAATAAAGATTGAGGTTAACTTTGCCTTTCATCCATTCAGGGTCGATATTAAAGTACAAGTCTAGTATTTCTGCCGATTCTTCATCTCTATATCTTTCTCGATTGCATTCTCTTACTCTCTATCCTTCTCCAGAAGAAATCTGCAGTCCTCATGGCAGGAGAAAGGATGTGCCCCATTGAGTTTTAAAATGTCCAACGAAACGCCGTATCTCAATATGATGCACTTACGACACCCACAGGTGCTAGGGATTTAAACTATACCAACCAAAATATAGTTTACGATACTAAAAATATACCGTACGTTATAAAAGGCCCCTTTAGTTATAACCCTGAAGGCGTGTGGCTGAGTGGTTAGAGAATTGGATTGAAAATATTGAGGTTGTGAGTTCGATTCCTTAACCGGGCGATGTGGTATGTCCTTGAGCAAGACACTTTATTTCACGTTGCTCCTTCTACCTGGAGTTACGACCGATAGATAGTAATAGTAACTGGAAAGACCGACGAAA
>OZ024743.1:315033756-315036256 GCA_964016885.1 Eledone cirrhosa | reverse complement strand
AATAGAGATAGATACATATATATATAGAAAATTAGGTAGTGGGAGGTCATTTTGAGTAAATGTATCAATGATACATATATTTATTTATTTATTTATTTAGCTCAAGTATTAATGTAAGGGAGATATATAGAGAGAGAAAAAATATAGAGAGAGAAAAAAATAGCGAGAGAAAAAAATTAAAAAATAGCCAGATATATTCGAGGCGTAAAAACCCTATGTTTTAATGTATTAGTATTTATAAAACTTACACTATATTGTAAATATCAGTATTCCTGAATGAGACAAGTATCCATAGTGTGTGAAAATTAATTATCTTATGTTTAGTTTTAAAAAAATTCATATGTTTATGTGACAGCTACAAACATCCATGCGAATCCACATGATTCACTCTGCAAACTCTAAGTTCACGGAAAACATTCTCAATGTGGTATAAAAATTTGAGCATACATATATGTGTATTATTATTCCTGTCTTTACTCTACAAGATTATCTATCAAGCAGAAATAGAGAGCAGATTTCAATATACTAATAAAAATATATATCAGAAACAAAACTAAAAAAATAAAAAGATAACAATAATAATAATAAGTAAAAATAAGTAATAATAAAATAGAAAACTAAAAAAATAAAAAAATATTACGAAAGAATATTACATAATAAAAATATTACATATTAAAAATATTACGTATTAAAAAATATTACGTATTAAAAATTTACATATTAAAGATATTAAAAATAAAAATAAAAATAAAAATAAAAAATAAAAAATAATTATAAAATACTACAGTAATAAAAAATAAAAATAAAAATAAACCACAAAGATCAACCCTTCAAAGTTAATTGACAATATATTGCCAAGTTCATTACAAGACAAAGCCAAAAATTATCTATCAAATCACATCTAGCAAAGATCATTTCAAAAAGTTTATGATGTCCAAATTGGTCTACATATGTTCTTATATTTAATATAGAAGTTTATCTAGTGTAAGGTTTATTCAAAACATTTGGAGCATCAGCTTTTAGGGTAGCTTAATTTTTCATGAGGAATGTTTAAATAAAAATAAAATAAAAATAAACAATAAAAAAGAATAAAAAGAAGGAATCAAAAATTTAGGAATCAAAAATTTATCGGCTAGTTTCCCATATAAATATAAATCAAACTAAATATACTACATTTTAAATTTAAATTTATATTTAAACGTTGAGTTTAATCTATGTTTGCAACAACTGAATAAATGTGTCCGTAGGTTAAGGGAATTTTTAGATTTTAGTATAAAGAATATCTCCTCTGCGCAGAGGTCACATGTCTCAGAGGATGAATTAAAAGGAATCCCTCTTGAGACTATATTCCAAGCCGTCGAATATCTAACGCTATCTAGCTTAAGTTGCCAGAGTACGCCTGATAGTGCCGTTGAAGATTTTTTACTTGGATCTGTGAAAGAATTCTTGTGGTTATTAAAGCGAAGTTTAAATTCCGTCGATGTGGAACCGACGTAGTTAAAAGAATTAGAGTCAGTATTAACAATACAATCGTATATTATATTTTTAACTAAGCAGTTGTTATTTAACGGACATTTAGATCTATCTCTACAGTTACATTTGTTAACTTGTATATTATTTATGCTATTATCACTAGGTTTTAAGTTCCTATTATTTATTCTATTAATATTTTGTGCTAAATTTTTGGTGGATGAGTAGGTTAATTTAATTGTATGCCTATTGAAAATTGAGTGATACCTATGTGTTCTAGGGAAGCGATTATCAAGAGCTTTGAAAAATAATTTAGCGATGTGGGTTTTAATGTTTAGTGAGAAAGGGGGGGCAAACCAAATTATGTTCCTAGTTCTATTTCTTTTTTGGCCTTTGGAATTATTGTAATGCTTTCTATTATAGTTGTTAATGTTGTTGCCGTAATTAAAAAAGTTGTTACTTTGTTTAGTTTGTCTATCATTATCTATGTACACAATCTTATCAGCATATCCTGCCCTAGCTAATGCTTCATTATAGTATTGGGCCTTTTCGTCGAAAATCTTTCTATTCGACGAGATCCTAGAGATACGTTTTTGAACTGAGTTTACTATAGTGTTTTTGACAGATCTGGGGTGGTTAGAGTTAAAGTTGACATAGTTTAAGTTTTCATTCAACTTGTGAAAAGGATGGTGGAGACATGTGTTGAGATTTAATGTTATATCTAGGAAATTGACTATTCTATGGTTGTTCTCAATTTCTATTTTAAGGTTAAAGTAATTAAAAAATTTTGTAATTTGTTTACATTTTCTATTTAGTTCAGGGTTATTATTATTAATAAGTAAAAGCATGTCATCCCTATATAAACCTACGGTAGTACCAGGTATTTTCCTATGTAGCGAATTGATTAAAAATAAGCCCACAAGGTCAGTTACCTGAGCTGAGTCGGAAGATCCCATAGTTATGTCAAAATTGCTATCTCTATCTGCTCTGGTCCATAATTTGTCATTAAATTCTATCAAAGTTTTCCTAG
>OZ024743.1:315006256-315028756 GCA_964016885.1 Eledone cirrhosa | reverse complement strand
CTTATTCATTTTTTGGGCCCTTTCTGCCTGTGTGTTTGTTTGTTTATGTGTGTTCGTATACAGCGTGGTGATAATGCCACACAAGGGCCAAGTGGAACGGCGAATCCACAGATGGCTATGTAACCATACATTCGCCAATCCTCGATAAGAGTGTTTAAATATCGAACATAAACAGTTCGAATAACGGTGAAATGGAGACTAGAACGTCATGTGACAGACTCTCACCCAACAAGTGCCCCCTGGCTCAGTAGCAGGAACCTGACTGTCAACCAAATACTGCTGATGTTGGAGGAAGAAGAAGAAGAAGGAAAGGGGCCAGAACCAACTGGACGAAAGAATTGAATAGAACTGTTATGCAATGTTACCTGAAAAGTAACCCCAAGGAGAGGGGCTACAGGAGACGGATGCATAACATCTGGAACGAGATTGGTCTATTTAAATTAGATAAACAAAAATTGGCCGGGCAGGCTCGGGTAATAAGAACTAATGGGTGGATAAGCGAGCTGGAACTGGAGGAACTGAGCAGAGAGAATGGCTTGGAGATGGCGGGTGTAGTATGCCAGACAAGCGAGCCAGTGGGAAATTAAGGTGAAGAGGTCCTGAGAACGGAGGAACCACCCGAAGCAGACAATGATCTGAATACTGAGATAAATAATACCTGGAACAGAGATACGGCCACTGAGGAGATGAATACTGACGGGCTAGGACAAGATTCGGTTGACATCCTAAATTTAGTGGTAGATGAATTGAACAATGATAGTGGGAGACCTATGAACCTAAGATTTGTGGACAGGAAAAAGTTAAAAGAAACAACAGCTAAGGTAAACAAAGTCATCCCATACCTTGAGGCGAGGAGCCTTCACCAGTGCAACAATATCCTCAAAGCAACAGCAACTACGGTGAGGAAACTACTTGGTATAAAAGCGAGAGGAAACAACAGACAAGAAAGAGCAGAGCCGTGGTGAAAGAAACGACTGAGTGGTCAAATCGGGGAAATGAGAAATGACATAGGAAAGCTTGAGTCACTACTGAATGGGACACTAAAAAACATAGGCACTAAAAATAGACTGGAAATAAAGTACAAAACTAGGAGGAAAAAGCTAAATATTATCATAGAGGAACTGAAGCAACGCATTGTAGCAAAGAGTGCAAAAATCAGGCGATACGAGAACAGAGTCAGTCAGTATAAACAGAACCGCATGTTCGACAACAACCAGAAGATGCTGTTTGGACAGCTTGAGCGGAAAGAAAGAGGCAACGACTTGATCCCTGAGGCGGAGCAAACTAAAACATTCTGGAGAGGAATATGGGAGCAGGATGTTAGACATAATGTCCAGGCAGGGTGGATTGAGACAGTACAGAGGGAGATCGGTGAGCAGGCACACCAACAAACTGATTTGAGTATCACAGTTGAAACTCTTAAGGGGCAGGCCAAAAAACTAACCAACTGGAAATCACCAGGCCCATATGGTGTGCAGGGGTATTGGATTAAAAATTTAACATCCCTCCACCCGAAGCTGACGGCCATGTTCAATGACTGCTTAGTGTCGGGTGAGGTGCCAGAGTGGTTGACAAAAGGTACCACAGTTCTGATAATGAAAGACCGAATCAAGGGTAATGATGTTACCAACTATAGACCTATCACATGTCTGTCCGTAATGTGGAAACTGTTGACAAGCATTGTGTCTGAGGAAATCTACCATCACCTCCACACAAACAACTTGTTACCGGACGAACAGAAAGGATGCCGAAAGAAGTCACGTGGTACAAAGGACCAGTTACTTATTGATAAGATGGTAATGGGGAATTGCAGGAGGAGACACACTGATCTTGCCATGGGATGGATAGACTACAGAAAGGCATTTGACATGGTGGCTCATTCTTGGATCACCAAAAGCCTGGAGATCTTCAGGGTGGCAGATAACATCAGACAGTTGCTGGGCAGGAGTATGGGGTCCTGGGAGACAGAGTTGACATCAACTGGAGTATCCTTGGGAAGCGTGAAGATCAAGAGAGGTATCTTCCAGGGAGATAGCCTGTCCCTCTGTTGTTTGTCCTTGCCCTGATGCCATTGACCATTATGCTGCGAAAAGTGAGAGCAGGATACAAGTTGGGAAAGGGAGAGCTTACCATCAATCACCTCCCCTTCATGGACGATCTTAAGCTCTTCGGGAAAAGTGAGAAGGAGTTGGATGTGCTTGTTGACACTGTCCGTATTTTCAGCAGTGATATATGTATGCAGTTTGGTATTAGTAAATGTGGAGTCATTGTGATGAGGAGGGGTTGGTTGAGCAGAAGTAACGGGATCCAGATACCAACAGGTGAGATGATAAAGGAAATTGACTCTGAGGAAGGATACAAGTATTTGGGTGTTCTGGAGGCTGATGGCATAAAGAACAAAAAAATGAAGGAATTGTTAAGAACTGAATACATTCGGAGAGTAAGGAGCGTATTGAAGTCACATCTGAACAGCAGAAATGCCATAAGCGCAGTAAATTCCCGAGCTGTGTCTATTATTAGGTACAGTGCGGGAATTCTGAGATGGAATGTTGCTGAACAAAAAGAAATGGATAGGAAGACTAGGAAGCTACTGACTATCTACAACATGTTCCACAAGAGGAGTGATGTCGATAGACTCTACCTAAGGTGATCTGAGGGTGGAAGAGGTCTTATCAGCATAGAGGACTGTGTTCAGATGGAGAAAAACAACCTATACAAATACGTGACCTATAGTAAGGAGCCAATGCTCAGAACTGTACTGAAGGAGGGGACAGTAGGCCAGGGGATGTCCAAGGAGGAAATAACATCAAGGAGGAAGAGCGGCCTTAAGGGAAAATCCCTTCATAGTACCTTCTTTGAGAAAACTGAATTTAGAGATCCACAGACATGGAACTGGTTGAGAAGAGGAGACCTCAAAAAGGCTACAGAAGGAATGCTAATGGCTGCGCAGGAGCAGGCCCTCAAGACGAAGTGGTTGAAGCACCATATTTACAAGGAGGAGGCTAGCTCACTGTGCAGGATCTGTGGAGAGAGAGAGAGGAGACTGTGGCTCACATTGTGTCCGAGTGTAAACACCTAGCCTAGACCCACTATAAGGGCTGGAGACACGACGTGATGGGCAGGGTGATCCACTGGCACCTATGCAAAGTAAACAATTTACCACATTCTGAGAAATGGTATGAGCATAGGCCAGAGGCGGTGATGGAGAACAATCAGGTGAAGGTGCTGTGGGATTTTAGGATACAGACGGACAAAAAACTGGAACACAATAGACCTGACCTGGTGGTTGTGGACAAAGAAAAAAGATCGTGTCTGATTGTGGATGTGGCCTGCCCTTTCGACACGAGAGTGCAAGAGAAGGAGAGGGAGAAAATTAACCGATACTAGGACCTAAAGTGGGAGGTGAAAAGGATTTGGAACTGCCATGAAGTCAAAGTGATCCCGATTGTCATAGGCGCACTGGGATGGTTAAAGAAAATCGGCCCCTTCACGCTTTTTGGAACGCTTCAAAAGGCATGCTTGCTGGGAACAGCAAGAACCCTCCGATACGTCCTGAATATCTGAGGCTGCAGGTAGTGGCTTGATATTCATTCCAACGGACTTTCCAGTTAACCAACATCAATGACTGAGATTCAAGGAATAACAATAATAATAATAACAATAATAATAATAATAATAATAATACTTTTTTTTTTTTTAATTATAATGTTTTCTTTATTAACCACAAGGGTTCACATAAAGTAGACATTAAGGACAGTACAGGACAACACAGGACGGTACAAATGGGCATTTCTGCGTGTAAAAAAACAGAGGTTGAAATAAAATAACAAAGAAAAATTCCCCAATAGGGGGGAGACTTCCAAGGGACATTTGTGGAGAAAGCCCATTAAAAGACCACAGTGGCCCTGACCACCAGGGCAAGTGCCCTCTCCCAGTTTTCCACCTTTAATTTACAGACACATACTCAGAGAAGGCCCATTCAATGTGCTGTATTTACTGTCTTACCAATGCACACTGAATTTATTTGCCCTAGATGTCGAGAAGACACTCGGCACATATCTCAGAAACAATAATGAAAGAAAATAAAAACAATAATAATAATAATAATAATAATAATAATAAGGGAAGAAGACGCACAAGGTTGTAGAAGGTCATGAAATCGCTTCTGTAAGTTTTTGATTTTTAACATATTTAAATCAATTGTGAAATAACAGTTCTTAGTACAAATGCATAAACCACCGAATCAAGTCTCATAAATTTTGGGATCCATAATATATTGTTATATCGCTCAAATATTCAATTTTGTATTATATATTTTATATTCAAAAAAGAAAATGGTTATAAATGGAAGAAAACTCCCTCTGTCTACACTATATAGAACAGCCAAATAACAGCAATTTTACCAACACCAGAAACTTGATACACCGCCTACACCATCACCCCGCTGTGTACACTAAATATAACAGCCAGATAACGGCAATTTCACCACCACCACCACCAATCCCAGCATCATAATAATAATTACTATTATTATTGTCTCAAGTTTTAACAAAATGTTTAATTCCAATTTTACGGGAATATCTCAACACACATATTAAACATAGGCGACACAAACGCATAGATACTACATATAAAAAAACTAGTCCACTCAACAAAACTCAGTAACGACAACGCCACCACCGCCACCACTCCATCCATCATTGCTACCACTACCCCATCACCGCCGCCACCATTCCTTCATTGCTACCACCACTATTCCCCTGTTAACTTAAGAAAGAGGAAGGTGTGGTATCACTAGACAAGGGAGAGGCTAGCAAAAGATATAAATAGATTGACTTAGTGACCTGGCCACTGGCCAAACGTCAACAACTATGGCACTACTGGCTCCCCCCTTCCTCACCAACAATATAAAAAGCCCCAGCACCACCACCGACATAGCCAACAACAATAACAGGCAACTTCAGCAAAAAGTATGTTATATTATTGTAATGCACTGGGTGATTGCTGGGCTTGTGCCTGGAGTGGAGACAATTATTGTTATTGATAATTTCATTCTTAAGCCACGCAATGCTCACATTAAGGAACCACTCATGATAATAACAATTTAAAAACAACAACAAAAAAGAAAACCCCGTGATCAAGAAATACCGGGATGGCGGGGAATAGCCGTGTCTCTAGCGGAGAACGACCCCTCTAGTCTTGGTTGATACTCGTTCTAGAAGTGGTAACACGAAATGATTACCCCTTGGCGGATAAGGATAAAACGCGACAAAATAAAGTAAATGTCTAATGATAAAATCTCATACCGATCGGCCGTCACCCGGGTAAAAAAGGGCCGCGTCCCTCAGAGAGGAACCAGACTGGGGTCGAAAAATCAGCTAATGGTTCAAACCTTCCCATCACTTCGGAGCTGGAGACCTCCCATAACCGGAATACTCCTACTGTTGGCCCTCCATGCTCACCACCAAGAAATCCAAAGAAAAAGAGAGAAAAATGGTCAAGGGAAGATAATAAAGAAGTCCTTGAGGCTTTCTACACTGCCATGTACTACCCATCAAATATATCGAATACAGAACAGACATATATCAACTGGAAAAAGAAACATCCCGAAAACAGAGGCTATATTGACAGTAACAAACTAGCCAATATAAGAATAAATATTGTAAAAAGAAAGTTACTAACTGATATAGAAATTGATCAGATCAAGCTATTAGCACCAAGTCAGCGAAGGGAAAATGAAACATGTGTCAGTGAAAACGAGGTAAATTGTAACACTTCGAATCCCAGGGTTGGGGCGGAATCACTGGCAACAGAACAAATTAAAGAAAGGATCGAAAAAGTGGAGGGAGTGCATGCTCAAGATTAAACTCCAAATGAAAATAATGAGATCGTAAATGATAAAGAAATGAATGAGAATGAACTTGCCAACTTGAATGATGAAATTATGATCGAATGGATGAAAATGAAAGAATCTGATATGGGGCAACGAGACCCCCCCCCCACACACACACCCTCCCTAAGATCCAGAACTCCAAACAGAACCAAAAGATAATACACAAGACTAACATAATTCTCAAAAACATTATCATCACAAACAAACTAAACATTACTGATTTAAATCATCTCTATTATGCATCGGCTAAAGTCACCACTCATTTATGTGGAGTGAAGATGAAAAAACAAAGGAATTCCCACAAGAAATCTACTTGGCAAGAGAACATCAATCGCCAAATAAACCTTCTCCGATCTGACATAGAAATTTTAAAAACTATAAAGTAGGTGAACATGTTAAACAAACTAAACTTAGAAAATTGAAAAGAAAGTATAGTATAAAATCAACAAGTGACATAGACATGCTGATAGAAATAATCAAGCAAAAAGTGTCGGCCAAAGCTGCTCGTATAAGGCGCTTTGAAAAACTATCTAGATTCTATAAGGACAATAATATGTTCAAAAACAACCAAAGAAACTTCTACAGAAAAATGGGTAAGTCAACAATAACTGCTAAATCAATACCACCCAAGGAGGAAGTGCAATAATTCTGGGAAAAGATCTGGGCCGAAGAAAAAGTTCATAACCTACATGGCCCATGGATAGACAGACAAATGAAAGATACAGCTCACCTTGAGGAACAAATATGGGAAAACATAACAGTTGAACAGTTGTGCTTGGCTCTAAGAAAAACCAGCAAATGGAAATCCCCAGGAAAAGCCAAAATACAAAATTTTTGGATAAATGCCTTCACAGAGTCTCATGAGCTGTTAGCCAAACTTTACAATGAAATAGTTAAGGAGCCAGAAAGGATACTATCATGGCTAGTTAACGGCATTACGTTCCTGCTCCCGAAGAATGATGAGACAAACAATCCCAAAAATTACAGACAGATAACTTGCTTGACCACAATGTATAAAATTTTAACATCAGTCCTAACTGAATATACATATGACCACCTGATAACAAATGACCTATTTCCCATTGAGCAGAAAGGGTGTAAACGAGGCTCATATGGCTGTAAGGATCAGCTTTTGGTTAACAAAATGATACTGGAAGATTGTCATAATAGACACAAAAATCTATCAATTGCTTGGATAGATTATAAAAAAGCATTCGATAGTTTGCCACACAGTTGGATTGAAAAATGTTTAGAGATTTTCAAAATATCCCCCGTTGTCAGGAGGTATTTGTCATTCAGTATGAAGACATGGAAAACGACACTCCTTTCGAATAGTGAAACAAAATCACTGGAAGCTGGAGAAGTTAATATTAATTGTGGAATTTTTCAGGGTGACTCTTTATCACCGCTTTTATTCTGCATCGCACTTATACCATTAAGTAAAATGCTCAATGAAACAAAACATGGATATAGAGTCTATGACAAAACCATTAATCACTTGTTCTACACGGATGACCTGAAACTATTTGCTAAAATGATGAACAATTGCAAGGGCTATTATCCACTGTGGAGCAGTTCAGTGATGACATTAAAATGGAGTTTGGACTAGATAAATGCGCCAAAGCAACGTTCACCAGAGGAAAGCTGCTGAGGAGTTCAGACATTAATCTTGATCGGGGGAACGTGATAAGACAACTTGATCAAGAAAAAACTTACAAATATCTAGGTGTTTGTGAAGGAGACGGAATCAAGCACTCGACAATGAGGGAATGGATAAGGAAGGAATGTTACCGCAGAGTAAGAGCAATCTTAAGAACTGAATTGAATAAATAGGATCGATGCCATAAACACGCTTGCTATACCAGTAGTAACCTACAGTTATAATGTCATCAACTGGTCAAGCACAGAGATCCGTAGGCTCGATACAAAAATTAGAAAATTCTTAACCATGCACAGAATGCATCACCCTAAGGCAGATACAGATAGAATATATCTCCCTATGAAAGAAGGAGGACGTGGGTTAATCCAGTTAGATATTGTGTTGAAAACTGCAACTATTGGATTATCTACATATCTAAGGGAATCACATGATTGGATGATCAAAATCGTTTTGAAACACGAAAGGATCAACAGATGCACAAAGATACAGTAATGGACTACAAATTTCAGAAGTCCCATTTACTGCTGAAATGGAAAACACAGAAAAAGCAAAGCAGGTAAAAGTAACTGCAAAGAAAGAACTGCTACAGAAACTGGCTAAGAAATGGCAAGAAAAGCCTCTGTGTGGAAAATACCCAGAAAGAGCTAACAATCCTGATGTTGACAAAACTTTAACCCATCAGTGGTTGGCATCCTCTGAACTGAAATCGGAGACTGAAGGACTGATTATATCAGCACAAGATCAGTGTCTGCCAACAAAAAATTACCAAGCCAACATAATAAAAAGTGGATACAACCCATTATGCAGTGTAAGTAAAAGACAACCAGAGACCATTGATCATATAATTTCAATGTGCAGTCCTATAGCTCCAACTGAATACCTAAACAGGCATGACAGAGCTGCACAATACATACATTGAATAATGTGTAAGCATTTTGACATGTCACATCAAAAGAATTGGTGGGCGCATCAACCACCTCCCATACTTGAAAAAGATTACATGTCAATTTTGTGGAACTTTAGCATCCAAACAGACCGAAAAATAGATGCAAACAGACCTGATATAATATTGAAGGACTTTAAAAAGAGAGTATGCCTGCTAATTGATATGTCCGTTCCAATAGACAAGAATGTATCTCTAAAAACATTTGAAAAATTGAGCAAGTATAAGGACCTGGAGATAGAAATTGGAAAAATGTGGAAATTGAGAACTAAAACAATACCAGTGGTTGTAGGCGCTCTAGGGATGATACCTAAAGGGTCTAATGATTACATATCGCTAATTCCAGGAAACCCTCGTATAGGAGAAATTCAAAAGATAGTACTAATGGGAACTGCCCATATACTAAGGAAGATTCTGTCAATATAAGTACATCACAAGTCTAAACACCTAAAGATGCATGTGTGAGTATGTATGTTCTTTCTTGAACATGGCGGACCGTGTTGTCTCTTGAGGTCACTGGTTGTGACTTGGTGATAACTCGTATGAACATAAAGCAAGATAAATGCAAATGTAATAATAATAATAAAACGAACATGATGGATAGAGTGTTATGGAATCGCTCCCTTAAGTTTTTGATTGTTTACATATTTAAAACAATTGCGATAGAATGATTCTTATTACAAATGGAACATAAGATACCAGCCTCCTCTCAGGAAGTGACAACGCATCACATTTTGGCATAGGGCTCCAATATTTATATTTAATTTTGTATCAGAAATGTTATAGTCAAAAAAGAAAATGGTTACAAACAACAGCCAAATATTTTCCCCATCAACACCACCACCGCCGCCGCCACCATCACCACTACCACAAACAAAATACAAACCAACGGCTGCAGCAATACCATGACTATAGTACTACTATCTCCAAACCCCCGCCACCATTGCATTATCGCTACCACCACTATTCCCTCACTACCTCCTGTTAAGAGAGGGATGGTAGTAGTGGTCACTACACATGAATAGAAGCGAGGAAGGCATCACAAGATATAAATAGACTGATTTAGTACCCGGTCAAACTGCTAACACCAACAACAACAACACCAAAATAATTATTGATGTTGTATCTCTAAACTTTCTCAAAATGTTTAGTTTAAACGATGTCAAATCTAAACTATAATATAATAATAATTGTTTCTACTTTTGGCACTGACATGGAATGTTGTTGAACAAAAAGAAATGGATAAGAAGACTAGGAATCTATTGACTATGTACAACATGTTCCACAAAAGGAGTGATGTCGATAGACTCTACTTAAGGAGATCTGAAGGTCGAAGAGGTCTTATCAGCATAGAGGCCTGTGTTCAGATGGAGAAAAACAACCTACACAAATACGTGACTGAAACTGGAACACAATAGGCCTGACCTGGTGGTTTTGGACAAGGAAAAAAGAACGTGCCAGATTGTAGAATGTAGCCTGCCCATTTGACACGAGAGTGCAAGAAAAGGAGAGGGAGAAAATTAACCGATACCATGGCTTAAAATGGGAGGTAAAAAGGATTTGGGATTGCCATGAAGTCAGAGTCGTCCCGATTGTCATAGGCGCACTAGGTACTATCTCAAAGAGTTTCCAAGGATGGTTAAAGAAAATAAGTCCAGCCCCGCTTTTTGAAACACTACAAAAGGCATGCCTGCTGGGAACAGCAAAAACCCTCCGATACGTCCTGAATATCTGAGGCTGCATGTAGCGGCTTGATATTCATTTCAACAAACTTTCCAGTTAACTAACATCAATGACTGAGACTCAAAGAATAATAATAAATCTTATTTTTAATATCGTAACAACAACACTAATAATTATATTATAATCAACTATTTTTCTATGCATTTCTGGCCGTAATTCAACTTTTTAACGCTTATTACGTTAGATATGTCGACATATAATGACGTACTAATGGTTAGTTAATATTGATTTCGTGTTGTTTAAGATGATGATGACTCTATTGATGCCACTATTGCTGCTGCTGATGATAATACCAATAATTGCTCTAATGCTGGTTGTAATGATCATGATGACGACAATGACAGTGATTATGGCGATTGTGATGATGATGGTGGTGATAACTATAAACATGATGACGGTGATGATGACTATAATGATGATTCTGATGATAAAGATGATGATATTAATGACAGTGACTTTATTTACAATGATTGTTACGATGATGTGGATTAAATTGAACAGTCATCGATTTCAAGCCATTTTACTGTTAATTTAGTGGCTATTGATCTAGAGCAAATGATCGCCGATCAAGCAAAACTATGAACAAAATCATGCTACGTCACCATAAATTGTTCAAGCGTAGTGTATCTAGGAATATATTAACCAATGTGTTCTTCTATTCATAATTTCATAATTGAATGGTGGTAAATGTGGTGTTGGTGGTGTTGTAGTTGCTTTATTAGCATAGTGAACTTTCACCAGAATATTGCAGTTAATGAAATGTTAGTGGCCATATATATGTTGCTAGTTGTGCGGATTGTAGTGATGGCTGTGTGCACCATGATTATGGTGTTTGTGGTTGGTGGTGTGATGGTGGGGATCATGACCATGATGATGTTCCAATCCGAAGTGGTTACGGGGATTGTGAAGTGGAATAACGGAGCCACATGTACTCTCAAGACTATTTAGTACATGACTCGTGCCTTGTAGATCGTTAGCTTCATCTACTCTCCTCGTTTCATCTACAGCCGATTGAGACTTGCTTTTGAATGTCATATCTAATGCATGGTCATTATCATTCAGATTTGGTACATCTTATCAACTTCGCCCTTCCACCACTTGAGGATAGGATCGCAGCACTGCACAACACTATTTATAGAATTCAAATACTGACACCACGAATGAAGCTTATGCAGATTCGACATGTTATTTTGTTTTACAGTTTCTTATTAGTGTATGTGATATTCTTAAATATTTGTATCCGATAACACTTGGATCACTGAAAATCAATATCAGTTACATGGGACATTTCCCCCATATCTTGCGACACCAAATGCCATGTCTATAACATGGCTGCAACAGCGGTATATTTGTACTAGCCACTCTAGTTTTGTATTAGCCTTCGCAAAATTTTCAAATGCACGTGGTTTAAGGATGGATGAAAAACATCTTTTTCCAACTTATAGTCCATCTCCACCTTTCTTAATAATAATGATATTATTATTATCTTGATGTTATTGATGATCTTGGTAATCATGTTGATGGTTAATTCGATGTGTTATTGTTATGAAGTTGGTGTACAACAGTGTTGCTTGTGCACATGAAGAGTGGAGATGGAGGAGAAGGAAGAGTAGGAGGTAAAAGTGAAGTAAACTAACACACAAGCATTAGAAGATTAGGGTGAATGTTTTGATATCTGTTGAAATGTCAGAGGAAATCAAAGAGGAATGAATCGATTATCAAATGAAGTTAATAAAAAAATCAATAAACAATATACTAGATTTGCTCAAAAACGTAACACATCAAACATTTCAATTACTAACATAAAGGTACACTTGGGTAGAAGCACATACACACACATACAGATACATAGAAGCATATATATATATACATATACATACACATTCATGAATCATGACGTAATGAAGTAAGAGTGATTATATATATATATATATATATATATTTAAGAAAAAGGGATATCCAATTTGTTGGTAATTCAACAAATATAAATGTTTATAACTGATTCAGAGCACTCGACAAGTTTTCTGGAGTATAATATTCAATGATATTAAATAAATGGAAACTTTGGTACGCTTTCATCAGCTGAAAGCGTACCAAAGTTTTGGTACCCTTGAAATATATATAATAGAATAAATATGGTTTTATAAATATAGTTTCCATTTATTTAATATCATTGTGTGTATATATGTGTATATATATATATATATATATATATAATTTATTGACACAGAGACACAGATATACACACAAATACACACACATATACACACATACACACACATGCACATATATATATATATACGTAGATATACATACATATTCATGAACGTAGATATACATATACACGATGCGAAAGTATCTATGTATGTGTGTATTTTATGCATGAATATATTTATGTAAGTATATATATATATATGTGTGTATAAGCATTTATTTGAGCGTACATGTTTTGTATGTGTATGTATATGAGAGCGTGTATATGTCTGTGACGTGCGTTTATCTTTGTGCAAGCAAATTCACTGAGCAACCGTTTAAATTCAAATACCATATGTTGTAAATAAAATTACGAAGAAATATTGGCATACGTATAGTTTACTTTGCCAGAATCTACTAATACAAGAACTATATTGAAAGATCCAAATATATATATATGTACTATCTAAACATCGTTTTCCAATCAAAGTCTAAGTATTACTGTATGAACACATATACGCAAACACACTCACATTACACAAATACACACAGAGACGCACACACATACACACATACACACATACACACTGGCACACACATTGACACACACATACACACACATATATCATAACATATACATATAGATATATACACACATACATTTCTCTATGTATGTATCCATATAATGTTACGTGCGAGTTGAATATCAAATGAAAAATATGAAAATATGAAAAGAAAAATCCAATTTTCTGCGGGTGATGAAAGTTTGAACTTGGAGATCATATCATGTTTTAGAAATCCTGTCTTTATGTGAGAATGTGTACGTCTAGTTGTCTATTACACAGATTAATTCACAAAGTGCACAAGAAATATATTGGAAAATAATAGTAAGTATACTCTCAGAATATAGATTGTTTTATTTATAGTAAGAAAACGATATGATGTTGTATATACTTTCCAGCCAGGCCTTAACTACAGGCCAAACAATTAAAAATATAAACAAACTTTTTATTCGCCAAGAACGCCATTGAGGGTGCACATTCATAGGTACGATATGGGAAATAAATAAATTGTTGTTTGAATGATGGGTCTTCCATCTCTTTCATTCAGTTGATCAATCAACTAAACGTCCAGCTTCTAAATTAATGTGTATAGGATTGAATGTTGCACAGACAAGTGCGCATCATAATGTCGTGCACACATCCAATGGGCTACCACACAATTTCACTCACGAAGGATAAACTGGAGGGTGCTCGACTTGAGGCTATTGTGAAGTCCCAAATTCCAGATTCCACGTTGTGGAGTTAACTTCTTTAACTTTCAGCTGTGCTGACTCCACCAACAATTTGTATTTTGTTTCTAATTTCCACATTCAAAAACTGCACTAAATAACATCTACTCCGTCACCTGGCCGTCTAGATATAGCAGCCAAACATTCCCCCAAATCCGATACCGTACTTTTGAATAAGAACAGGGCCTATTATATAATCTAGCAATACTCTTCCTATAACAAAACGTTATTTTTATGCTGGGGGACATTTAATATAAGGCTTCTTGACCATGGCTGATCTGAGCATAATAGCAGCAACAACTACAACAGGAATGACAACAAAAGCTAGAGTAAAAACAATAAATACAAGCAACAACAACAAATCGACAATTACTACGGCAGCAATAACTACAAAAGCAACAATTACGATAATGACTGTAACGGCAATAATTTTAGTAACGATATATACAACCAAATTTGTACAAAGATTGACCAGCTATATAATTCGAACCCACACTATATTATATATCAACTCTTTTGATTCGGCAATTATTCGGTGAATAACAAAATAAAATGAAAGAAAATTGCCAGGCAATGTGTTTGTTACAATAATAATTTGAACAGCACCGAACCTCAGGTCAGAAATAAATAAGCAATCGTTTTCATTGTCCATTCTTTCATTCTTGATATTCTCCCTGTTGTTTACCGACATTAACCGATCTCAGAGGCCATCTATAATTACTATGACAAGTGTCGTTTGATAGAAGACGGATTTTCATTACAAATCTGACCTTTTAATGCAATAAACTGATATAAACCAAATATAAACCTAATATAATCTTATCCTATTTCTAGCTTCAATCAAAATATGTGTCCACAGTAACCTGATTATACTCCGATATAAAAAAATAAATAAAAGGTGGAGTTTGTAAGAGAAGGGAGAAAAAGGACACCGTAATTGAAAGCGTTAATGTTACATATATATGTATGAGTGTGTTTGTGTGTGTATGTATATATATATATATATATATATATATATATATATATATATACATATATATATTCTCAACATTCAATTCTCAACATCTCAATATATATATATATATATATATACATATATATATTCTCAACATTATATATATATATATATATATAATGTTGAGAAGTGACACACAAGTTGATACATATAATAGTAAGAAAGGAGAAACAGTAGATGTTAATGGGATTTTCTCATAGAATGACAGCAAAACATTTATTTACAAAAAAGGAATTTATCGTACCGGTTTCAGCCTATTTGCTGGGCTTCTTCATTCTACGGAGTTAAGTTGTATATTAATAAGAATATGGTATAAAAGTACATGGTTTACATACATATATATATAGAATAGTGCACAATTTTGTTTATCGCTTTCTCCCCTTCCTCCATTCTTGGTGGTGTTGATTATAATAGCAGCAGTGATGATAGTGAAAGTAGAAGAGGTAGGAGAGCCAGCTCGTTCTATGTTCTTGGTGTTGACCAAGTTATATTTAACACCACCATGGAGAGAAAGCGATTAAGAAACATTTGAATTCTTCTATATATATATATATATACATACATGTGTGTGTGTTGTTGTTGACGACTGAGAGAAAAGAGTGCTCAATACCGAAGTGGAATTTAAAAGTTCATTTAATTAAGACTAGAGTCTTGTCCCTTTGTAGTTTCGCATTCTTCTCACTGGTTCATCATATATATATATATATATATATATATATATATAATGTATAAAAATCAATACAATATAATTACCTCATTACCAGAGGTTTCCCGAATGAGGCGAATACGAAATAAACGACTTCATTCGTTCGTCAGACGAGGCAATATAAAACATGGGCAAATACTTAGAAAAACACATCAAGAAAATCAAAAAAAGATATAGATAAATGAAATAGAAATTGAAATATATAAAAATCTATCAAGAAATATAGTTAGGTGTGTGTATATGTATGTATATACGCTCACAGATGTGCATATATGTATATGCGCACATGTATATGTATAGTGAGAAAGTGTGCGTAATTCTAAAATTTAGGGCAAATGTATCTATATGTCTGTATTATACAGACAGAAATGGTTACATCTTAAATATATGAATATGAAGGCGCGCGCATAAAACGCCTGGACACTCGTACACTTAGATGCGGAAAGAAAGGAGGTAAGGGAGTGTAATAATTAAAAGAAAAGTATCAGTCTCGATATATTTATAAAAATATAATAACGATAAATTAGAAAGAAAAGATATTAGAAAGAAAAAATTAAAGAAAACAAAAAAAGGGGGTTACATACATACACAGACACGCGTGTCTCACAAAAGAAATGTAAAAATAATTATGCTTATATACACACGCGCACTTACACTTCCATACGTTCGATACGTACATACACACACACACACACACATACTTATACTCACGCATATAAACCTGTTTGCATGCCCACGTATGAAACTGAGTAAGTAAAAAAAGGGGAGGGGGGGGGAGAAGAAAAAAGGAACAAAACATAAAACCGAGATGTCAAAATCACGGATATAAAGACACGTACACATACGCATAATATATACATACACACACACACAAACACCTGTACACACATATATACATACACATATATATATATATATATACATATACATACACGCACGCGCACGCACATACGTAGTCACTCATGTACATATATAAAAAGTATACACACATTAAGGCGTTCAGCCATATTGAATTGTGGATAAATAAGTACAAATATAAAATTGTAAGATAGGCTGCGCAAAAATAAAATAAAAATAAAAATGAAAAATATATCTGGATTGAAAAACACAAAAGACATGTGTAATCAGTTAGTGGAGGAAAAAGGGAAGTAAAAGAAGGGGAAGTAAAATATAGAAAATAGGAAGTGGATCGGAGAATAAAGGGGGGGGGGGTGAAGTAAAAATAAATAAAAGTGAAAATAAATGAAATTATTGACAAGGATAAAAATGAAAGTAAGTCAGAAAGGGTAATTAAAAAGAGAATAATAAGAGTTTATGGAGGATAAGTATCTGAAAGTGTGTTAAGTTTATATGAGCTGGAAAGCAGGTGTGATTTCATGTGTGGGCAACTGGTGAAAATTTCCGTCTTTGTGTTCAGGCAGGTCTTTGGTGATTTAAGATTTTGCAATATCCAAAATTTTTCATTTATGCAGAGCGTGCATTTTCTTGTTCCTCTAGCATATTTTTTAGATTGGTTCAAAATTGACCAATCTAGTTTATATTGGATGCCTTGGTCTTTCAAATCCCAAATTCTGCTAGCCAGAGCTGTTGTAAATCTTTTTTCTGGATGTCGAAAGGATGCGACATGTGAGTAATAACGCGTTTTGAATCTGTCTTGCGTCATACCCACATATCGTTCACTGGTGGCTGGATGGTTGTTGCTGATGGTTGTCACTTTAGCCGCATATACAATGGCTTTGGTGTTGCATTTACCTTGTATTGGGCATTCACTTTTGATTCTACAGGAGCAAGTTTGATTTTCTCTAGGTGATATTTTGTTGAGGATATAGGACTTAATAGAGGGACCGTAGGAATAGCTAATTTTAACACAGTTTCTGTTAAAGATCTTATAGTATCTATGTGTTCTAGGGAAATGTTTATCTAGGAGTTCTAGGAATTTTTTGCCTACATTAGTTTTAACTGCTAGAGAGTAGGGGTGTGTGAACCAGATTAATTTTCTTTCCCTATTTTTATGTTTAATAGAGTTAGTGTAGTTAGGTATGTATTTAATCGGTTCGCTAAAGCCGCTATTTTGGAGGGCTTTATTATAGTAGGGGGATGCCTTATTAAAAATAGCTTCTGAGGAAGAGAGGGTGGAGATCCTACGGCTAATATTAGGGATAAGGTTTTTAAAAACTATAGGTGGATGGCAAGATCCTTTATTTATATATTTTAAGTTTTCATTAGGTTTATGGTATGGTTTATAAGAAGCAGTAGGCAAATCTAGGTTTATATCTAGGAAATCTACGTTGGAAAGGTTAGTGTCAATAGTAATTTTAAGATTAAAACTAGCGAAGGTTTTTATTAAGTCTTTCTTTAATCTATCTAAGTTATGACCTATGGTGGTATGGGAAAGTATTAGACCATCATCGCGATAAAGCCCAAAAATATGGTTAGGAAATTTTTCTTTAAGTGTATGTAAAAGGAATAGGCCGACCAGATCACAAACCTCGGCACTGTCATAAGAGCCCATTGAGACATCGAATGGGTTCTCTGGGTTAGATATTTTTACCCAAGTGTCATTATCATTAAAAAGTAGAGTGTTCCTAGCATGCAAGATGACATCCTCTTCAATATCGGAGATATTAGTGAACCCTCTAGCGAAATTTAAAGCTTTCACTAAAAGGGTAGATATCTACGATGTCAAATTGGGTGAATCTAGAACTGATTTTGTTTTTAATATTATTACACCAATGTACTATGGAAGAGCTATTTATCCATTGGAGTAATTTAGACTTACTTCTAATGTGTGTATTTAATTTATTTAAATTTTTTTTGCTGGCAAGACCAATATCAGTCTTAGCAGGGTTGATTAATCTACAACTAGGGCGATTAATAAAGTCGGGTTTATTATCTTTAAGGGTGATATACGCAGAACGTTTAGCAAGTTTTTCTGTCCTATTATCTATTTTTAAAGAAACAGCTAATTCTTTAGCTTCCTTATTTATATTATGGTACGTATTTATATTAGCTATTTGGTATTTAGAGGTGATATTATCTATTAATAGTTGGTCGTGTAAATTATTATTAACTTCATATAGGTTTTTAGTTTTATCTGAGAAGATGAACTTATTATTAGAAGATTTGAAAGTAGAAATATCATTAGATAATTTAGATTTAAAGGGGTTAGAGTACTTACGAAAATTGATGTTGTTGATAAGGTTAACTAGGTCTAATTCAAAGGCGGTCATATCTTTTACTCTTTGCGGGTATTTATGAGTTTTGATGTCAACATATTCCGTAGAATCCGTGTTAAATTGACCATCGAGAATCAAAGCTTTCCATCTCATTCTTTTAACAACCTTCTCTACTTTGTCTATCAGTATTTTCGTGTAGAGAGTGTTAGAAGGTGTTGGGATATTCTTTACAGAGTAGTCCAAAGGGTATTTGTCCATGTTCGGTATTGGTTAAAATCCTATGACTGAAGAGTGCTCGACTTTAAAAGGGCTGGAAGGTGCCAATCTCATAACGATGTAGAATATGCTGCGATCATTCCCTTGGGAGCTTTATAAGTATTGATATTTCCGTTGGAAACAGAAAAGGACATAGAAATGAAGAGTGCTCTATGTAAGTATCAGAGCAAAATTTAATGTATAAAAATCAATACAATATAATTACCTCATTACCAGAGGTTTCCCGAATGAGGCGAATACGAAATAAACGACTTTATACATTAAATTTTGCTCTGATACTTACATAGAGCACTCTTCATTTCTATGACCTTTTCTGTTTCCAACGGAAATTTCAATACATATATATATATATATATATATATATATATATATATATATATATATATATATATATATATATATATATATATGTATATATATATATATATATATATATGTATATATATATATATATATATATATATATATATATATATATATGTATATATATATATATATATATATATATATATATATATATATATATATATACATATATATATATATACATATATATATATATACATATATATATATATATATATATATATACATATATATATATATATATATATACATATATATATATATATATATATATATATATATACATATATATATATATATATATATATATATATATATACATATATATATATATATATATGTATATATATATATATATACATATATATATATATATATATATATATATATATATATATATATATACATATATATATATATATATATATATATATATATATATATATATATATATATATATACATATATATATATATATATATATATATATATATATATATATATATATATATTAGTGATTTGTTTTCAATCGTGGGGAAATACTTTTGGAGAGCGGTTATCTTAGGAAAATATATATTAAAAAAAGATACTTAAATCTACTTCCCTGCTTTTCTTCTATAACCTTGATTTGTATACAACTTTAGACCCTTTTCAAATATATATATATATATAAAAGAAATTGGCAAAGTACTGGTTATACTTCGATAGATTTCACCTCGAACACATATTAGTGGAATTATCCTGGTTTCTCGAAAAAATTCCTGCTTTATGAAATCAGAACGGGACCTGCGATTTCGACTATCATTTTCTATGCCTTAATAATCGTGTCAATTAAATCCGATTAAAAAAAAAATCATAAAATGAAAAGCATAGATTTGTCACTTCCCGGTAACTTAGAGTGTGTTTTAAAATCATTTCGCAATTATTCTCTCCCATATATGCCTTGGCCAACCTTTCTCTCTCACTTTTTAGCTTCATGTAATGATGTTTTCTTTTAAATACTATACGAACCATATGGTGCTTTCGACGACAATTTAATTTACGACACCTCATAAGAAATAGAAAAACAGACCCATCTGTTTCTCTAACACCTTATTCCCATACCTCCCGCTCCCCCAAGATTCAAAGAAATAATTCAACGAAACAATTCCCATTTCATCAATATAGAAATTAAAGGAAAGGTGTCGCAGCTGTTGGATTCGATAAGCTGCACACACACACATACACACACACATACACACATACATGCCCGCGCATACTCACACTCATTCATGTTTGCATAGCGTTATCTGGATTGCCAATCGAAACCATTCTAATTCTGGGTACTCTTTTTATAAGCTGCGGTAATCTATGTATTATCTCTCTGTCTCTGTCTCTGTCTCTCCCCCCCCTCTCTTTCCCCCCCCTCTCTCTCTCCCCCTCTCTCTCTCTCTCTCTTTATATATATGTATATATAAAATTTATATATATGTATATATAAAATTTATATATATGTATATATAAAATTCATATATATGTATGTATAACATTTATATATATTACTAGTCTGCGGTTTAAACAGATAAATAATCATCAATAAGATATTTACTTTTGACTCAGAGCCTCATTCAAATTTGATATTTTGAACTGCCTAGGGTTTAATGTAGAAACAACTAGTTTGCAAGACATGTCTACAGCACGGATTCTTCTTTTAGCCAGAGCAAATCAAACAATTGTCTTAACAACATGTATTTAGTCGTTAAATTGTGTATACGATACAGGCATGTCAATTTACTCCCGTCCGACGGAGAGATCTCCCGCCCACTTTGGGGTGAGTGTGAAATATCTACTCTTGTGAACATGTGTATAGTTTTCGTTATACAAATTCCCCCCACTTTGCCTCATTTCTCCGTTTTGGTGTACGTTTTCATAGTACTCCCCATTTGGGTTTTTAGAGGTGGCAGGTCTGACGATAAGTGCATATCTGTAATATTTGGCCATCAGGTAAGTATTTCTGTTTCTGGGGCTATTGATATAGACATCATTGTTGAGACCCCAATAAATGTTGAAATTGATTAAAGATGCTAATCATTTCTTCAATCTACAACATAATATCTGACATGCTTACATGTCTGTATACTCAAGGTAAAGTTTTGTAAATATACAGTCCCGCAGTTTCAATTAATTCGTCTGTATATGTGATGATGTGTATTTATCACCCCGACACATACACACTCACACACACACACATATATATATTTTTTTCTCTACCTCTCTCTCTCTCTCTCTCTCTCTCTCTCTCTCTCTCTCTCTCTTTATATATATATATATATTTATTAAAATAACAGATTAAAGTTTAAGCAAAGAATCGCTGCTTTCACCCTTAACGGGATCTTCTGAAACTAACAAAGTCAATCTGTAAACGCAGAACTGAATATTTCAAAAAACGTTGCAGCCGGAGGAAGACAGGAAGACGATACTTTGGTTCGTGGTAACGTTCGCTGGCAAAGGACGGGAAAAACGAATAATACGTCATTAATAGGAGCGGTGAAAAACAATTACGCGCAAAGACAGAACCACGTTTATGGTATAAAAGAGGTCGTAAACTAATCTTCTCTTAGGTGGTGCATAGAGACTTTCTCTGGCAATGAACGAAAAAACGAAGATAATACGTCATATGTGGAGCGTGGGGAACAATAGCACGCCAAGACAAAACCACGTAAATGGTATAGCAGAAGTCGTAGACTAAAATTCTAACTAGGAGACCAAATGAATCTCCGCTACAGAGGTAAGAACAAAGTAAATAAATACAATACAGAAGTAATAGAAATAAATAAATACATACACGCAAGCAAATACGTACATACACAAGCATACGCAAAACCTTACCATAGGTATACAAAACCACGCACATATAAATATGTGTGTGTGTATGCGTGTATACATAAATAAATAATTATATAAACGTATAAGAATAAATAAATACGTATATAACAAGCGCACACACATACCTACATATAAATACACGAATGTTCGGAGACGTAAGTCAACTAAAACAAGAAGTACACATATACACACACCCACCATACGTACGAACCTGCATACTCACACAGACGCAAAACTCCCTTATACACAGAGCCAAACCCTATGTACCACAAATATAATATTATACGCCATAACAATCAAATATACGTACGAGAAGGTATACGTACCTTCACAAAACATACGGGTAATATATACTTACCTATGCAAATAAGTA